>WBMZ01013603.1:0-49837 GCA_013400975.1 Atrichornis clamosus
GAGGGCGCAGCGGGGCGGGAGCGGGACAAGGCCTGGCCCCGGACAGAGCCCGTGCCAGCCTCCGCCGCCCGGGCCGAGGCCGGCGCGGCCCGTCCCGTCCCACACTCACCGGCGTGTCGGCCGCCATCGCTCCGCCGCGACCCCGGAACCGGTAGCGGCTTCCGGGGCGGGCCCGGCCCCTCGGCGATGGGCGCTGCCCGACTGTGCCGGGGAGCTCCGGCCCCGCCGCGCGGGGAAACGGTGCTGGTGGGCGGCGGCTGCACCGCCCAGACCTGCTGCGGGCGAGGCCTCGGCTCGGTCCGGCACGGCCCGGCCGGGGAGTGCTGCGGCCCCGACAACCGCTCCTCTGCAGCACCCGGGGCTGGGGCTCCCCTGCCGTTCCTCTGCCCCAGGAACAGGCATTGCTCTGACCACGGAGCCCCTCGGGTTACACCTTTCCCAAGACCCAGGTGATATGGAAACTACACCATCGATGCAGGCACACATGAAAGTAAAATAGCTTTTTATTTCTCCCATTGGGCCAACTCTGACAGAGAGACGGTGGCTCCTGTTAGTCAAAGAGACCAAATCCCATGTCCTCGTCAGACTCCTCCGACTCCTCCTTTGCTGCCTCCTTTGCTGGAGCAGCAGCAGCAGCAGCAGCAGGTGCAGCTGCTTCAGCTACCACAGGCATGGCTGCCACAAAAGCAGAGGGGTCTGCCAGGAAGGCCTTCACCTGCAAAAGGAGCGGAAAAAATGTAAACTCACAGGGAACAAAACATTTTGAAGGTCTGAACTTCTGCAAGGATAAAGGCAGCACTTGCAGCTGTGCTAGAATCCAAACAAATCTACTCATCACTACCAGATATCAAGACCAAGGGCATTTCAACTACACTACAGTGTAACAGCTCCAGGAAGGAAGGAAATCAGGTAAATCAGCTTTCTCCTGCCATTTGTACACAACATATAGAAGTAAGTGCCCCTTCTCAGGACACATCCCTCACCCACAGGCAGGCCCAGTCCTTTCAAACCAGGGGACATGCTGTGAATTGTGCCTAACTGCATTTCTAACATCCCTCTCTGCAGCAGCTCAGACCCAGCCATTACCTTTTCAGCCAGTGGGAAGGTGTAGTCGGTCTCCACGGCCACGGCCAGGACACGCTTGTATCCATTGACAATGGAGTGGGGCACGGACGCGATGGTCGGGTACCCAATTTGCAGACAGATGCTGGCAACGTTACGAACACCCTGTGAAGAGACAGACTGATGTTTCTGTACCCTGAGAAATAACTGGCACTAGAAATGATGGCACAGGATGGCCAGATGACAACTTCTACACTGCCAACAAGGGACAGCATGCAGTGCACACAAGTAACAGCTCCAGTGAAATCAAAGCATCAAGATTTAAATGTCACTGATCTCTGCTTTCCAGTGACAGGACCCGAAGGAATAGCATGAAGCTGTGTCAGGGGAAGTTTAAGTGGGATACTAAGAAAAGGTTCTTCCCCCAGAAGGGGGTCAAGCCCTGGAACAGGCTCCCCAGGGCAGCGGTCACAGCCTAGAGTCTGACATAGCTGAAAGAGCGTTTGCACAACTCTCTCAGGCACAGGGGGGGATTTGCCAGGCTGTCCTGTGTAGGGCCAGGAGTTGGACTGGATGATCCTTGTGGGTCCCTTCCAACTCAGGATATTCTATCATTCTAAGTGGGCTCAAATGCTTTTTGAAGCAGCTTCAGATGAAGAATCCTAGAGAAGGTACTCCCTGACACAGTTTCTGCAGACTACCAGGGAGAGCTCCTGGCTCTGCAGGACCTCATGGTAAATACCAGTCAGGACACATTGTTCTGGGGCAGTGCCAGCTCCCAGAGCAGCAAGACACAACACAAGGGACACGGGCTGTGGCACTCACCTCCAGGAAGCGCTTGTGCAAAGTCTCCTCGGTGATGTCCAGCACTTCAGGGTTGTAAATGCTGCCATTGTCAAAGACCTGCTGGATCACCAACCCGAAGGAGAATGGGGAGATGTTCAGCATGTTGAGGAGGGTGGCTTCACTGGCACCCACTTTGTCTCCGGTCTTGATGAGCTGCACATCGCTCTGAGATCAGGGAAAAGAAGAAATTCCAGTGTGTCAAAGCAGTGGGAACAAAAAAAAGACAGCAGAACTGGAGGAGCAAAGGAGCACAACAAACACACTCTGCATTCAGCTCCACAAGCAGAGAAAGCCCCAGACCATGTAAGCAAGTCCACGTCAGCCAAGAGAAAGGCAGCACCTTTCCTGCATTACGTACGCGTAGCTCACCCATGAGTTCCTCTGGCAAAGCCTACCCCGGGAAATCTGATGGAGAACATCAATCCCCGCACACTGCACACCAGAGCTAAATCAGACATGCTTCTTTCAGATCCCAAAGTGCAGCAGTCGCACTGCTCATCCAGTATCTACCTCAGCACTAATGGGAGCTCTGGCCTTCACAGCTCCCTCAGCTGCCATGATCAGGGCCTCCCAGTCAAGAAACAGCTTCAACAACCACAGCATGAAGCATACTAACCAGAATTTCAATGGTCCCTCTGGAAATCTTCGTGGTGATGCCCAAGGCCTGGAAAAAGGAGGTCTTCTCAGGTCCGAGGCCCGTGTTCTGGGCCGGCACAGTCACATCACAAGGAGCAATAGCACCAGCACGGGCAGCAGCTGGCACCTGAGAGAAGGGAGAGGAGAAGCTGCCAGAATGCTCAATCAGATCTTGTGGGATCACCTCCTTCCTGTTCCTCCAGGATGGACAGCACCCAGGCACACACAAGTGAGGCGCATGAACTTAAGCAGTTTGGTTAAGGTTGCAACCCTTAAGGATTATTACTAAATCAGGTGTCCTCTGTGAAGACTCCGTTTTATTTTTCATTCTGTATCAGCCCATACCTGCAATGAGGACTGATCTCCCCTACCTTGTTAGCCAGCAGCATGTCTCGGATCTCAGTCAGATCCTCCTTGGTGAAGACAAAGCCCACATTCCCACGGATGTGAGGCAGCAGCCTGAAGAGAAGACAGCCTTCAGTTTTATTCCTCAGACAACATAGCCCTACAAGACAGAGGACCCAGAAGTGCCCTCAGGCAGCATTACCCACTTTTCTAGGGCAGGGTTATTCTCCAGATGACCACGAATAGCTTTGCGCATCATTGTGTTCTTCCCCATCAGCACAACGGCTTTTCCACGCAGGGACATACGGATCTGCTGCATCTGCTTGGATCCCACGTTGTCTGCTCCCACAATGAAACATTTTGGGTAATCATCCAGAAGTTGCTATAGCAAGAGGGACACTGTAACTATACAGAGAAATCTAGAGCAGTGCACAGAGCAGCATTAAAACCTGAACAGTTAAAACGTAAAA
Source organism: Atrichornis clamosus (assembly GCA_013400975.1). NCBI lineage: Eukaryota > Metazoa > Chordata > Aves > Passeriformes > Menuridae > Atrichornis > Atrichornis clamosus. The sequence continues at coordinate 3,360 of WBMZ01013603.1, forward strand.
TAAGTCTGTCAGCAGTTTGAGAATGCTGAACTCCAAGTGAGGCCAGGTGTGCCACAGGCTGCATCTTTCACTCAGCCATCAAGTCACATCCCTGAACATGTCACCTCTGCAAGCCCCACGGCAAATTCTCAGGAGGGCTAATCTGGATTGTGTTAAGTCTCTTCCTAGTGCCACGTACTTGTTCCTTAAACAGACACCCCATAACACCCACCTATCTCTCTTAACAAGCCCCGCAGCCCGGCCAGCCCGGCTCCCGCTCCCCCGAGCCAGCCCTGCTCTCCCCGAGCCCCGGCGGCAACAGCGCCCCACGAGGACTCCGAGTCGACACTCACGATGATTTTCATAAAATAGTTGGACTTCCACGTAGCCCTGTCTTCCCTGGGCATCTCGGCGGTGCTCCAAGGATCGCCCGGTGGGTTTAAAGACGAGCTGGGACCTGCCAGAGAGAAGGGCGGCTCAGGTGGGTCCGTACCCTTCCTTTCTCTTCCCTCCGCCCCGGGGCCCGGCCCTCCCTGCCCCACCGTCTGGCCGCGGCCCAGGACCCCGCTCCCGGTCCCCTCCCGCCGGCGCGACCGCCCAGCCCCGTCCAGGCCCCGGAGCCAAGGCGCCGCGCCCATACCTCCACGAGGGCTCCGGGAAAGAAAGGCCGCAGGGCGGGCCCGTCTCCTTTTATAAGGCGCTCAAGACCAATCGTAAAGCGCCGCGGCCCTGCCTCCCCTCAGCCCATTGGCTGTCCGCAGCGTCAATCACCCCCTGCGCTGTGAGCCGCGCGTGACGTCAGCGGAAAGCGTGAGCGGCGCAGGAAAGCGCGAGCGGCCAGACGGGGATCGCCCCCTGGCGGCCGGAGGAGCGCACCGCCCCCGCCCCCCCCCGCCCCCTCAGCCCTGAGGGGAGGACCCGCGCTGGGCCCGGCCCCTCACAAACTCAGGGGCGGGAAACAATCACGACACAGACGTGACAATAATGGTAAAAATTTTATTGGCGTAACTGCAAGAATTTTAAATGGAAAAAAAAAAAGCGGAGTTAGAAGTTTACAAGGGAGGAAAGAATCAATTAATTGTCGACCCAGCGGAGCTTCCCCCAGCCCAGCCCAAATATGGTGTGAAAGACCTTCCCCAGGGGTAGGGCCTGGCCCGGGGCGGGGCACACAGAGACCCGCCCAGAGCACCTCCAGCACCATCCCCAGCCCTCACACCCCACCACGCTCAAGGGCGGCTGTGCTTCCTTAAAACAGCGTCTGCAATGAACGAGCAGGCATTTTGGACACCCACAGCGGCAGCAGCCACCACAAGTCGTTATTTGGCAGAGTAGCATCGGTGTGGCATCCCACCGTGTCAGACACCAGTCGAAGGCAGGAGGTGAGTGTGAAACGATCTCAGTGAAGCACTAAGGCCAGAGAAGCCTCCCCTCAGCACCATGCACCCCCTGCACCCTCACAGCACCCTGTACCCAGGTGTGCCACAAGTGTCACTTACACAGCCTCAACTAGCAGTGAGGTAGGTTAAAGACTCCCTGCACAGGGAAACCGAGGCACAGGATTACACAGTTTGCAGGCGTCACACAAAGTGGCAATGCCAGAAACACCCTCCCACCCCTCTCCAGCACTTCCACACAACAGCTGTGTGTCCCCTCTCTGGCACCAAGGAAGTTGACCTTTCCAGTGAGATAAACACACGCAGCTTAGGAACATCCATTTTAAGTCAAATAGACTTACAAGATGAAAAGGCAAATAAATGCGTAAGAACTCTTGCCTCGAGAATCTCCCAGAGCTGCGCTCAGCCCAGCTGACACAGCTCCAGCGCTCCCACAGCTCCCTCTGGCCTCACACCCACACACTGAGGTTTGTTTGTGGGGGGAAAGCAGTGGGACACTTTCAGTGACCCAAGCAGGGCAGCGTAGCACCGCGACAAAGTTACACGGGACAGTGACCTGCAGATTCCACGGCTGGTTTCTGACAAAGCTACCCCTGGACCCCCACAATGCACCTCCCAAGCTGGAAAGCACAACCACATGGTGACGGTGACAGAGCTGCAGCTCTCGGGAGCAGTAGCTCCAAACACCGCTCCCGGGGCTGGTACCACAGAACGCCACACGGAATTTCAGCACAGTACTTCCCTCTCCATAGCACCCTCCAGCCAGAGACCTGAAAGTGCTTTAGCAAACATGAACTAGGCCTCACAATAACCTCACAAATCCAGGCTAAACTGACCCCATTTTACAGATGGGGAAACTGAGGCACGGTAAGGTTTAGTGACTGGCCCAAAGTTGCACAGCTAGTCAGGAACAGAGTCTGTCTCTCCCTGTTTCTTCTCCTCGGTCACAAGACCTTTCTTCCACAGGAGAAAAGGAGCCCCTTCCCAAATTAACCCTGCCCTGGTTTCAGGCAGCTGAAGAGGAGAAACCAAGGGCAAAGGTCTGAGCTCCTCCCGCCACTAGCATCATATTAAGACTCAGTCTTAGCATCCTGGAAGCTGAGCTTTGGGAAAACGGCAGGTGATTCTAATACAGCAGTTTACAGGTTACAATAAAAACCAAAAAACACACTTTTAGGTAACCCAGAGAAGTGGGGGGGGTGGGGGGGAAGCTATTCACAGTTCACCTGCCTGTGCTAGGGGAAAAAAAATACAAGTCACATTCCCTCCCCCACAGATTCCTGCCCCTCCCAACCTGCAACAAAAAGGAAATACTGAATGTTAGTTCGGCTTAACAAAGCATTGAGGTTACAGATGCAGTAAGCCAGCACAACTGGCACACTGCCTAGAATAGCACAGCTTGATATAAAAGTTGCTTTCTTAAAATCACTTCAAAACCAATTTCTGTATAAGAGGATTAAAAGTAAATTAGATATGAATTCAAAATCAGTGTAGAAATCTACAGCTCTTATCAAAGACAGAATACAGTATTCACTTTGATAGTAAAACTCCAAGTGTGTAATGCACACCTGACCATGGGACTTGTTATACCAGTAACAGTCAATATAAAAGGTTATTGCTGTAGCATCTCTCAGTAGAACATATTCAATCGGAGCACAGAAAACGGAAACACCAAGGGGCTGATAGGTCTCATTAGCAAAGTGAAAGAAGAAAGGATATAAACCCAGGATTTTTTTTTTCCTGGCTTCTTAAACCCCTCCTTCTTCCCACTCTTGTGAAAGATTCAGGCCCTGATAGATGGGATTTTCAGGCCAGATAAACACACACACATCACACTCGTTCATGACAGGGATGGATGAAAAAAAAGCTGCTCTGACCTCTCTGCACCTGCATTTAAAGAAGGTATGATGCCTCTTCCTCTCTCCCAGCAGCAGAGGTGAGGGGAGCAGATGCCCTGAGCTGGCCTGGGTGCCTATGGAGCTGCCTGGCAGTGGATGTCCCCACAGGAGAGCACGTAAGTGCTGAGGGATGGTCGGGGTTTACCCCACCTCCTGCTCCAGTGTGCTGAGAAAAGGGAGTAACAAACTAGGGGGAAAAAAGAAAAACACCCTACACAGTAACATCTTGATTCCTCTTAATTAAAAGAAAAAAAAAAAAAGTAAGTGGTATTATCTCCTTACAGTGTAATGGAACTGGAGAAACCCTTGCAGGGTCTTGGCTGCCTGTGCTGATGCTCTGGTGTCAGCAAGTTACACACAGTGTGGCTCTGTGAGCAGAGCTAGGGTGGCACTGAGGTCACAGGGTGCCCTCGCTGTGCTGCTGCTCACCCTGCACACGTGCAGGCAAAAGCCTGAGAAGGAGGTGTCAAAGCAGAGGGTTGTGTTGTCTGCAAGTGTCACGATTTGCTCAGAGAGCTGACACAGGCTGAAATGTACTGGCAAAGACTCCTGCTGCCAGGAGGGGGCTGGGAAAATCTTCCCTGTTGGAAAATCTCCCTCGAGCTAAGCTCAGCTGTCAGTCACACACACAGACACACACATACACTATAATGAGGGATGTCGGCCTCTCTCTACTGAGACACAGCAAGGGCGTTTCCAGTTTAATGGTCCGTCTCATCTCTGGATCTACTGCCTCTCCATAGCAGCACTCCCCACCCCCACCCCACTCCTCCCCTGCCTGGTAAGGTTCCTAAATCACAGTAATGTTCAGAGAGACAGAACTGTCAAGGGGGTGGCAGAAAGATGCTTTAGCACCCATCTATGGTGCCTCTAACAGAAGAGCTTGAGGAAGCAGTTCTGGCAGTAGGGCTTGTCGTTCTGCTCTTTGAAGGTTCCTTTGTTGAGCTGCTTGAGGCAGAAGGCACAGACAAAGTGTTCGGGGTGGAATTTCTTGCTCATAGCAGTGATGCAGCGTCCTGTGATGGGCTTCTGGCACCCGGAGCAGAGCGAGCCGCGGCGCTCGTGGTAGTGCACCTCGCAGTAGGGCTGCCCGTCGTGCTCGAAGAAGCTGCCATTGATGAACGGGGTGAAACATTCCTGCAGCAGGACAAAGCACAGGGGACAGGTTGTACGAGGTGCCAAGGATGTGGGGAGGGGTAGCTCCACCAGCCTCCTCTACTCTGTGGAACAGCCCAGCTGTGCTGTGGGCAGGTGAACTGCTGCCCTTCAGCACTGTCCTGTTGAGCCAAACTCTGTCCACCAAGAGGGGTTTCCAAGAAAAGGCTGAGGGATGGACAGACACAGGCACAAGCAAGGGAATTAACCAGCTCCTTCCCCCAGCTGGCTTCACTTTTACAAAGAAAATACTACAGATGAGCTACCAGATGTGTCCAGCCAGGATAAAGAACATTCCTCCCCTGCGATGGGAAACACTGCAGCACCTTTCCCTGTTTTTTTTTCTCCTCACTCCAGCTTCCCCACAAGGGCAGGCAGAAGCAAGAACCAACACAGACTTTTAATGCAGCAGAATTCTGATGTGCATGGGACTTGTTCCAGCTGAAAAAATGAGGCACAATTAATCTTTACAAGTGACCTCTCCACAATGGCTGGCATTAGGCAGGTACACTCTGCAAAGGATTGTCCTTTGAAACCTGAAACACCTCCACCAGTTACACAAGGATCACTGCTGGGAAAAACTGTTTGTTCTACGGTGCTGATGATTTTGAATAGATAAGGGGAAGAGGATACACCAGTTATGTGCTAGCAAGTGTCCAGAGCTCCTCTGCCCCTAGGTGTCAGGCAGCTGAGGACACTGCACTTCAGAACCTGCAACAGAAGCACCCACCATCCCTACCAGACTAGGGAGACTCCTCTCCTTGTGGGAGTGGGAAACTGAGGCAGCAGAGTAAGGGAGAGAGTTGAGGACACTGCCAAATTTACCAAATATATCATCAGCAAGGCCCAGAGGAGAAACCAGCTTCCTGAATCGTGGTTTTGCTTTCCTCTTTCCCAGAGGACACTGAGTATTACACACAGCTGGATCCCAGTGTGTGGACGGACAGGAGTCCAGCAAACAGCATGCAGAGCCATGGACAGCTGAACACATGCAATACCAGGGTGAGTGCAGTTTGCCTGCACTGAGTCCAAGACTTTACTAATGCTGACAGTTACTTAATTAAACAGTCTCTTCCCTCAGCAGGACAGCTGAAAAGTTTGCTCTGCTTTAGCAGAAACAGAATCACATCTCGTGTCCTGGAAGAAATCCTTCCTGGATCAGGCAGTGTGGTAGCAGGAGGAAAGGAAAGCAGAACTGCATGATAAAGTCTCTATCCCTTCACAAGAAGGCACAGCCCTCTCCAACCTCACAGCCAGGCACAGCTTCTGCCTCACTCTGCACACAACTGCAGGAACAACAAACACTCCCAACAGGCTGGTGACAGTCTCCTCTGAGCATCACACCAGGAAGCAGCAGCTTATGTGCTGGCTGCTTGATCTGGCTTCTGCCCTTCTCTCCCACTCTAGGAAACACTAGCTGATTTGGCTCATCTCTTGGGGCCTGTAAGAGTTAATATTTGCAATGCTCTCTGAAAGAGTGCCAAGCATTTAATCTGCAGTATTCCTGTTTATTATGCCTGTTGTATGGAGCCTGCTGCTATTTCACTGACTTGCACATTTGTCCGAACAAGGTCAGTCTCATTAGTTTACACTGTCAGATGGAGCATGGGAGGAAGATCCTCAAAATCTGACTACTGAGGCAAGTGCTCAGATAGAAGCTTAGCTTATAATTATTAAAGGTCACAGAAAATGTCTCTGTTTATCTGTGAGCTGCTGCAGAAGCCCATAATTGCAGCTGGGAACAGAAAGAGCAAAGCAGCTCAAAAGTTTAATATAAACAGGCAAAGGAACAAGAAGGTGTTTGGTTGCTGACATGTTTTTATCTTGTGAGGCTGTCTGCCCATCACTACCCCACAGGCGCCTTTTCCCGATATGGGACCAGATGCCTCAGGGTGGAAGTGAGAGGGGTCGCACAGCAGCAGCAAAGGACCTTGGGTTTCTTACCCGACAGACAAAGCATTCAGGGTGCCACAGGGTGTTCAAGGCAGAGATGTAGTTTTCCAGGATAGCCCGGGCACAGCCTCCACACTTGGGAGCAAACATATCAAAGTAGTCCTTGCGGCAATAGGCTTTGCCGTCCTTCTCATGAAATCCTGCCACAGGAGAGGAAAAGCGAAGGGATCAGCTCCCCATCTTCACCTATGGCCACACAAGCTGTGCAGGGTAACCCATGTGGGTAGGATCATCCCTCCCTCTGCCAACACACACAGCACATAGCTGTTCCTTGTTCTGTTCCCATCCCAGCACAGGCATGCTCTTCCTCCCCGGGGAGAAGCCATGATTACTGGCAGCATCCTTCTCCCATAAACAGCTACAGCCCTTGGAAGTCCAGCAGTTCCTTTGCCATGCCTCAGGCTGTTCCCCAGCAGCAGCTCTGCCTTACACCCTTGTCTGTAGTTGAGGGGGGGGTGTTGCTTTCCCCTTGCATAAACCAGCAATACCTTCAGGTCCAAAGAAAGCTCCACACTGGGCACAGAAAAAGTGTTCAGGGTGCCATGTCCTGTCCAAAGCCGTCACCACTTTCTGTTCAGAAGAAGATACAAAGTGCAAGTCACGTAAGTGATGGCTTTAGCTTGGAGGTGAGTACAGAGGGGCTGAAGGGAGGGGAGAACACATGAGTGTTGGTGCTGACAAGAGCAAACATTAAAATAGAGTGTCCTTTAGAGAGGTGAGTCAATTTGCCCCTGCCTCTGGCTCATTTAGGCTTTCCCACGGCACACTTTTTTTACCCTAAAAGGATCTTAGGCACTGCTTCCTCCCTTACACAGGGCCCCATTCAGCCCTCAGGACAAGTACTAGTGCCTGTTACCACAGGCTACCAACAACAAAACCTGAGGAATCATTACCAGATTGATGCAGCAATGTGGGGTTCTGAAGGAACTTCAGCAAAGATAAGAGAGACTAACTCCTCTCACTAATACAAGAATTTGATTGTGCCAAGTTGTTTCCCTTTCAAAGCAAGAACAAAGGAAACACAGAAATCCCCAAGCAAAATCTTCCACCCAGGATATATGGCAGAAGTGGAATTTTTAACACCTAGGCCTGCAGCAACTTGCCAGCACGCTGACTCCGCCAAGGAACTCACATCAAGGATGGGCCCGTTGCAGTAGTAGCAGCGAGGGGAGAAGAGGTTGTGATAGTCCTTCTCGCAATAGGGCTGCCCATCCCGCTCAAAGAAGTTCCGGGACCCAATCTCCTCCTGGCAGTGGGTGCAGACGAAGTGCTCAGGGTGCCAGGTTTTCCCCATGGCTGTAACTACCTGTTAGGAAGACAAATCATGAAGAACAACTGTCTCTCTCTCTCCCCTAGACCACATGACAAGATACCAGCTGGAGATCAGCAAGAATGACAAGTTCTACTACTTAAGTGAGCCCTGGACTGGGGTAGCATGAAAACTGAATTACCTATCATCTCAGGAGAGGGCAGTCCCTCAGGGGCAGGGTAGAGGTCACTGGAGGAGCTTACAGCGTACCTAGCCAGTGGATAAATAGAGTACTTCAGTTTCTCCAGCATCTCCAGTCTCTTCAGCCTCACGAAACAGCCCTCCCCGTTACTCCCAGCTGCAGCCCAAGGTTCAGCAATGAGGCAGCACCTTCAACTCACCTGCCCAGCAATAGGCTTCTTGCAGGCTCCACAGACACCTTTGGCAACTGTAGCCACACCCAGTTTGTTCAGGTCAGACTGGAGACTTCCCAGCATGGTATCCAGCTGACTGCCAGGCTTGGAGGCTGTGGATGGAGGGGAGCTGCTCCCAGCTTTTCCCTGTGCCATGAACTGCAGGGGAGAAAAAACAAAGACTGTAAGGTGAATGCTGCTGTGCTTACCACATAAATGCCTGCTGCTGCTGCCAGTGGCTCCTCTGCAGAGACAGACAGGAGGTTGCCAGCAGTCAGCTGCACTCTGAAGAAGCTGGTGAGAGCCAGGATCAAGTACACACATGTATTCTGCCCATGCAGAGACATGCAGAGAGCCTGGGATGTGTAACAGCAGAGTTCTGAACTGAGGATTTGATTTTCCTTCACTGCACATACAGCAAAGGTCACCAGCACATCCCAGGCAGTCAGTATCCTCTCTAAGCCTCTGCCAAAAATCTCCCTTTACCTCATCAGTTCCTGGCCAGCTGACAAAGCAGACAACATCCAGAGGGCCCCTTCTTGACCTCTTTCCATTCTATGCTCTTGCTCCCAGTTGTCTCTTCTCTCTAATAGAAATGCTCTCCTCTCATCTCACCTCCCCTTCAGCCAGAAAATCTTCTCCCTTTGCACCACCTTCTGCAGATCTGTTGGCCAAGTCTCTCTCTCACCCTCACGTGGTTCTCATCCCATGCCTGAGCTAAGCAACAGGACGCAGGAAGGAAATAACTCCCTGCCAGTTGCCTGCTGTTTACCTACAGAGAGGGCAGTGCATCCCCAGCAGACAGGGCTGCCACGTGTATTGTGAGAGCTGGAAGTGCATCAGGTGGGGGGAAGGGGATTCAGATACTTGTCTCAGAGGCTATTTCTGAAACTCGCACCAGCACAGCACACACAGCTTGGAAAGGCTTCCCAGAGGAGGGGGAGAAACGTTTTACTAAGGTTCATAACTTATAAAAAAAAGCATGTGTTCTCCTTGGCCACCACAGGCCCCTTTGCAGACAAACCACAGTAAGTAAACAGAGATTATTTTAGCTGACTTGGCACTGCCATTGCTACTGTCAGGTTTAGAGACACCCAAAGAAGTCCCTCCCTGAGATGCTGGTTTGGAGCAGGTTTTCTTTTACTAAGAGAGTAAATTAAAACAGACATAAAATCTACGCTTGTGAACGACCCATGAGCCTGCTGCCAGCACAGCCAGAGGAGCAGGGACATGCTGAAATGCTTGGAGCCTTGGCAGACCTTGCTCTTCCAGCCACAGGAGGAGCTCTATCCCCTGTACTGCAGCTGCTTGTCCTTGCAGTTGACTACATCCTGGTTTCTGCTCATTTGTATAAAAATTCTCATGACATACATAAATTTAGCTTTTTTTACACACACACTCCTCAGCCTTGCCTCGCATGCAGCGTGACTCCCAAGAGAGCCTAACACACAGCTTTTCCTCTCCTCTTTCTTCCCATAACTTGCAACTTCTCCTAGTACAGCAGCACAGAGCAGCCCTATCACACCCCACTGTCCTGAGCCTGAAACAAACCCTCCACCACACAGCAGGCATTTGCCACCAAACTGTTACAGTCACTGTCTCCAAAGCACACCACTGCAAGGAGACTCTCACAGAGGAGGACAACAGGTCTTTGGAGACAAAGCCTGTCCAGAATCCCAGGATAAAGCCCAGGCTTCCTGCATGGCACAGCTGGAGGAAAAGGACAGCAAGATCAAATTGTATCTTCTGTCACTCTAGCCAGGGCTTGTGGCCACGAGGCAAGGCAGGCACACATGCCACACACAAGTGATAAATACCATCCAGGGAGAAAGGAGATTAATTCAACATGTAGCAACAGAGCACTTCACCCTTGGCTGTAGGCACCACGCATTCCTGCCAGCCACAGCTGACCCCAGTGCAGCACAAATACCTGTGCAGACCTCAATTTCTACCTGGCCTGGCCATCCAGCCTTCTTGACAGTTCACAGATGAGCCCCCACCTGAAAGAGGTTTGTTTCCCCCTTCTGTACATAATGCCTGCTGTTTACAGGGGACACTCAGCACAGCATCCAGATAAACTCCCCACGCAAAGGCCCTTCAAATTCCCACCCTTCACCCATGAGATCTGCTATCACTTAAGTTCACTGAGGAGCTCTATGAGTAGCACACCATGCACTGCAGGATATTATCCACATTAATGGTGCTGGGAGCTCCAGGAGCAGATCCCAGCACATTCATCAACCAGAAGAGCACACCATGCTGAGGAAACAGAAAGGAGGTCCTGCCTTGTCAGGGGCTGGGGGGCCCAGGGGTGCAGGAGCAGCCAGCAGATTGGCACTGTGGACGAGGGGAGGAGCAGAGGTCACCTGAAAAGTACAACAGGTCAAGATGCAGAGGTGTTTCCTTGCTCACTGCTTGAGAGCTGCCTGTGCACTAACTGCTCATGTACGTTAAGACTCCCCACCACACTGGAGCTACAGCCCTTCCCTGGCAGGAGATGCAGAACCTGGATCTTGACCATGACATCTCCTCCCCAGAATGCACTCACCATGTTTTTCTCCCCCCACTTCCAGAGAGATTGTGGCAGGGAGAGCTGCAGGCTGTGTTTCAGAGTTACCTTCTTAACCTCAGAGGGAAATAAGAGTCCCTGCTGCACAAAGTGACTGTCAGGACAGACAGGACCCACACATGCCAGCAGGTCATTGCACAGACATGTACTTTGCAGCGCTACAGCTGGGATTAGATACTGTCCATGAGTCCTCCCTCCTATCCAGCAGTTCATACCAGCCTTTACCTGAACATTATCTATTGAGCTATCAAGTTACAAGCAGTAGCTGGATTGGAAAACACTGCTAAAAACACAAAACAGAGGAGAGAAGCCTGCCTGCATTTCTGGGAAGAAAGCTTCATCTTCAGTCTGACAGCCAACAGAAACAACTGTCTTGGTGCTAGGGGTCCAGGTCTGGGGAGAACAGGAATGTCTGGGATCTTGAGGAGGAGTGCCCACAACAGAAACCTCATAATCATCATCAGAAGTTTCCCACTGAAAGTGAGACTGAGGAGCCAAGCTGAAGGAAGAGACTGGACTAGGAGCTGGGGTAGATGACACATGGGAAGGCTGAGGTGGGAGTGAGAGAAGAGGTGCAGGGCCAGAGACAGGACAAGGAGCAGCATTAGCAGGGACTATCTTTGCAGCTTCTTTGGAAGGCTGGAGCTGGGAAGAGGCTGGAACAGAGACTGTCCTCCTTGGGAGGATCGGGGATTCTGGAGGAAAAACCACCTAGAAAGACACGGAGGAGGAAGAAAAGTGATAAATCCAAAGAGGAATCAACCAGGACTTCCTTTAACAGGAAGGCTGGCTGCTACCAGTATGTTTATCCAAGAGGGAAAAGCAGCGAGAAGGGAACTAGAAAACCTGCTGCTCTGTATAGCTCTAGAAGAGCACCATCTTATTCATCCCCAGAAAGTCCAGCACAGGTACAGCACTGGGCAAAACAAAACATGCCTCTATGTCAGGCTTCCCAGTGTGGTTTTTAAAATAATCCCCACGTGGACATTTGACATGTGATAGCAGCAGACTGCATGAACAGATACCATCACCAGCTCCCTCAGATCCCACTCCACTTCCTAAACATCCAGAACTAGGACCCACGTGCCACTTTCCTTCTCAGGCCAGACAAGAGTGAATAGAAGGAGTTACTTCTTCATTTCATGTTGTTTAGGACGCTCAGAAACTCAATCTGCACCTCCACACAATGCTAGCTGGCCAGAGGGACATGCTGGAATTTCCCAGCACACATGTCCCTGCTTTCTACCTTCTCTACTTGCTGTTCACCACTCTGCTCTTCCCCCCGGGGCCTGGCAGTGACAATGATCCCCTCTGTCAGCCAGCCATCCTGACTTTGCCACTCTTCCTGTTCCTGGGTAGCGATGCCCAGTCTGTCCTGCAGCTCCTCAATCAAGCGATCTTGGGACTCAGTCTTGTGGAATATGGCAGGACCTAGTTTACGCCTTGGAGAGAGGTCCCGAGACATTGGATGCACATTCGCAGTCTCTTTTGTCCTCTTGATTAAAGATTTAATCTAAATGACAAAGGCAATAATATCAGCAGAGAAGAGCAATGTCAGAGCAGACCTCAAGATGCAACAGCACAAACTCAAAGACATTAGTGACAACTGTGAGCAGGAAGAGTGATGGCAGTTATTCCACAATGCCAAAATTCCTCTTGGCACAGCCCAGAACAGTGACTCACTGCAAGGAAAAACCCTGTAAGGATAATCACAGCAGCCAAAAATAACTGTCTAGAAAAGGAAGGGAAAGATTAACCAGCGGGAAGCCAAGATAGGAGATGCAGCATGAGCACTCCCCTGAGAATTACAGAAACCTCAGCATCACAAGGGCACAGAGCAGCCTCTCTGTGTTTGCCCTTGACAGGCACAAGGCTCTTGGTCAGAGATGCCTGATGCACAAAGTGTACTTCCAGCACGGGAAGGAACACTAACAGCCCCAGTAATGAGACCTAAAAAGGCGAGCAGAGCAGAGGAGCTACTGTTCCAATCAGTGGCAAGAACTTTTCAGAGGCCTCTGTGGACTGAGCCTTACCCCAGCTAGGGAATAAAAGTCAATTTCACAAGAAAGTCCCTACAAACTGCCCTGTTCTGTGCAGCTGAACAACATGCAAGACAGACCACAAGATAAAGCTGGGGGTTCCAAAGCCCCGTGAGGTGCAGCTGTCAGTGACACTGCTCGGAGTTCATGCTGTTAGTGTGGCTGAGCCCAGGCACACTCACTGCACACACACTGTGTTAGAGTGCTGGCAGAACAGTCCCAGCTAGGACTCGCCCTACTTCTACATTCACTCAGTGCCTGCCTGGCCTGATGCAGAAATCCTCTCAATGGGTGGTTTGGAGACACATGGCAGATCCCATCCAGCTTTCCAAAAGTTTTCAGGAGATTCCGGAGTGACTGCAGAGCTTCTGAGCTGCTCGTTTTCCTGGTCTCCTCCAGCCTTGCTCATGTTAGCAGTACCTGCCTTCCTAGGCGTTCTGTCTCTGCCCTGCCTCTTCTTGCCCAGATCAGGACGGTTGTGTACCCTGGTTTCATGGGGCACTTCAGCTTTTAGTTCCTGTCCTTGCTCCACTACAAAGCCCGACTGGTTTTTAGTGTCTGGAAAGACATCCCACCGATCCAGGGCAACAACAGAAGGTTCATAAACAGAAACCAAATTGTTGTCACTCTTTGTATGCACCTCTGGCACAGGTGCAGGCAGCTCAAGGGCCCACAGCTCTTCTAAAGCTGTTTCCACACTTCTGCCCTGGGGTGAAAGGGCTGAGTTGTCCCTGAACACTCCCTGCTGATGCAGCTCTTTCGGTGCCTGCCCCTTCCCCTGACCATTTAAAGCATCTGAAATGGGTACACTTGAGATTTTAGGGTCAGTTCTCTGCTCCTTCTTCCCTTTTGCCAAGTCATACCCTAAACCTTGTGCCTCCACATTAGCAGATCTACAGAAAAGCTCCACATTGGAAGCTGGCACAGCCTGGGAAGTGTTTCTAGAAGAGTCAGGCTTTCTGCTCAGCTGAACTAAGCTTGCAGAGGCCACCTGCTCCCCACGAGTAGCATAACCAGAAGAGCTCCGTGGTGGGGGCACGGGGACGGTTTGTGCCAAATGGGGCACAGGTGGAGGGGCAGCAGGACACCCTGACAAAGGCACAGCTGCAGTGTCACCACCTTCCTCAACACCGGGGTCTGCTGAGGGGACAGATGTTGGCACGGCCAAGTCCCCACGGTGGGCTGCAGAAGGGTGTTTGGAATGGGACAGCACTGTTAAAGTGTGTGGGGTGTTGCTGGAGTCTGCACTGGCTGAACTGGTAACTGGTTCTAGGGCGGGTTCAGAAATCAGAGACATAGTGGAACTAGTCTGCAAAAAAGGAGACAGAAGGAATAAGGAGAGAAAAAGATAAAGACAGAAATAAGGAGAAGGAAAAAAAAAAGTAAAGAAGCATTATAACAATCATGACTTTCAAATCAAAAAGCTATGTTGACCCAAAGCCTTACTTCCAAGAGTAAGGAAGCAAAACGATACCAAAGAGCAGAACCAGTCTGACATTGCACTGATCCTCATGAGTTCTACAGCCATTGAGATCCTTCTCCTGCGCCCTCCTCCTGAGTGACAGCTCAGTGTTCACCTGCAGCTGTGATAGGGGCATGGCACAGCCACTGGGAAGCCAGCTCCAAATCCAGGAAGGTCTAGACTGTGAGTAAAGGTCATGTTAACTTACTCACAGTCAGATATGTAAATTTTGTACTCCAAAGCTGAAAAAAATTCAATCAATAATAGAACAAAGCATGACATTTTCTTCTTGATACACTAATAAAATGCTCCAGTTGGCTGAGTTCATGGCAGTGAAAACAAAGCTTCAGGGCATTCACAGCAAGAGCAGATGACATGGGCTTTGTTCTATTCACATCACTAATCTCACCTTGGACGTGACACACACTGAATCTATACGAGTCTGTCAGTCATTCCATGCCCTTGTAAGCATTGCTTAGGTGACAGATTAGCCTCTTCCCCTTAGGCCAAAGACTCCACATTGACATTATAATAAAAACAGTATTAATTTTGATCCAAAAAGCATTCTAAAGAGAGCAACTAATACAGAGGTTTTGAGTTTCCTTAACTTGCAGGGCCTTTAGAAAACAAAAGATCATGGGTTCTTCTTTCCCCCTTTCCACCAGTTCCTGGCTAAACTCTAGGAGACAAACTGGCATTACTGCTTTTTCTTAAAAAGGTAGAATCTGAACAGTCACTTGGACAAGCTCACACAGCAGGTCAACCTAAGACCAAGACTGAGACTACCCAGTTTTTAAAATGTATCCACAAAGGATTTCCAAATCCAAGAGTTATCAAGACATGCTCTGATTCTTAGTCACATTTTCCAAAGAAGCCTAAAGCAGTCAGATGTTTATGCTCTAAGGTGGAGGGGCACATAGCATACATGGGGCTGAGGAAGTCATCTCAGTCTCTACGTACCCTTCTGAGATAGTCATCATGAATGAAAGGATATAATTAACCAGAACGTGCACAAAACCTGTCAGTAACTGGAAGAGTCATAACCTTCAGGTGACCTGAGTAGCTTCCATGCTGAGGGACCAGGAGCTGGCACACACATTTGGGAAGTCACAACAGTAGTGCTACAGGGAGACTGTGCTCAGAAAGGAAAGAGCAATAGGAGACCAAATTTCATTACAGATTGCTCTTCCTCTCAAGCAGCACAGCAAGGCCCACAGTCACAGCAGAGGAAAATGACTAGTAAGTGTATTAAAATGAGGGAATTTCCCAATATTGCCCTCTCCCTGTATTTTGCCTAAGCTGGGCGCACCTTGTAAAAGCAACCTGGTTTGATGCTGTGCTTCACAGCTGGTTTCCAGATTTCCTAAAATGAAGTCAGTCATTTTCAAGGCAAGAGTAACGTTTTGCTCAAAAGTCAGTATTTCAACATAATAACATCATACTAACTCCAAAATAAGAGCAATGGGGGAGCACTCAACAGCAACAGAACAGTTTACTACAAGCATTCAGCTATGCAGTAAGCAGGCATCACGTTACACAGAAATGGCAGAGGGTGAAAAAACAAGTGCTTTAAGTAATCTAAGTGCCTGCTGACCTATGAGACAGATAACCAATCAAATGGATTCTGGTTTGCAAAGAGAATGAGCAACTCATTAAAGTGAGCCAAAGTTGATAAAAGGGTAATATATAGCACGTTTTACTCTGGAGTACAATGGAAATCAAGCACCAGTGCCCTCCACCCCTCCCATTCCTCACCTACTGCAACTTCTACCACCTCCAACTAATTACACATCACAGTTAGGTTTTCTATCCTACTTCCTGCAATCACATATACATCTGGTACTCGGATGGTAGCCTTTCATCTTTCACCTTTGCAAGGACTCCCCTTCTCTCCCTTATATTCTGACACTAGCACAGACAATACATTTTTAAAGACAAGTTAACACCACAAACTGGCACAAACAGAGGAGGTATAATCAAACAAATAAGACTGAAGAGAAAATATAGCACCCTGAAGGACAGGAAAAAAGTTAAGTAACTTAGAAACAGTCAATGACATCATTAACAAAAGGAAAATGATCACAGAAACCACGTTCTTTGTGCTTCAGAAAGAATATTTAGACACATGAGCTCAATGCCTCGCAAAAATACTAAACCTGTGCTCAATAAATCCCGAATCTTAAAATCTTGCTGCATTTCAGTTTGCTCTCTGAGGTCAACTGAAAACTAAGCCAGGAAGGCAGGCAGGTATTAGTCACAGAGAGTAGCTCCTCTGTCGGGCATGTTTTACTGGAGATTCTAAAGCCTCTTCTCAAGAGTGCAAAGTACTGAAACACCCACACTTAAAAATGTGCCCTCCTTGTATCTTGCCAGGAAAACCTGTGCTGGGCAAGGTCATTCTCAGTTGCCAAGAGCTCACCTGGGAGCAAAGGCTGGACCACACCCTGAGCTTGTTTTCTGATAAAAGCAGCAGAGGCAGGAGGCCAGAGTGCTCAGCTCCCACAGCACACGGAGGGAGCAGGGCAGGGAATGCCAGCAGCACAAGTGGGAACTCTTGCCAGCCTCACAACACTGCAGTGTTTCAACCAGGCTGAACAGAGCTTGTGGACATCCTGCACTACACCCTAGGACCTAATAAGGAGAAAAAAAGGCAACATTAAGGTGTCAATATTTGCAATTGACTGAATACACACTACAGTAAGTCTAGAGAAAACAGTGAGTAACTCCCAGATTCTCACCAAATTAAGTGCATGTGCCAGGAATGACAGAATGAATTCCATTCCAGCAAGCACAAGGCAAGCAAAGCCCCTCAGAACGTGTGTGCTCAGTGCTGGGTTCTGAACTCACACACTTGTCACAACTCTGGGTGTTGCACTGACCTCCCCGGAACCCACCTGGCACAGAAAGAACAGCAAACAGCAAAGCTGTCACTGAATGCCTGTACCTCTCCTAACAAAATACTGCTCAGCTCTGGCTGTTCCACCTACAGTCAGCTAGCACAAACAGGAAACATCAAGCCTCAGCATAATCTTTCATACGAGGATAAAACAGAGTATTAGGGACTGACTTAGGATCAGAAAGCAGATAAATATATTAGACAGGCAAACCTAACAATGATAACAAAGAGAATATCTAGTATATTTGTTTTCTCCACCTCTCTCAGGTCAAATTCAATAGTTCAGTAAGACTATAAGCAAAGCAGCTGAAAGTAGAAAGTGAGAAAGTATTTTTCATTTTGCTATGACTATGGGTAAATGAAGTCTCAAGAAAACAACCTCCATAGTTCATCATCTAGTGCAGGAATGATAACATACCTATATTAATAAAGAACAAGTTATCCAAGCACATATGCCAAGTGCTTCTTGTATCAAGAGGACCATGGGCAAGTTACTCCTGGGATTATGCTATTATGGGATTTTTATGTGCTACTTATGACTGCAATAGCAGTTCTTTTCCAAGACAAAAGTTTAACTTCCAAACCAGATACTGAATAGCATTTGCCATCCTCTGCCCCCACAAGAAGCTCAAACTTTAATCCCATTTTGAGGTGAATAAGAGATTTTGCTTTAAGATAAAACCTTTGAAATCTCTTTCTGGCTCATGCAAAGGCTTCAGTGCTCACACCACATGCCTGGAATATCCTTCTCAGGGAAAGTACACCAGGGTAAAACCACTCCAGAGAGGAGGGTCATCTCACAGAACAGAAAGGCCTGGTCTCTGTCAGTAAGCAGAGTGGTATGGTATCCCATGCCCCTCTCCTTCTCATTAAGTTGTAGCACAGCAGAATAATTCATCCTGTACTGAGCAATAACAAAGCTCATTATCTTTGGCAAACAGACAAACTGCAGAACTGAAGGAAAAACAGATCCCAGAACTGCCTGACCCTGCCAGTGATGAGAATTTATAGCAGTCAAGGACACCTACAGCAGCACTCAGAAAGCAAAATACACCACGGGAAGTTTCTCAGATTCAGTGTGAGAGGTAAAGGAGGCATTTTGGAGACCAACCAGGGTCAGCAGATGTGGCTGGCAGGCAAGAGAGACTGCAGTGGGGAGGGACAAGATGGAGCATTAAGTTGTCATGACAGGGTACCTTGAAGTCAGAGAGAGATGCCATCAGCTCATCCAATTCTCGTGTGGCTGAAGAGGCAGATATTCGGGTCTGCTGCTGGCTGGCAGTGACGCGCTGGGGGCTGCTCACCTCGCCCTGGCTCACAGTGATCGCAGGCCTGGCAAGGGGAAAAAGTAAAATTAAAAATGAGTGTGTTTAAGCCTGGGAGGGCACTCCTAGACTGGAAGTCCCACTGCTCCCCCAAGTAAGCACAGAATGAAGAGTTTCACCAGCACAGCCCAACCTGGCACAGCTTCCCCAACACAAGCAGGCCCTGCCTCTCTGCCCTGCCTCACATGTGCAAACATACCATCCACTAAGAAATAGATGGTGACCCAACATTCATTCTGTCAGACTGGGGGCATTTGTGGTCAGCTGTAAATCTGAGCTTGAACAGTCCACCTCTCATGCATGACTTAGGCATTTTTTTCGTTCAGAAGTAGATTAAAGAGCACCAACATCTTCATGGCACCCACCTGACTTTCAACCCTTTAGACAAAGCCCAGCTTCCATCCATCACTCTCCTGCAGCAGCTGCCCCTACACTACAGACACCATTCCCACAGGAACCCATGCCACCCCACCCAAGCCTGCAACCACCAAAACATTACTCACACTGGACTTGGCACAGAGCTCTCCAGCTCATCCAGCAGGCTCTCCACGCTGGGACGCACATCTTCGATCCCACGTGCACCATTTCGCTTTGGCTTTTCTTTCGTCGGGGGTGCAGCCTTCCCTCCCCCAGAGCTGCTGTTCTCTGGGACAACGTAGTGAGGGCCTGCCACGCTGGGCAGTGATGGGCTTCTGCCAGCCTCATCTGCAGAAAGAGGAGCACAGAAGAGCCATTCAGAGCCCCATTCGATACATACATGATAATCACAGGCAAGAACAACAAGTTGTCCAGAAATCTTGTGGAACATCCATCTTCGAGGATATGAAGCACTTAAGAGTGCAAGGGCCTGAGCAAACTAACCTAACTTGGAGACTTTAGTTAGAGGCAGTTTTGAAGTTGGCCTTGCTTTGAGCACAGTGCTGCAGCACTGACTGCAAGAGATACCACCCACACTAAACGGATCTTTGATCAAGGGCTGGAGGTATCTCCCTCACCGAGGATGTTGGGAAAAAAAGCAGGCTACTCTTCTGAGAAACAAACTATCCACTCATACCAAATATCCTTCTATTCCTTACCTGCTGTGAAGCCACTGGCAGGAGTATGTTGAACAGCATTCAGTTCCAGGAGGAGTCTGTCCAATTCTGACAGGTTGCTGCCCAGAGAGGAGCTGGTCATTGTGGGAGATGGTTCTGCAGACTTCTGCTTGTTTGGGAAACTAAAGATAAAAGGGTAATGTGAAATTTCTGTGTCAAGATAACAGCAGAAGGATGGAGGGAAACTCACACAAGGTTCCCAAAGTGTACACATGTACTGTGTCCTTTTCAGGCTAATGCTTTTAGCTCTGGGGGAATGAAGACGTGTGCTTTGTGACATGACCAAACACAGCTACTGCTTTTCACATTTTCTGTTGTAAATTACAGAAACAGCATTGGTGGACAGGGCCTCTGATTTTAGGACTCTGTGCTGCCCAGTCTGTAGGAAAGAGTTAACTGTCTGTAGATCCAAAGTGCACAGAACAGCAGCAGAACCATTAGCTCACATACAGGAAAATGACTTATTTCTGCTGACACCAAACCAAACAGCAAAATCCTCTTCCCTGGAGCGAGGGAATGTGGGGCTAGCACAGACTGGAGAGGCAAAGCACAAACCTCAAGCTGCTATCAGCAAAAACTCAGAAGCAATAGGTTATGCAACAGCCTCTTGCAACATTCAAGGTCTCCCCAAGTCCTCAAACCTTTAATTTGGGGAACTCTAATCAATTTATAAGAAAGTAGCTTGATGTAGTAACAGGCTTCCTCATTGTCAATTGTAGGGAAATTTTTTTCTCCTACTTTTACAAATGAAGAAATAACTTACAATGCTCTAGAGGTTCTTATTTTAACAAAAAGATACTTTCCAAACCCAAAATGGGAACTTCTGCCTTGGGCACAGGACCACATTATGCTCAAGAAGTTACTATTTAGCAGGCTTAAGGATTCTGACACCTGTAACACCAATTATGAACTCCATAAGGGAAGTTATCCTTTACTTCAGACTGAAAACCAAAAAAACCACAAGTGCCATCTGAGGAGAACATACTTCACCCCAAACCAACACACCAGCTACCATTCACACAGAACCAAGCCATGCCAGACACTTGTACAGGAGGACTTATGGCTGTAATTACCTTCATTTCGTACTAATTGCATGCAGTCATCTGAAAAAACTGCAATTACTGCCTCCATCGGGCCATCTCCAGCTAGGCTGCCCAGAGAGAGCTGAGCTCTACCCAGAATTAGTTCTGGTTGGAAGCAACTTCCTGCGCAGCAGAAGGAGCTGGCATGGTTAAAACATGACACCAAAGAAACACAAAAGTGCAAAAAGCTGCCCAGGATGAACTTCTGACAACCTCTTCATCACTCATCCCCATGTCAGCAGAAAGGTCTGTCCTGCTGTACAGGCTACTCCGCCAACCTCTCAGAGTAAGAGCAGCTGCCTTTGCAAGCATAAACTTGTCATCTATCAATCACCTACTAACATGGAAGTTTTAAGAAGTCTGAATTTACCTCAGAACTCAAGTCTCTGCACATCCTGCCAGACCACAAGTGCTGAGTTCCCAGGGATAATTAACCCAAAGGCCATCCACTTCCTAAAGAACTTTTGTGCTGTTTAACAGGGGGATGGAGTTGTCACTTGTGTCTGGATCATATCCCTCACAACACAATCCAGATCCTGCTGTCTGATGGATCCTTAACCTCTTGCAGCTGAGCAAGCCGAAGGGCCAGGTCAGTGTTTGAAGTGAGTATGAAAGTTACCGTGGCATTTTACAAAAGAGGCAATCAAAACTGACACAAAGCAATGTAACATACACAGGGAGGAGTGCTTGTTTCCACTTATAGAAGGCAGCTTGAGCCACAGCAGGCTCAAACTGTGAGTCAGTCTTATCTCTTAAAATGGATAAGATACCTGTAGACGTGTTCCTCTTCACTGGCACGAGGAGAAGGAGAGCTGAGCCCGTCCCTAGGAACTGAGGCACTGGAGCTTTTGGCACTAGAGCTGTATATAGGAGACTGGGGCTGAGGCTGTGGAAATGAGATTTGCATTGGAAACAGAGAATACAAAACAAGTATGTACACTACTGCACTGCAAACCCACACATGGATAGGGCAGAACAAAACCCAGCAAAAGGGAAAAAAAAAAAATCTGCTCTCTAGTCAAGCCGGTCTCTATCAGATGAGCTACACCAGGGACAACTGTTCTCCCCTCACTTCAGACTTGCCTGTGAGTTGCAGCTTTGTGCTGGAAACCCCCAGTGTGCTTTTCACAGGCTACAAGACAGATGACTAACACTGAGCTCATCACAGCACCGTTTTGTCAGCACAATGACTACGGCTTTCACAATCTTTTTTTGCCACTTGCTCCAACCAGTGAATTCTAATCAAAACTCCCACCTCCCCATACTTCCCCACTCTGTTAAGCCAAACTCATCCTCACTCCTTCCTATCCCTCCTCTACTTTCTGGAGAGGTCCTGCACCCACAGCACAAGCACCCTCCCACCCACACACATTCACTCACTTGCTGGTGGCTGTATCTGGGGGTGTTGGGTTGCCACTGGTCTAAGGGGTCGATCACGGTGCCATTCAGGGCCTCGTTGGAAGGTGGGGGTGGCACCGGGGGTGGCACAGCAATCTCCTGGTACGTGTGGTTTCCAGTCGGATAGGAGTAAGGCGTTTCCTCTGGGAGAAACACTGGTCGTTTGGAGATATGCGAGGTGGTGGATTCCAGGTCTGCCAGTAAGGCGTCTGCAGGAAAGCAAAACCAAAAATCCAAAATGGTAAAAGCCTGGACTACAGCTTTGTCTCTTCCTGCTCATTCAAGGTATCTGGATCAGAAGGTTTTTGAGAAGACTTTTCACGTAGGGATAATCTACCAAATGCCCTGAAAAGCATTGCTGCTGCCAGGAATCAAACTTCTACTACAAAGAAAACGCCAAGATGTAACAAAGTAGCCAGAAAAGCTGTGTCAGTCTCAAATTTTTACCTTGACTGGAAAACCACCCAACAACAGGGACTGTAGTCTCACTTGCACCCTGCAGAAGAGCAACCTAGGCAAGCCTGCCCAGAGAGCTGCTCCAACAGGATATTGACACAGACTAATTACAGGCCCACATCATCACAGAGTCATTTACTGTGGCCGCAGGCATTGCTTTCTGCAGGAAACCAGATCTCGGGAGGTGTTTTCTCCAGAGTCTAAGGTAGTGGAAGTAGCATGAAAAGTTCAGATCAGTCCATCAGTGTAGCAGAAGTACGTGTTTCAGTTTTCCTAACAAAAATCCCTCTCAGTACATCATACAAACAGTTAACAAGTTTTCAGAGGCTGCCAGGTAAAAGCCATTTCTTCTCTTGGAAACAATTCTCAACTAGCTGGGTGGAGACTGCTCACAAATTCCTGAAGAGAAGGAAAACTTCCACCAGCTAGAAACACTGTCACTCATGCCAGGCAGACGACCCACGTCACACAGCACCCCTCAAAAATCTTAAAGTCCCATCAGAGATGAGGCATAAAAAGGTATTCCCAGCTTTCTGGATTTATTCCTGCAAACGTATCCTCTGCCCATTCCCAACCCTGCACTCCTCTGTGGTGACATAGGCAAACCCTGACCTGTTGGACCTTCTGCCCTGTGAGCCCACCCTGGAGAGCCCCCTGCAGTCCCTGTGAGGGGAACTCCAGCGAGCGCCTGCAGGTCTGCGCTGTGCTCGCTTTCCAAAGAAAGCCTCCCTGGCTGCATGCCCAGCGTTCCACGGGGGCAGCAGCACTGGTGCACACTTCTGCAAGGCTGCTGGAGAGGAGTCTGTTCACTGGGGACATCGGTGCTCTCCATGTACCAGCATCAGGACATACCAGGCAGATTCCTTTGGAGATGTGGAATTCAGCCAGAAAACAGTAACCCAACTTCAGCAGAATTAGGAAGGGACACCCTGTGAAACTTTCCTGGATCTCCCTTCTTCCTCACAGACCCAGCTGTCTTCAGGCAGTCTCAGCAGGCTCCTTCTCCTGCACAAAGCAGGTCCTTGACACTCAGGTTTGGGGCGCGAGGGCTCACCCTGAGCGTGGCCATCCTGCAGTGTCCCCCACGGGGTCACAAGGAGCTGGAGTTATCTGGTGGCACCAGAATAGCAACCGAGCAACTGCTCGCACTAATGGCTGCCCACAGCTCTCCGGGCAGCACCTGCCAGCCCTGAGCCACTTCCTGAGCACAGCACACCATAGCAGCCAATGCACTTAGCCTCCAAGAAAATATACTAGAAGAGGACAGTATTATTGCATTACAAGATGAGGAAGGTGCTGCTTTTATATTCACTCTTCAAAAACACCAAAGCATCACGAAAGAAAAAATAAGCAGTGCTGCACTCAGAGAACAGAATACAGCCATTTGCAAATTAAATACTGTGTTGAATTATTTCCATACACCTTTCATTTAGTTAAAAAGATGCTCCCAACCATTAAAGTCACAGGATCTATCTTCCTAGAGGGGCCAAAATATCCCAAAAACAGATTCTCTGAAGGGAGTCAAGCAATCTGCAGCTGGGGAAAAATGAACTGAATCTTCTTTTTAAGCAAAAGAACAGCTGGTGGATTCCAGAGTGAAAGGCACATACCTCCAGGGAACTGCCGATGAGCTGCAATTCCTACAGTCAGGCAGGTCCTATGACTGGAGGTTTCATGCACACAACCTCCCAGAGAAGTGCTAGCCAAGAAGGAGTGGTTTTTGCTTCTCCCCTCCAATGACAAAGGCAAATCAAACTCCACCAGGAAGTGAAAATCCCGTGAGGGTGTTGGGCTCCTCCGGCCCTGCAGAGGGGACCCAAACCATTTTTCCACCCTCCACCTCCAGCCCTCACTGCAGGAGAAGCAGCTGTAACCATCTCGTCCCAGCAGCTCCCCTGCTCGGCTGCGCGCTGTGCTGATCCATCGCCCAGACACCACTGCCTTGTGCTACCGATAGAGTGAGCTCGGCTACGTCCACCCCATTACTTTTACAAGTCTGCGGAAGAAGAGGGGTCTGGAAGTACCAGGAGCAGTCAGCCCCATGGCTGTGAAGGAGTTAAGATTAATTATTAACTTCCCCCATACCCTCCCCCTTCCTGACTTGAGCAAACAAGGCTGAGCCGAGGAACGGGAAGCGGAGGGAGGAGAAAAGGCTGGAAAGGAATCACTCGGTTACTCAAACTAAACTCCAGCTTTACAGCTGATACCGAAGCAGCTGCACGGAGGCACCACCCCAACCCTGCGGGACAGGAAAGGCGCGCGCAAGGGCAGAACAGGCGCTCACACAGCGGTTTCCCGATGGAAAAGGACCCCTCCTTGTGCTTGCTCGCCCCCAAGTCCTACAGACCCGTGCCCTCCTTTCCCTGCGCCCCAGCCGCTCCCTCCAAGCTCAGAGCCACCACAGAGGCAAGGTCTTCCCCATTCGCTTTCCTCCCCGTTGCTGTTCCCGGATCCAATCCCATCAATAACCACAGCTCCTTGAAACCGCTGAAATGGGAAATTACGCCCGTTTAAAGGGTCCAACACCAGCAGCAGAACGTCCCCGGGGAGGGCAGGGTGAGAGCGGCGGTGGCACCGTCCCACCTCACGGACATCGCCCCGCAGAGGGAAGGGACTCGCCAATCCACAGGCACGGGCTGCAGGTCGCTCCCGTGGAGGTCAACCCAAGGAGTTCTGCAGTCCAGAGCACGATTTGAAGCAATTATTCAAAACTCAACCAAAAATTAACCAAAGGGATTAACATTTTCTTTTCCATGCAGCACCTCGTCCCAAGAGGTCCCAAAGCACTGTGCATTCAATAAGGATTTGTGCAGTTTTTAACACTACCAGAAGACAAAGTGAAACAAGAGATGAGGAGAAAGAAGGGAGATGTATTAATGGAAAAAAGATGCATCGCTCTCTCTGTTGCAAAAGGGACCAGCATCCGTAACCTGATGAACTATGACAGGGATACTGTGCCTTGTGCAGTGCTGCACTTCTCGTCACAGCACTGAGTTCACTACAGTGGCCACTCCTTAAATGGAATATTAAATGCTTAAACAGAAATATTAAAGGCTCGATCGATTTACTGGATAATGAAGTGTTCCTGCCCAAGGTGACTCCTGAGGGACAGTGCTGCAGGAGGTGTGAATCAGCTTGTTAGTCCCCCCCAAGCCATTGGAAGCAGATGAGTGGCCCACCCCAAAGTAGTGGCTCAGGCCAGTTGCCACCGGCACCATCCATCAGAGGGCACCACCAACATCCTCCAAGGGACAGAGCGAGGAGACCCACGGCAGTGCCCAGCTCAGCAGTGCCTTCACCTCGCTTGTCCAGCCCCGCGGAGCCGGGAACCTGTCCCTGTTTCAGGCACACAGAAACTTTGCGGTGCCACGTGTGCTGCACCTCCCCACGGAGACCAGGATCTTCAGCACACGCTGCAGCCTCTCGGGGCTACCGCCCAGTACTCCGGAAACAACCACACACACTGACCTCACCACAGCCGTACCGCTGCCCCAAGCACTCTCTAGAACACTGCACACACAGCTCTAGGAGGCACAATCTCCCAAGGATAAAGACCATAGATTTTGTCATCTCTAGAGAATAGATTTAACCATTTTGTAGCAATAAAGTAAACCAGACAGGGTTATACTAGACCTTCAAGCCATTGCTCCTCTCCAGGATCACCCCTCCTTCCACTCTTACCCCTACAACAAGCTACTGACACAGCTCCCAGGCAAAATGTCAACTCATAGACGTGCATAGAGCAGAATCATTCCAGTTTCCAAAGACTCAGTAGGGCTCAGCTATGCATGGGCTGTGTATGTAGAAATCTGTACTTTCCACTCCATTAGCAGCATGCTCCTCAGGGGGGTGTAAAAGGGATACCACCAATCCAGATGCTCCTGCTTATCATGGCTACTCTGGAGCAGTCACACACAGGCAATAAAATCCTAACTCGGTGTCCACTGCAGCACAGAGCATCTCAGCTGTCTTCCACAGGCTCAGGTAACTTGGCCAAACACCTGGTAAAGCTGCATAAAAACATGAGACAAAATGACAGAGAACTCCTCCCTCCACTGGGCAACCCAAAAATTACATAATCGATTGAAGTCACATTCAGGCCTCAGGGCTACTCAAACCACATTCTCCCCAGTATGGTAGGACATCAGTGTTTGCATTCAAGTGGGTTTTCTACACAGATTTTCCCATGGAGAACGGACAGTTAAAGAATGATACCACATTTGGTATCTTTACTGCTATAAAGCACTCCAAGACATCTGGACATCCAGGGACATTAGTTTGCTTCTCTCTCCATTTCCTCATTCTTGCCAAAAATCATTATTAACGATGAGGTCATTGGGAGTCTGGTCTACAAATCCTCCATACCACTCTGCACATACGCTGGATATGTTTGAGTGGCCCTTTAATGCCAACTGCATTGCTTCAAGGTAATTTCCAGCAAAAGCCAAAGCTCTGTTGGTCATTTCAACAGTTCAGGACAAGAAGTCTCACGCTGATGTCCAGTGCATTGAACCACTCATAAAATACCCTTTTTACCATCGAAGTAGCAAGATGGAAGAGCAGGACAATACCTGAGGCTAAGCCGCATTTACCAGTTGAAGCTGCACTGAAAAGAGCAAGTTCTATACTGCACATTCCTGTGCTATCTCCCCAGCCCACACCTCTGTGGGCCGAGGAACAGCTCCAGCATTCCAGGGGCTCCAACGCAGGCTCCTTCGCCATGGCTGCGTGTCGGCACTCGCTGTCCTGCAAAGGCTGAACCCTCCAGCAGGAACGGCCTGTGTGCAGCCAGGGGCACATTCCTCAGCTCCCCACATCCCAGCTTTGTCTGACAGAGAGCAGCAATGCCAGCCTAGGGACCACAGCACTGCCCTAAGGTCTGGAACAGGAATGGATAGCACCAGGACCCCTTTGTACTGATGCACACATCAGCACCCTTCTCTAGGAATCTGAGCTGCACTCAGCCCCCTTAAATAGGTAGTGTGATGTTACTAAAAAAAAAATATATATATATATATTTAGATGTATCTTTCCATGCATATCAAAGCATACTTTGTTCACTTCCCCATTCCTGTGCATCTCAAAAATGCTCTTGGATTAAGGTGACACAGTGAAGCAGAATACATCATGGACTAGTTCTGGGAAAAACCTACATGACAAGGCATTGACAAACTCACATTTGCCAACTGACATCAAGCAGCTTTTCAATGCTAATTTTTCCTCAAGCAGTAAATAGTTTTCCACTATTCATAAGCAGTTTAGGTTTTTTTTTTTAAGTGAGGCAATTTAGAGAAATCTAAATTTGCTTTCCTCTGGAGAAAGCTATTTCAGATTTCCATGTGCAGTTCATCTCTCTCAACAACTGAGGATTATTAAGCCACGCTGACACAGCAAATCACAGCATTATCAATACAGTAAGTAGATCAAAAGGATGGTAGTCAATTTTCTTCTACATCTAATCTACTGCTGGGGAGGAAATGGAAGCATAACTGAAGCAAGATACTTCAAATGCCTCAGATATCAGCCTTTCATATTCAACAGCTGAAAGCCACATCTGCACATCCATCAAACCACATGCTGCCTGTAGCTCTGCTTCTTGCACAGGACATCTGGAAAGTGAGTGGCACTGGAGACAGGATTCTTCATCCAGTCACCACACAGAGCAAATGCATTCAGCCACAGAGTCCCATCTCCGCCAGCATCTCTGGTGCCACATGTCCCTGACAGCCCAGACACAGCACACTGGGACATCAGGATGAGATGTCTGAGCACAAAGTACAGAATTTCCTCCCCTGCAGCTGCATAGAACAGGTGTCTGCACGTCCCCTGTTCCTCCCTCTACCTCTATTTACCCAAGTAAATAGAACAGCTACAGCTACAGGTTTTCCTGGTTTAGGCAGCAGAATATTCCTAGAGGACTGGCAAATAGAAATAAAAATCAAGACACCCATAAGGGCAGCTCTAAATGAGGACATGGACTTCACATGACAGTTGTGTCTCACTCGGCGCAAGATGAATTGCAGACCTCTCATTTGCAGAACCATGCACATATGAGCTGACCACTCTCCAGCGCTTTGCTCTTAATACCTCTAAGATGCTGAATTCAAATCCTTGATTTGTGCTGTCCCCTAAAAGAATAAGGGGAATTGCATCTCCAGAACTGAACTCTGAGCTTGCAGCCTCATCTGAGCAGCCTGTTTGCAAAATCCCTGAATGCAAACTTTAAAAATCTCATTAGGTTCCAATAAGTCTTCTCCCCACCATCCCCCCAGGAGTAATTGCAGCTCCAGCTCACATATAGGGAGACAGCTCGAGGCAGTAACCCAATCCCTGGCATGACAGTTTTACATTGTGAGTAACTGCAGAGGAATGGGGAGTCTGGGTATATTTATCCTATTAAATAGCCTTTCAAAAGAAATATTTGCAGTGCTCTACAAGACCCGCATCAAGAAGACTTGTTGGAGCCTTGCTGTAGGACTTCTCACTGCCCTAGAGTTTAACTGCAGAAGGTGTGGGGAGCCCCAAAAACTGATGGCAGGAATTCCCATTTTAACAGGAGTTTTCATTTTTTTCAGCAAAATGGAAGAGCCTTATCAGAAATAGGAAAACCATGAACAGGTGAATGCAGGCATTGACTTCCAGGTAACAGACGTGTATTAACAGGTTCTTAAGGCATTCCATTCTAATCAATGCTTTTAAATGCCAAAAGATCAGAGACTATAAAAGCAATAAAATACCAAGACTGCATTCAAAATGAAACCTTAAAAATTCAAAATGCAATCAGATGCTTTTAAAATCCTCAAGTTCTCCAGTTCACGTATATAGAAAACATGTAAAATAGCTTGGCCTACTGTGTAATACATTTTGAGATGACATTTAGAAGTTTTCCAAAATTTAACCAGTGTGTCAAGAAGGTGGTTAGAATATAGGACATGTAAAAGCTCTCAGCCTTCTTGTGAAGCAGAGACAGATTGTTATTTAAGATACAGAAAAATTCAAGGCACAAAGGGTAAATCATTCTCCCGACTTAACAACTGCTGGAGCATCAGTACAGAGCAGCCACTGGGCTTTTTACTTCACATTGCTGAGGCCTGTCTAGAGGAAGTTCAGATTGCACGGTCAGAAAAATCACTCAGCTCTTTCTTTAATGTACTGATGTTTATTCAAAGCCTTGTGCTGTCTCATTAGCAAGATACTGGTGCAAGTCATGCCTTGAGTCACTGCTTAACAAAAAGAATGTCCAAACTAATAACAATACATGGTATGGTGAATTACAATAAAGACAATATCCATTAATTCTTGAAGCTTCTCTGTACTTTGAAACCAAAACTGCCCCTTAGAATTAGCAAAACTTTGCATTTGTGGCACCGATTTACAAAGTTTGTGTGGGTGCTTCAGAAACACTTAACAGCCAAGGCAACCACCCAGCAGCAAAGCCCTGCTACACCAGGCTGCAGAGACAAACTAAACAAGGATTCATTCTGTGACAGAACTGCTTTCAGAATCAGGTGGTGGCAGCCACCATGAATCCTATCTGTGCCATAACTGGAATGCTGACAGCCAAACCAGTGAGCTTTGCCCAGTACAGCACCCCATGCACCCAGCTCTGACCACTATCAGCAGATGTCTAAACAAAGACAAGACACTGCAGTGTGAGATGTGGTCTGCATGAGCAGCTGCAGGAATGGCTGTGGCTTCCTGTCCCAACCACTGAGACCCAAGCTGGAGAGTTTATTCCAGAGCTTGTGGCCAACTAACTGGTCACAACCAATGTGCACTACTGCCACCCCAAGCCTGGGGTTGTAACAGAGTGTGCAAATACAGCCTGTGTAAAGCAATTTCAGGAACTGTTTATCAGTAACTACTCACTACACGTTTGGGGATGAAATGCAGACCGTTGGAGAGCTCTGGCTGTAGTTCAGTAGAGTTGACACCATCACATGCTGCCAGCGTAAGGGAAGGGCCCAGGGATCCCCCCTTCCCCAGCATGCAAAGCCAGGCTGTTCCTGGAACTTGCCCTGCTGACCACCAGAAGCTTTCTAAACTAATTCAACTTACTAATCCAATAAAAGTTTGCTGGGTTGTTGGATTGGTTTTTTTAGATAAATTCATTATGTTTCTTGAAAGCATAGCTCCAACCACTCTATGACTTAAGCAGCTTTTACAAAATGTATTTAAAAGACCAATTCCAGATCTGAGCCCTTGTTCAACTAAGTGAATAAAACTTCTACTTTAAATGGGAAATGCTCTGCTTTCACCTTCAAAACTCAGGTCAGAACACAAATTGTAAATCCAGCCCATCCTGCCATTAGTTGAAAGAAATCACCTACCCTCCTGTCAGATTCCCATAGTTCATTTTCATCTCAGATGCAGACCAGAAAAAAATGCAGCCTGAAAAGATGCAATCAGCAGATAGCACAAACTGAAATGCTCTTAATTCCGGAGACATCCCTCACCATTACCTGCCACTTCCATCTGAGCCCACGCTGACATTTTGGCTTTCCAGCCCCAGAATTGTGATATGGCTCAGTCAGTAGGGCTGCACACATTATGTACTCTCTGGTGCTCTCATCTGTGCCGCTGAGCTTAAGGGGGGAGCTTTTGACAAAGACTCCTGACCATAAAACTGAAGATGAGTCAAACCTGTACTCTACAAAAACCCAACAGAAGCCATCATGTGAGCTCAGACCTTCCACAGGATTCCTCCGAGGGGCAGGAGGGCTGTTTGTGTGTGTGTGTGCTGAAAAATCATAAAGGTCACCAACAGATCCTTCCTGGAACTGCCCACACCACTTCCTTGCAAATGAATACCTTTCAGTGGCACTCAGAGCTGTAAGCTCAGCAGTGGTGTATTTGTCTGCACGCTGAGGGTGCTGGAGTGCTGGGCAGCACCACGTGGAGTCAGCAGGTTCCTGTGTAGTCCAGCAGCTGCCAGGCTCTCAAGGGCACAGTGACCCTCTGGAGGAAAATCAGCTGACCTGTCTGCAGCTTGACACCAGCAGTCCCTGGGAATCACAGCCCCATTCCTTGAGTGAGCACCTCGGACCCACCTCTTGTCATCTTGGATGCAACAGCCTGGGAAATCCTTCGGCTGCTGGCTCTGTTCACATCACCGAGTTGGCAAGGAGGAAACCTAATCTTAACTAGATCCACAGGGCATGGGATCACCAGCTCAGCGTGCTGGCTGAGAGACACTGCAAGTGCTTTAAAGATTGAGTCAGCACGGTTTCCTGGATGAAACAATACAAATCCACAGCGCTCCCTGGCCTACAGGCCAAGTTGTGTGAAGGAACCACAAACGATTTTCCCATAGGACCAGAATTTTTCCACTTAGCTGTTTGAACATTAAATTATACTCCAGCTCAAACTGGGTGAGACAAATGAACCACCACCTACAAAAGGGAAACACACAGTTATTCTGCCTTTCTCCAACTTCCTTATAAAAACTTTCATCCCCTTTTCACTGTCTCAGAACAGTTCATTAGATAATATGTGCCACATTATCTCAACCTCACGAGGCACATAACTGCTTACATGGTCAGAGATAAATATTCCTCAGTATGTCACAAGATTGCTGAGCATCATTACACTGAAAGTGATTTGTGTTTTAACTACCTTCTCCTTTCTGAAGGGATGTACCTGATGCTCCAGAGAAAAAAAATACGGTTTGAATAGGTTTTTTTGGTTTTCAGACAAAAAATTGCTAAAACCAAGTGTAGGCTTTTGAAGTTCTTCAAATTAACCTCAGCTGTCCATTCCAGTGCCTTGCCTTTGGCATTCAAAAGCTGGCAACAGAAACAACAGGAAGAACAGACTCTTACTGCCACTGAAGATCTAAGGACAAAGCAAGGCCATGCAAACCCAGCTGAGGTTGGCTGTTGTGTTCTTCACCTATTGCCTCCAAGAGGAGCACTTGAATTTAGCAGCACTGTGACAGCTACTTTCAGAGGCTGTTCCCTCCCAAAGGTGTGTCCTCCCGTTTATTTCTCATTTCCAGATGTGCTGGGGCAGAGGGGAGGGAAGGGTTATTTCCTGCCACATACAGCGTCCTCTTTTTTATAGCATGGCTTTCTACACACTTGAAGTGAAAAGAGACATCTTATATTTACTTTCCTCTGTTTATAGTCCTAAGCACAAACAGCTCATGCCAAGAAAAAACACCCCATGCTAAGACTGGCTGCCTAAAACTGAATTTATGTTCCAGCTTACTAAACAAATAAATGTTTTCAGTTTCACAGCTACCAAAGGCTTCTGAGAATGCCAGATCCAGCTACAAAAGCCTTGAATGCCTCCGTACAGAGATTCACACACAGATCCATGGTCGTGTGAACCTAAAACAGAAAATAATCCCTTGTGTGGTTCCTTTCTATCTAGACTGACTGGACTGCCAAACAGAGTCCTGAATAACAGCAAACCATCTCCAAAGCTGGATAAGCATAGTCAAAAAATTCTTCCACTGCTCTATGAACAATCTTCAGGAGGATGAGGAAAAGTTTGGAAAGGGTTGGCACGTCACAGCTGCAGCACATCCTGTGACACCCCATGTGCAAAAGCGTTGGCTGAACTGACGTCAACATTTGCGCAATGCTGAAGAGCACAGGGCTCTGCTCTGTCACTGGACAGAGAAGTTGGAGATTGCACAAGAAAAGTTTGTGATACATAAAATGCTTCATACAGACGTAACCAACCTGAGTACTCCAGCTCCCAACCTCCAGGGATTCAAAGCCTTGTGATTTAAGTACCGCTGTCCTCAGAGGATCATCCCATCCACAAGTTACAGTGCTAGAGACATGGAAGCCTTTTCTGTCAGAACTGTTACAGCTCCACACCCTAAACCTAAATCTCCACGTATTCCATTCTGTATTGATGTAACAGGCTGTGGCCTGCAGCAACTGTAGGCAGTAAAGTCTTCAGCCACTGCACCTGAATCCCAACAAGGATCATAAATCAGAATCCTCATCCTAGCATTCACACTTCCTTGATGGCACAAAAAAAAAAAGTGTACCTTTCAGATGTGGAGAATGATACACAGCTTCAAACAGCCCAACATAACATGGCAAGTCCACATTTTATCAGAATAGAAAGCAAATCTGACTCTCGGGCCTGTACTAAAAATATTTAAGTTGGAATTTCTCAGCCTGAATCTGCAGTCTGCTATGAGCTCCACCTGCCACCAAATCTTCGTCAGAATCCTCTCCTTTTGGAAGCAAATAGATTGGTGTTCCAACAGGCAGTTAGTTAGCCCTGTGAAAGATTACAAGGAACAACTCTCTACACAAATTGAAGAGTCTCCACTTCTCTCCCTGTGTGTAAGCTGTGAAATTGGAAACAGCTTTGGGCTCTAAGGAGGGTAAGTACAGCCTCTGACAGTCTTCTCCTGGAGTGGCTCTTCTTATGCAAGATCTATTTCTGATCTCTGCCTGACAGCAAACACATCCTCAGGCATTTCCAGGAAGTGCCAGACAAAGGCGTTAGCAAATGGCCAATCCTGACCCAACTGGAGGGAGGTGAGCTGGCTCAGACAAAATCTGCTCTGTTCCAACACTGCAATGCTCCAACTGAACTGGAGTGAAAAGGCATCCTGGCCAGTTTGGTGGGAGGAACAGACTGGAGTGAGAGTAAACATTTTACACAAACAACTAAACAGTTAACACCTCGGTACTGACCTGGGCTGGATTTTAGCCAACAACCTATATGGAGTAAAAAATTTAAATAAACCCAAAAGCATTAGTCACCAATACACTTTTTTAGTCCTTTATTCATCCTTACGCATGCAAAATATTAAGTTAACCCTCCTCGTGCATGTCATTAAAATTTTTGTTTGCTGCTGGCTTCCCTCTGAAAGTTTCTAGAAAAAGTCCAATAGAATCTGCTGTCCTCTGCCAAAACAACAAAAAAAAAATCATAAACACCAAACAAGCAGCCACTGAACTGACCCCTCAGGGAAAATTTCCCAGGGCCAAGGCCTCTGGACAAAATACCAACTCCCTTGTATTCCTACAGGAAGAGGGGCTCAGCCAAGCCAGATATCTGAGGAACCAGACCCTTCCTGCTACACCAGCGTGCAGCTACTCCACAAGCACTAGGTCAAAACACAGACTTGCCATTCTACAAACATCTGACAAATCTGGTACAAAGGAGATCTTCACTAAACAAAGAGTCCAAGGATGGGAACAGAACCAGCAGGAAACAAGACTGTATGGATTTTAAACCACAGCTCTGATAAAGGGACTAACCAGAAGCTCAAGGCTTGAGTGCAGAGGTGTGCAGCAGAGGTGTGCAGAGGTGTGCAGCACCCAGCTACTACCAAGCAACCCTCTACATGCCCACTGAAAAGAGGGCAGGCAAGGGCATTTTTTCAGCCCTGGGTTGGTATTTGGTTGAGATTTGTGTAACTGAAAGCTGTCATAAACAGCACTGAGGTTACAACACACGCTGATCCAGGACTGGATCGCTCTTCTGAGCAGCTTCTAAGCAGTAGCTTAGTGTGAAATCAGCAGTGACAAATCACAACACTGGGAACACAGCAGTGGTCTCCAAATCTCTGGACGAGAGCAATCCTAGTGAGCTTGTGCTTCAGAGCCCTCAGGTGGAAATGACAAGTACATAGGTTTGACCTCTCAAGGGGACCCCTCACAACAGCTGTAGAGCACTTGCCACTTGGAGATCATCATTTGGTAACTGCTCATTCTACCTCATCTAGGGAAGGGAAACACACTACATCAGGATTTGCACTACAACAGAGCACAGGAGTTCCACTGGACCTGGAGTGAAGGATACAGTTTCACAAGATGCAGAAAGGGCAATTAACAGTTCACCACTGCCAAAAATGGAGAGGTTTTACTCCCTCTTCCAGACATGTGCTGCTGCCACTTACTTGTTCAGGCTCTGCCTCTCACAAGACCCGTCTGTGAACCCGTCCAACAAAAGATACACCCAGTCAAAAAAAGCTGTCTTCTTTTGGATCAGAGAAGAGATGAGCACAGCAGTCAGCAAGAAGGGCTGAGTCCAAAGAGTCAGAGAGCAGAGAAGGAGTAAGGATCAGTGAAAAGTAAAGTCACCACCCCTTCCAGCAGCACCAAGCCCTTGTATGGACTCAACCACCAGCAGGACAGCCACCTCAGACACCCCAGCACCTCATACTGCCACACAGGTAACCACAGTCAGTAACAACACTGCTGAAGAGCACTGTGATCCTCTCCATCTGCATGCGTTAAACTGGGTTTGGACACGGTCGGAGACAAAACACTGTCAGAGCTTGCACATTCTGAGTTAATTATCTGCCTTTTTAAAAGTAACAGAAACAGGAAGGCATGTGGACTCTATAACCAATAAAGGGAAGAGTAGGATTTGCATGGTTATGCAATAATAGACATGGAACTTGAGGGGGGAAAAAATTGCATCTTTTAAGCTGTGGAAATCCTATCCAAGCAGCATGAACAGATCTGAATATAGACCCATCCAGGCAAAGTGCCAGTTACAAAATTTGAGACACACATAAAGATGATGAAATAAAAGACTGAAGTACTAGTGTAAATTCTGAATTCATTAAAAGAATTCTGAATTCATTAAAAGCATTAGAAGCACAAATTCTGCCAATGAGATGTAGAGTGCCCTGGCTACCAGCAACAGGAGGATTCCAGTAATAAAGAATGGGGACACTACAGACACACTGTAACCATATCCATATTTAGTACAGTCTTATTGAGGCATTCCTATCCTGAAGGCTCTTAAATGGGACATCAGAATGCAGACTTGACAGATTTTAGTCCTTGAAAAGCATACTTTTCATTAGCTTCAGCAACTTCCCATTCAGCAAGTAACAAGCATATCTCCCAAGAAAATAAATGCAAAGAACATTCAACAAATGCAAATCTACCCTAAAAAAACCAAGGTGTCCCAAGTTTTAAAAGGCTGTGTCAGTAAGGAGATAGAAAGTCCCAGCAAATCTCACCCAGATAAAAAGTTAGTATATTGAGATATAAATACAGACTTGCTGGCTTGACCTGCCTACCACTCTGAAGTGGGTTGTTTCCCTTTTTTTTAAAAAGAGAACTTGTGTCAAATGTCGTATGTGGTTTAACTGGCTTGTTAAAAATCTCATTACTAAGGAAGTACTCTCAAAATGGTGGATTTTTCTTTTAAGAAGTTTTCATTTCTGCAAGGGTTCTCTGCAACAGGGTGGGAGCAGACTTGGAAGCAACACCAAACTCTTTGTAAGCCAAAAAGTGTAAGTCATCATCAACAACTGACTTTACACAAAGCGCTGCCAAAAGCACAATGTAAACTCACAGAACAGGGCAGGGGGAAATGACAACAAAATAGTTAACATTTTTCAGCCATGTGGATCTTGGTACTACTTATAACTATAATAGGTAGAAAGTTATAAAGTGAAGCTTTCAGTCTGATGAGCACTGCACTACAACTGAAAGCTAACCCAAGTAATTGCAGATAGTGGGCAAGCAACAGCTTTGAAAGACAACAGAGTACAAGGGGCCAAGAAGCACATGGTTAAAAATCTACTTAAAATAGCTTCTTTTCACTTTAAAAGCAGCTTCTGGGAATTAAAGGAGGACAGTGTTCCAGAAATGAATGTGGGAACTGGTCCCCCAGCCTACTTTGGGAGATGTGGGTGGCAATTTGATGGAGACTGCTGATGGCTCTAGAGCTGCAGAGCTCTGCCTTAGGTTTTTTGGGGGTTTTTTTTTACTATTGGTCGAAGAATGTGGCTCAAGAGTTTCCCAACATCATGACAGAGGCCTGCTGAAAGAAAGGAAATTGTTAAATCCAGACAGAAAACTAACATTTTAGAACTGGAGTATATTGGAGCCAGTGGATGGAGAAGAGATGGACAATGTTTAAGGTTTTCTTATCTCTTCCTACATGAGAAAGTAGGTGACCCATCACTCTACCTGTCATCTGGCATCATCACACAAGTATTAGTCACAAGTCTCTTGCTTGTTTCAGCAGCAGAAGGAGAAATAGTGAAGATTTCTTTTCACCAAGAGCAGTATTAATAAAGCAATTAAACACATGACAGCTTCTTCATCTCAGTGCCCTGAACACAAGTTGTTATTTGATAAAAAAAAGATTTATTCTATTAACCAAAGGCTGTTACTCACAAGAGAACTCTTGACCACAGAAAAGAACAACTGGGAAAAAATTACGCAGACCAAAGGGAAAGTAGATTTTTGGGAGGTAAAGATGACTAAGAGAGACCGATCTCCAGCGCTGACCAAAAATGGAAATGGCAGCAATACTGAAATAGAAGCAGCATGAGAATAAACTTCCCTTTCAGAGGTACATGAAATAAATCCTTCTTCAGATTACTTTCTAAAAAAGGGTTTTCAGCATGATCTCTGGTTGTTTCTCCACCAGTCCTATGATAAAAGTCAACAATTCTCTGAGATAACTGGAAAGAGTATTTTGCACTAGTCTACAGAAGTCAAGATTCCCAGTGCCTACATTTTTGCTTTGCTGCAAATTAAGTTGACTTCTTTGTCTCAACTCATCATGTTTTTCTCTGCTATGCCCTGAACTAGGGCATAGAGGAAAACAGATGAATTTTCCTATCAAGCACCTAGATGCACATGTATTTTATATGGACATGTACCTATTCACATCACTATCATCCCATTACTGTTGGGTACTTTGAAATTAACCTGCTCCACCTCAAACCACACCAGCATCCACAGCCCACAGAGGAACAGAGGGATCATACTCTGCCACTTACACACCCAATGTACAAAGACAACTTCCCACACACGCACAGCAGTGCAACTGCCCCCTCACCAAGAACTATATTCCACTTCTAACTTCGTGGCAAATCCAAGCCTAAGTGTTTCAAGCAGCTGGAAAATAGAGCAACTCCAACTAATCTCCCCCCCTCCAAGAAAGAAAACAAAAAAACCATAGCTCTTTCTGCCAAGCAAGTACTGAATACACTGCATTCCATTTCATTAAAACAATTATTCAAAAGCCAGCCAAGAATTACAAAAAGCTTCCTCCCTGCACCACCCCCAGCCCCTTCCTTCAACCCTCCTCCCCAGCAAACAGCCTCCCAGCTCTGCAAGGACAGGACCACATCAGTGACACCACTCAAGAGAAATCTCCCTGGCTCTCCCATCCCACATACAGCCGGCTCCAGACCCAAGCAATACAATCAGAGAGCTCCAGCAGATCCACATGGCCCAGAAGGTCTCTGAGTTTCACACCACTGTAAACCATGCTATGGTCATCTCTATCAAATAGTTTTCTCCCTCATATCTGATGGGAAAGCAGCATCCAACAAATGAAGCCCTTAACCAACTCTTACAGAAAAATGAATGATAACCTAACAGATTTTCTCTAACTCACACAGCCAAGGCTTTTAAGCATGACCCCAAGGCAGAAGGTGCTGGAGGCACTGGATTTAAGCAGTTAAGAAGAACAGGAACAGCATGTCAGAGCAGCTGTGCTCATGAGGCACTGCCCAAGGAAACTGCTCAGGACAGCCAAGTAGCAAATCTCAGATTAAGCACACGCAGGATAGATTGAAAACTACAAGCTTAGAGTTATAAGAACCTGACTGACAAATTCATCCCAAACTCCACACAGCCACTCCACAGCTCTCAGCCTGACTGACAGTGCTGAGCTCCTCATCTTTCACAGCAGAAATAAAAGGCAGCTTCTTCTGGCCACTGCTGCTCACCCACCCACAACACTGAGTTGGCCACTGATAAGAGATTTCATGACGTGGATGAAATGGCATTTCGTTCCCTCCCCCAGTGCTCCAGCTCTCTGCAGGGATCCTGTAACTGCTGGAGCTGCTCACAGCCAGGCAGAATAGTTCCAGCTGTGTATCACACAGCCTAACCAGGCCTACACAGCTCAAAAAAAAGTCTCCCACATAAAACCATAATGAACAAGAGCTTCAAACCTACTCTAGGCACCTTACTCTTGGGGATCACCTCTGCCCAGAAGGGGTAATTTGCTAGCAGCAAGGAAAAAAACCAAACCAAGTCCCAAAGCAGTTGCTGGTGCTGAGAAACGGGGAGCAGCAGATGCCACTAATGGTCAAACAAGATGAGCAACAAAGACCACCCAAGCCACCATCTTATACCAACTTGTGAGGCACCAGTAACCTCAAGTGGCACCCAGTTAGCTTTAGGCTCTTTTATCTGATCCAGCTGAAATTAGTGGCTCCAGCCTAAAAGAAACCTTTTCACACAGAAGCCTTGAACTTGTTTAGAACCATGAAAGAGGATAAAACAAGGCAGATTAAACCCCTAATCCACAGCAAATTATTTACAGCCCTCCTGCCCATGACCTTTTCTACCTCTGGCTTCTTTGACAGTCTCCTGCTCTTATTAGAACCCAGCCTAACCACAGTCCCTGAACCACCACAAACTTCCCCATAGCACAAAGTGAAATTCTCTCTTCACCTTTCTCTTCAGCAATGGAAATAAAGCGAGATCCTATGAGGCGTCTAGACAGACACAGGATTAATTCTGTCTGCCAGCTCAAATCTGTGACAAAAACATGGCATTGGTTTATTCCTGGAGCCCCCATAGAGTCTGATTTATAGCTGAGCCATTTAAAGCACAATTCCCCATGCAAAGTGTCATTCAGAAGGTTTATTCCCTGGAGCGCCATTTACTTTTTTTGATGCTCTTCACATCATTTGCAAAATGTTAGAGGTTTAAACACGTGCAATAAACAGTAAAAAACCACAAGAAATCAAGCTACACTCCACTGCATGCTGCCAGCCAGACACACTCAGCCCCTCGCAGCAGAGCTTTCCACGCAAACATGCACATGGTAATAAGAACATTGTGAGAAGTGGCATGTCAAGCTGCATTGGAAGACTGCAGACTATCTCGTCATCATTTAAATAACTTGAACTGAACTTGTGT
The DNA here is from genome assembly GCA_013400975.1 of Atrichornis clamosus. Classification (NCBI taxonomy): domain Eukaryota; kingdom Metazoa; phylum Chordata; class Aves; order Passeriformes; family Menuridae; genus Atrichornis; species Atrichornis clamosus. The sequence continues at coordinate 43,616 of WBMZ01013603.1, forward strand.
AGAGACAGTCCAGCTCAGGGGAAAAAGGAGCCAGGCACTAATAAAGTAGGCTGCCTCCCCCTGTGGCCTGCCGTAAGTTCTCTTGGCTCCTGAGTTTACAGTTGTCTCAAACTGCTTAGATAAATTTCCCATGTAAATTCAGAATAATTACTGTCTGCTACAAGAAAAAGCTGCATTTATGTGAGCAGAAAAAGAGTTCACTAGACTCCTAAACAGCAGAAACACAACCTCAGGGACTCAGTTCCTGTAACTGAAACACCAGACTTGTTCCACAGCACTCCAGTTGCCATTTCTACTTTGTTTGCTTCATCAGGATTTAAAAACATATGTGCCCAGAAGAGAGAGCATGGATTTTAACACTCATCAATCAAGGGAGACTGTCCCCAGTCAGCTGGTTGCTGCTGCTCTGGGGCCATTTGCAAAGAGAGCAAGCATGAATGGGAAAAACAGCTAAAAGTGGTATGAGAAAGTCATCACCCACCTCCTATTTTTATGGTGTATCTTTAGCACACAACATTCTTTGAATGACTTCATGATGCTCTGTGGTAAAGGGAAAGACTAGGGTAGAACTGCTGTGGGGAACTTGGAAGGGAAAGGAAATCTTTTCTCCCTACTCACAGCCTGTCATAACAGAGGATGAAGAAAAGATGAGCAATCAGAAAGGCAGAGAGGGAACATTCAACAGGGCTAAGAAGAGAATAAAAACTTGTAAATCTAATTCAAACTTGCCACTGTAAACTTTTCCAGCAATGGTGACCAGAAAAGCTTGAAAGAAGCTTTTCATCTGGAAGCTATTTTAGAAACACAAAGATCTCAACCAACATTAACCACACTTTGCAGGTAAGGAGTAATTACCCGTTTCACAGACAGAGAAACAACATGCCTTAAGTTAGGGTACATTTTTGAGGCTGTGGATAAATGGTTACCCTATGCTATATTAAACATAACCAACAGCTGAGAGAGGTGGCCTCACTTCCCAGTCCACTATCCATGTAAAAAAATGACTGAGAAGAATCAGCTTGCTGACCCAGTTAATTGTCCAACAGTTATTGTGGACACAATGAAGGGAGACGGACACAGGGAACAGAACACACCTCACAGCAGCCAGCAGTTAAATCAGGTTAAACCAATTTGAGATCACAACTTCACAACTTCCTCTCCAATCCATTCAACTTCAGTCAACATGGGAAGTAATGGTGCCAATTCTTGCTTCTACTCTGCGCTGGATGGGGTAATCTTGCCACAGAGTGAGACAGTTCAACTTAACAATCCAGTGGCAAATGCAAATCATTTGTTCAATTTGGGATGACAGGCTGGTTTTCCAAAAGATGAGAAATTTGAACTAATTCCCTCTGGAGCCTGATACTAAGCAAACAGTGAGTGCACAAGAATTGAGCAAGCTGGAATCAGCATTTTTGGCTGCCATCTGAAACTGGCAGCCAACGATGAGATGCAAGGTAAGATTTTACAAACACTGAAGCAAGAACAGAACACAAAGGTCTTCATGGTTCCCTACTTAGCATTTTAAAATACAATATCCTAACAGTCATGATAACCTGAACTTCCAGGGCTTGTTATTAAACATCCATTAGTTAGGACAGCCCTAAAGTGAGCAAGAAGCTCACTCCCTAAACCCCATCAACTTATCACAGCATGAGGAAGCTTCCCATAGACAATGTCTCACTTTCAGGCAGCTGGAATAGAAGAGCATCTTCATTAACAGCTTCCGCATCAGACAAAAAGGGACACACAAGATCAGCACACAAAGAGGGAAGCGTGGGCTGAGACCAGAGCAGGAAACTGGGACCAGAGATCCTATTCACTCGCACTGATTTTCCACTAGCACAACATAACTGCATTCAGAATCTGCTCTGGCTGTCTCCAAAGCTGCAGCAGACCCAGGATATCACAACTAACACATTAGTTCGATTCAAACAGATTTGTTTTGTGGCCATGGGCAGGCTTTTTCCTCCCTCTAGTTACAAAGGTTTAATTTAAGGGATTATCTGTCTGTCTGTCTTAGCAGCAGACCAGAAAACCAATTCTGATCTAACTAGAAGTGCATTATTATTGCTTGTTCTGCTGCCAGACTTCAGAATTTTAGCTGTCATTTCCACAGTTTCACAACTTGTTTCATATAGCAAACACACTTCCAAGGGAAAGAGGTGAGGAAAAAAGGGGTCCAGAGAAACTGAAGTATCATGATTCCCTGGGAAAGAAAGAAAAAGAGAGAGTTGAAGATGTATGAGAGGTTGCCCATTTGTTTCTCTAGTGGCAGAGATGGTGTTGGAGGATCAATTTTAACCAGGAGGGCAGCTGAACACTTGGGATAAGTTGACCTCTCCCAGCAAGGGACAAAGGAGCTAAAGACAGCACAGAGTCCAGCCCTTCCATGGAAATAGAGCAACAAGAAAAGAAGCCTCTCTCTGCATCGCACACTGCTTGAGGCAGAGGACTCCCTGTCTGAGTTGCTCAGGACAATGAAGTCCCTGTTTTACGAGGGGTCACAACAGCTAAGGAACTGAAACAAGTCAGAACCCCATTGTGCAGAGCATTAGTTCTGTTTACAGCCTTCTCGCCCAGCGGCAGGAAGGACTCAGAAACCTGAGCCAGTAGAAAGCCAAGGGACCGAATTACTTTACCAGTGCTTCCCCCATAGTACCATTTCCTGGGCGTAGCTGACCATGAGCAATTTCACAGTAAACTTTCAGTCAAGTGAACCCAAAACCCACAGCATATGACTCCCAGACTAAAGGAACTGAGTCAGAAACAGCCAGCATCCCCCTCAGGAGAGGGACAGACAGCACCGCCCTGCAGAGCACAGCAATCTTCCAAACATTAGGACAGATGACAGATGGAAACACATGCACCTCCCTCCACACTCCCATGAAAAATCAACAGCAAGACTGCTCCCTTTAAAGTCAATCTTGAGAGGATTAAGCACTGAAGAGAGGGTGGATTAGAGTTCCTAAAACAGAAGGAAACAACTTTTAAAGCGAAATCTCTTGTGCCAATGAACTTTTGTACCCAGAATTTTAAAGCCAAATTGCTAGACAAACCTTACGCAAAAGAAAAATCCTAGACGTGAGCAAGCACACCTAAAATAAGAAGCTCACAGTCTAGTTTACATGCACAGCCAAAACACTGTCATAAATATGTTCCCATTAAACAGAAATAACTTCTTTGTAAAATACCTTTTACAAGCTCCACTGAATGCTGTTTTGGTTTTGATTGCAAAATCCAGTTTAAAAAAATCTGAAGCCTTTGAAAATAAAAACTAAAAAAACTAGCAGTAGAGAAGTGAGAATTTCAAAGACATCAAATGAAAACTTCTAAAAGCCACACCATTTCTGTCTGGAGTTACCAAAAGGTTTCCCAGTAGTATTTGCAAACAACCCCTTTCAGAAAAAGGCTGTAAAAAAAATTTGGAGTCAAAATCAAACAGTACTTGACTAAAGCAAATGTTCAGTTTCCTGTCTCCTACTCCTCTCACCATAAATACATGACACATTACATAAACTAGGTTTCTTCCTCTGCAACAGGCAGATCCTAATGGATCTGTTCCCACATACTACTTAAACAAGGTAGCACCACAGAACCAATAACTCAACATCTAATTTAGCATCTCAGATTGTCTGAAGCAAGTATAAGTGGTTGGTCACTTCTGTGCTGGAAGCACAGACTGTGCTTTGGCAATCCCCTGAAAGGGGCAAGAGCCCCAAGTCAGGATTCTCACTCTTTAGGACAAAGCTGTATTATCTGTGCCAATTTATAGCACTGCAGAATGGCAAACTCATTCAGCAAACTTCCTGTCAAACTCCAAGCACATCCGCAAAATACATTTCCTTAGAGAGATTGGAGGGAGACAATCTGGACAAGTCTGGCCAGCTGCTCTCCTCCCCCTTCCCACCACGGGCTGCTCCAGTTTATATCCAGCCCGAGCACTGCATGTCCTGTGCCACGGAGGCTCCCCAGATCAACAGGGTGCACAGATCCAGCCTGCAGGAAGTTTCCTGTGTGAGCTTCTTCAACACTGCGGGGGGGAAGGAACAAAGTTGTGTTTTACTCCAAATGAATCCCCAGAGAAAAAAAAAAAATCCATTCTCATATGTTTCTTAACCTCTCCAGTCCAAGCACAAAACTGAGATATTTCTGGACCTCCATTTTGCAGTATACAAGTACAGACTGACCAAATCCTCCAGCTCGAGGAAGAGGGAGGAGATTTTTGATAAAGGCAATGAGTTAAGGACAGGCACACTAGGGGGTTCTGTGAGGGGTTCCCTCAGGCCCAGCAAGGTCTATCACTCCCTAGTCATTTCTGCACCACACAGATTCAGAAGCGAGGTCTGGAAATACCTGAGCTGATTTTACTTTACATCAACTCTGAACCTAGAGTCCCAGCTCAATACTCCCAAACTCCTTTTGGGCAAAAACTGGCCCTGGAAGCAGAGCAGCTTTGTCCACATGGCACTGTGCCTGAACCAACAAGTCCTGCTAGACCAGCTTGACTCTGGACAGAGCCAGAGCAGACGTCTGTATCCATGGCACAGTTAATCCACAACTCAGATAATCCACCCATAGATAATGAGGAAAGAAAAACAAACAACTCTCACTTGAGTTCGAAAGTCTGACTTATTTCAGACTTGTATCAGCACAGCATTGTTCTCTTTTGTGTGCATCCCAAGGTGAATGGCTTTAGAGAAATAAGTGAGCCATTTTGGGGCTAACAATGATTTGCAGAGGGAAAACAGCTGGTGTGCTTTTCTGTGGTGAATTCTGTACACCACAGAAAAGCTTAGAGAGAGAAAGGGCCACACTTTTTTTGTTCAGCTGCTTACTGTTAATTAGATCTTGTCCAGTCTGAAAGGCTGCAAAAAAAAATTGAGACAGACGCAGTGTAATTAAGACTTGATGAAATCAAGTTGCTGAGACTAGAAGTTCTACTTTCAAAGTCAGATCACAACTTTAACTTTTAGTTATCCTAATACTCTTAGCAGCTCAGAAGAACACACCAGACACAAATTCAGATCTTTTTCAAAATTTCTTTGCAGTTCACCTCTAATTCTCCTACAGGGGAAATGAAAAATGTTAAGAAACTGCAGTAGCCTATTCCCACAACTGGGAAGTCACACTACTACTGTTCAAGGAATGCAGCTGTTGCAGTGGGCACAGTACAGCTCCCATGGTTTACTAAAGAGCATGCTGGTGACACCTAAACTGGCCCTACACAGATCTGCATGCTCAGCTTGAAGGGCCACTCAGCAAGTCAATACACAGGCTGGGTGAATCCTGTTCTGACTAGCAACACATTCCTGAACACGCTAGGAACTTGCACCAAATCTCCAAGAGATAACCAGGCTGAGGGATATGAGGAAAGGTAAACAGAGCTGTCTCCACTTAAAGGAACAATAACCATAAGGAGAAGCTGCAGTAGAAATTAATTCTGTATCCACCACCAGCTACTTCACCCCGGCAGAGAGCGAAGTTTCACTTCCCACACCTGGAGTGGCTGGTGAAGTTTCACTCCTTTCACCTGGAAGCCACGCAGCAGATGGACTCCTTGCCCTATAAGTTTTATCATTAGCCCAATTCAAAGTCTATTTTCTGAAGGTGTGACCACCAGCTTTATGCCAGCACTGCAATGTGAGCTTCCAGGTCCAGTAATAAACCTGCAATTTTCTTAGACTATATTTTAACAGAACGCCTGGTTTCTATTAAAGGTAGGATGGAAGTAACGGATCACGGCACCTCCCCAGTGTCTGATTTAATCACTTTCATAAACGGAACTCAGTCGCCCTCATGCCTCCAGAGCACAAGGGATTTTGGCAGATCCACACCCTTTCCGGCTTGGTACCAAAGGAACTCAAATTCTCTAGATCTTTCCCGTGAGACCAGTTGCCTGATATTTCTCCATTACACGGTTTCAGTGAAACCGCGTAATGCAGCACACCTGGGAAAAGCAGAGGGCGAACGAAGATGAGCTCTGGGGCTGGCTGGGCTCCCCTTACCCGCAAGGTCTCCCCACTCCATACCCGCACAAAGTTCAGATCCCGCCCAAGAACAGGCTGGAGAGGCTATGGCAGGGCAGGGGAGGTGGTGTCTGCTGAAACCCGAGTACGCTCCACGCTGCTCCGGGCAGGGGAACGCAGGGCGCCCTTCTCGGCCGGGACAGCCGGGACAGTCACCTCCGGCCCTGCCCGCGGGCGGGCGGCGGCGGCCCCG
>WBMZ01013604.1:0-185799 GCA_013400975.1 Atrichornis clamosus
CGTCGTGGGCGTCCTGCTGCCCGGCGGGGACGGCGAAGACGCGGCGGTGCTGGACGCGGCGCTGCGGCGGCACTTCTCGGCGCCCGGCACGGTGCAGGCGGCCCGGTACAGCCCCGGCAGCCCCGGTGACTGCCGCGCCGCCGCCTGCCGCGCCCTGCGGGCCGCCCTGCAGCACCCCGCAGGTACCGGGGTCGGGGGACCCCTCCATCCTTCCCTCATCCGGGGGCCGGGGACTTTTACAGTGGGATTTGCTCGGGTTTCCTGTGGGATCTTACCTCCTCGGTGGGATCTACCCCATCCTAATGGCTTCTGATCTTTCCTGATAGGATCGTCCCCCCAATGGGATCTGCCTGTTCCCATTAGGATCTGACTATTCCTGATGAGATCTTCCCCTCATCCAATGGGATCTGGCTTTTCCCATCGGGATCGGACCACTACTGATGGGATCTTCCCCCACACAAGCAATTGGATCTGCCTTTCCCCAGTGAAATCTCTTTCATGCTGGTGGGATCAGAGCCTTTCCAGTGGGATCTGCCTTTCTGGTGAGGTTCCCAGTCCTGGCAGCTGGGGAGGACAAACTTCCCAGGAGTTTGGGAAACACTGGAGTAGCTCATAGATGACAGGGATGCGGCAGCTGACAGCCATGACATTGTGGCCATCCATGACACAGTGGCCTTTCATGCTTACGCATGTGTGTTCTTGGGGGATGCAGGACTGGGATGTGGCCTGTGCTGTAGGGTGCAGGCAGGACTTGACATTCCTGCAGGAGGAAGATGCTTGTGCTGATTTTGCATAATGAATAAGTAACAACAGCAAGGTATTTTCTGTGTATAAAACCCTATGTCAGGGTGAGGATGGCAGGATGAAAGCTGGATGTCAGCCAGGCCTGAGGAACAGCACTTACCCTGGGGCAAAAGGCGAGTCAGGTTTGTGTGTCAATGCAGGGTGATGGGCAGCTGGGCAGGCTCTGCTCTGACAGCTGCCAGGCAAAATACTTTAATCTTTGGCACTGCTTGTCTTGGGCTGTTGCCCTTTCCCTCCTTTCTTCTATCATTTTTTCCCCCACTTCTCCCTTGCTCCCCAGCATTTGCAGGGGCTTGGGTGTTTTGCGGCCTTTACGCAGAGGAATCCTGGCACTTACCTTCAGTATCACATTGACAGGGTCCTCTGGGATTCCTGGAACACGGGGATAATTGGCTGCAGCTCAGGTGCTTCTTTCCATCAGCTCAGCCCAGAACATTGAGGAGCTTTGAGATGGCTGGGACCCATTGCAAGGGCACGAGGGTGTCTTTTGCCAATTCTTTACTGAGGAACGCACAATCCTCTTTCCAGCTTCTCTCCTTTTGCATGCTTTTGTCTTCCTCACATTGTTCCTGCTGCAAGAATTTCTGGTGTGCTCCCAGACCCTCTACTGTGTGAACAGTGAATTCTCCAGTTCTGGTCACAGCAGCCTGGTAGAGGCTGCAGAGGCAGAAAAACATCCCTGCATACACCTTTTTCTACCTTGGCACATTACTGGTGCTTGGCTAGCTGTGGAGAATGAAGAGCAGGAGGAGCTGGATTGGGTGTTGCAGCCTGTTTATGAGTGCTAATTCACTTCTGATGCTCTGTCTGTGCTCTGAGTCATGTAAGTGTCCCAGGACCTGTGTGTGTAATGAGGACACTCATCAGCTGCAGGGTTCAACCTTAAGCAGGGACAGCTTCATCCCATGCTTCTGTGAGCCTTGCCTTCCAAAATCTCCATATGGACAGAGGGATCCCAAGCGTAGCTGTGCCTCCAAAGAGCCAGGCCAGGCAGCATGTGGGAGTTTTTGGTTTGTTGACTGCCAGAAAGGACTGACACTCTGAACCCTTTAGTGTCGCAATGGCTCGATAAACTGAAGGACACTCGAGTGCTTTATCATTTGTTATCTGATTAGGAGGTGAAAGGCTGGATATTTCAATGGAGATGCTAAACTGCTGCTGTTGGAGACCATATGAAATATGCTGTTGTAGTATTTTGCAACCTGCTGTAGTGTTTTACTATAATGGCTTGAAAGTCTGCAATAACTTCGTTGTCTTCCAGAATAAATACCATACATCGACCACACACTCTGCAATTTGCAGCCAGTTACAACTGCAGTTTTCAGTGTGCTGCTGCGAGTCTGTGTGTCCAGCAGGTCTCCGTGGGAGGGAGGAATTGCCTTAATAAAGCAGGGAGCAGTAAATAGGTTCATGTGGCAGAAGCTGTGTGACAATGCAAAAGAAAAACTTCCTTCTGTGGGAATTCCCTAACTGTCAGTCCCCAGCCTCGCCACGTGTGCCGGCTGAGCTCCTGCCAGGTTTCTTGCTCGCTCTCTGCTGCCACATCCAGGTTGGTTTTGGCAGCGAGGTGGTAAAGTAGAAACTGACACCAGGAACAAATTTCCAGGATGGCAGAGAGATTTCAACCAGAAATAAGGGTTGCCAGGAGCTGCTCTGTGCTTTCCAGTGGTGGGCTTTGTGGAGTGGACCTGTTTTTGTGACGAGGCTCATAGAGGGGGAGGTGGGGAAGCAGCAGGGCTGACCTGCTACCAGGCTGAACCCATCTTCTCTGGTTTATTCAGAAGAGGTGAAAGATGGGGAGAGGTGGAGGCTCCCATCCTTTCTGCAGTGCATTTCTTGGAACCAGAGGAGCTGGAGAAAAGATGATGAAGCAAAAGCTGAAAACAACGTTCATGAAGGTATGTCCAGCTCCCTCCCTCATACTCTGCTGTGACCATCAGAGGCTTCTCATGACTCCCTGGTGGTCCTGGTGCCCAACCCCTTGATGGTGGTGTCTTTCAGCTATTTCCAGCTCTGCAGTTGACCTCTCATCCCTGACTGTGGTTTGACCCAAACCTGCAAACAACCAGCACATCTCTCTGCTGTGTTGCCATCTCCCTGTTTTCTGATCTTTTACTTGTCTAAACAAAACCACACTGAGTCTAGTGCCTAAAGACACCTCTGGAAGAACTGCTGAACTCAGCTGTGTTTTGCTGGAGTGTCTGGCAGCAGAAATACTGTCTGTCTAAACAATGAATTGGAAGCATCACCCTGATATTACGTAAAGTTTTCTGCAAACATGGTTGGAAGGAGTGTTCCCAAACCATTTGCCTTTGAGGCTGGCAGAGAGAAGGGAGAGGGCAGTCAGCTGTGGGCTCCCTGATTCTAAAGGAAATTGTTCAGGTAATGCATAGCCTGGCATTCAGCCTTTGTGCATGGTTGGCACTTCTGCTTGCATTTCCCAGCAGTGATTTTCTTTTTGCAGAAGTGCCACATGCAGGAGGCTACAAGGTGTGTGGTGTGGAGATCCAGATTGTCCTGTGAAGCACAAAGAGGAGGGAAAGCTCCTTCACTGTAAAAAGAATAGAATAGAATGTTACATTTTGAGTTGAAAGGGCCGTACAATGGTCTTCTAGTCCAACTGCCTGACCACTTCAGGGCTGACTAAATGTTTAAGGATGTTATTAAGGGGATTATCCAAATGCCTCTTAAACACTTAAAATCCTTAAAGAGCATAAGAGTCAGAGAAAACAACAAAATGCCCAATTTCTGCAGCTTTGAGATATGTCCTCTGTGGTCAGAAAACCGATGTGCCTGATTTTGCTGTCAGTGCCAGGCAGGTGATGCCTTGTGGCCACGCAGCTTGTTCTGAGATTGCTGAAACTTCAGGAGGCCAGGGGCTGGGCCCAGTGTTCCTTGGCTCTATTTGCTGAAGCATTGTTGAATTTGTAAAATAAAATGAAAATCAGTTATGAAAAAAATCAGCTGTGCTTAGGTTGTGAGTATATATCAATTGCTTCATCCCATGCTTTCTTTTCATGTTAAGCTGTATTTTGCTTAAGGAGGGATTTTTCATTCAGATCTCCCTCGACCTCTCTCTGCTCCCTGCAGATGACCCACAAGATCTTGAGGAAGAAGTGGCTCTGGCCAATCTGTCCTTCAATGGAAACTGTGAAGAAGCTGCTGGAGGTACTGGCACCTAGAGCTGCTGGGCACTCAGCAGTCCTCACCCCAGATCTGCCCAGTGGATTTGGTGCAGTGGGAGGAGGAGCTGGTGCAGGCCCATGCACCCTCTCCTCCAAGGACCCACAGCTCTGGGAAGAAGCTGCTCAGCTGAACTCGTCAGGGTCTTTTGTAGCTGCCGACAGCCCCTGGAGTCTGTGCCAGAGAGCCACTCCCTGCTGTGCCCTGCTGCCCCAGGGTGCCTGGAGCTGCTGGACACTGGCTTTCTGGGAAGCCCTTCAGGGATGTATCTCATATCCTGGGCAAAATGAAGTTGGGACTTTGTGAAATGTAGCCACCTGTTTGAAGAATGAGGAATGTTTTCTAATTCTGAGCAAAGTTCCTTCCTGAGGTTGCTGGGGCTGGCCTCCCTGGCAGACTGATTCTACTGCCTCTTTTTCCTTCTTTATTGGTGCTTTGAAGTTCCCACCCTCTTTGTGATCAGGGGAAAAAAAAAAAGGAAAAAAAAAAAAACATTGGGGTGGAGACTGCAGTGGGTCTAAAGATGAGGTCTTGGATCTACCAGCTACTGATAAGGTTTGAGTGTAACTGTGTAACATGAAGAATGCAGTAACAGCCCACTGTGAGTAGCAATAATGGGTAGCCAGCATCTAGAGCAGTGTGGCTTGAGAGCAGGATCCATTCCTGTGGCTTGTCCTGGTGCTCACAGACTGACTGAGGGTCTGCCTGGGTTGAAGGGGTGGCACGTGGGCACTAAGGTGTGGCTGGTGCTAGACTGGGGCTACAGGAGAGGCCCATCTTACCTGGGACATCGCCACAGCCATGTGGTGACACATCTTGGAGGTGACCTGCTGCACATCAAGATGTGGCTGCTTCATAAATAAATACAAAAATATAAAAATTATCTATGTAAGTAGTTTCTGTAGCCTGTGGGGTTACTTGAAATCCTTGGTTTATGAGGAATATTACTCTAATGCTAAGAATACTTTTTAAATTCTTTATGCAACATAAAACAGGTCTTGTTTTATTTTAGCACAAGCTGCTGGGTTTTGTTTGGGGCTGGCTTTCCTTTAGGAGTTTCATCCAGCTTAGATCAGAAACTTCAACCTGTCAACCTGCCTACTTCTTCTCTGGGTTAGCTACTGAGTTCTGTCAATACATCCTCCGTGCAGGTCTGTCCTCCCTCTGGCTTTTTCCCAGTGGCAGCTGAAGTGTCTTGAGTCCTGCCAGCTCTGGCCAGCACTCTCTCCTAGCAGTTTGCCTTCGGCATCTCTCCAGCTCTTACCTGGAGCAGACGATGTTTTATTTTACCCAGCTCCTCTCATGACTATGGCCATCAACATTTTACAACAAAGCATTTTTTTGTGCCTGTTTCCTCACCAGATGGGGTCAGCAACGCCTGCCTACCCACCCCACCGAGGTTATGATGAAAACACTGGAACAGAGCACAGCAGCTCTCAGGTTTGGAGCTGATCCCTTGAGTGATGGTGCTGCTTTGTCCTTTGGGCTGGGAGAGAGCAGCTGAGGATGTCTGGAGTGGGAGAGATGGGGAGTGTTTCCAGGATGTCACATCCATGTGAGCAGCATTTGAGGAAGTACATGTCATGTCTCTTCATGGCAGAAACACTTTTCCTCTGTGGATGTGGGCTGCCGAGAGCAGCTGGCATGTTGCTCTGCAGAGGGCACTGGCCCACTGTCCTTCCAGCCTGCAGGATTTCTGTAGGATTTCCGTGGCTGGAAAATGCAAAGGTAACCAAGTGACTTGGTGTGGGTGGCTGTATTCATGACCCCAGGTTTCAGCACTGAGCACTAAGTTCATCTTGGTGAGATGAAGGTTCCCTCCTGCTCTGTCCATGCACAGCAGACCCCAGGTTGGTGGGCAGGTCTGTATTTCCCAATAAAGCCCTTGGTTAGGTGGGTCTGGTAGGACTTGCCAGTACAAATCTTTATTTTCTTGCATTCATTTTGGCCTTTGCTGCCAGGAATTCACCAATGAAGAGGTGGCCCAAGAGCACATATTGGCAGTTAAACTTCCCTAAGTGATGCAAATCCACTGGATTTATTTACTGGTAATTTTTAGGTAAATCATGCAAGTTTATCCTTGCAGGGAGACTTGTGGAAGCGGATGAACTGCCTGGGCTTTAGGAGGTGTGAGTGGGAATACATTTGACCAAAAATAGTTTTTCTTTGACCGAGGAATAAAAGTGACTTGAATCCCTTTTTTCATTTTCTTTTCATTTTTTTTTTCACAATCTGTGCATATGGAGATGTAAGCAGATAGTTTTACATGTTTAATTGATTGACTAAGTTAAGGATACTGTTATGTGCTTGTTGTAAAGAATGAAGACATTTAATTTCTGCATTGGAATGTGCTTGTTTATTTGTCTGCTATGGTGTTATCCTTAAAGCAGCATTATGCATGGCTTAACTCATATCTATCTTGGTTTGAAAAAAGGGGGATATTGGGACAGAATGGAAGTGACCCCAGTGTATGATATGCAGAAGATCCACAGATCTGGTCTGTGTGCAGCCCAGGTCAAGCAGTGGAGAAGGCTGGAGATCTTCCCAGTTGTCCAAGAGCAGAACTGCTCTTCTCAGTGCCATAGGCAGGGCTCTGATAAGCTTTCATTAACAACTTTTACTAATAACTTTCACTGATGCCATTAAGTATCTTCAAGGAATTCAAGTCCTTCAGAGGGTATTTCTTCCTATTCAGTAGAAATAAGGAGAAATGAATACTGCTCAGGACTGGGCACTTTGGTCTCTTGTGCAGCACCATTGCTCCTGAGCTGCACTTTCCCTGCTGCAAATCCACCAGCCTGCGTGTCCCATCTGTCTGTACTGGAACCAAAGCAGAGGCCAAAATAACGCCACACTTCTCTGCAACTGGGGCACCTTCAGTTCCGTGCCCGTGCAGGAGATCTGGACACTGCCCTGTGCTGTGAAGTGACAGATGGGGCCTGTCAGGCTCATCTCTATCTGTGCTTCTCTTTTAAGAGACAGATGGGGTTGGGTGGGTGAAGTCTTTCCCCATGAAAATGTATGTGAGAGTCGGGGCCAGCAGAGGCGGCCGGCAAGAGGCACTGAATCCATGGAATAAAATTCCCAATCCCTGCACTGCCATGGGACACGCTGTGCCCCCATATATGCCCCCCATTGCGGGCGGCCTGTCCTGGCAGGGGGAGCAGCCGCTTCTCTGGGCACGGTGCAAAACACGAGCACCGACCGGGTCATCCGTGGGGACCCCACAGCTCCAGCCCCGCGGCCCCGCTCACCCAGGCAGTGGTGTGGAGTCTGCGGGCGCGGGGGGCCGTGAGGAGTCTGTGGAGGAGTCTGTGGAGGAGCCCGTGGGGTCCCGCCTGTGGGCCGTAGGGCCCGCGGGGGTCGCGGGGTGTCCGTGAGAGGCCGGCCGCCCGACACAGGGCTGCCCCGCTGCCGCCTGCCTGTTCCTCCGCCGTCCCGCGCAGGCGATCACCACGGGCACCTTTCCCGGGCGCAGCGCGGAGCCGCCGGAAGAGGCCCTCGGCGGCACTTCCGGGCCGGGCAGCGGCGGCGGCGGCACCGCGGCTGGGCTGGACCGGACCCGACCCGACTCCCCCCCGGGCCCTTCGGACCTCCCCGACCCTCCGTCCGCGGGCAGCCGGGCGGCACCATGATCACCTCGGCCGGTGAGGCAGTGGCGCGGGGCGGTGTTGTCCGCCGGGGTTTCGCTGAGTCAGGGCCGTGACTGGGCACCGCCGCAGCTCCACGGGCCGCCCGTCACAGGGCTCCCCCGCCCCATTCATCCCCGAGCGGCAGCGGGAGGTCGCCTCGGTGCCTGGAGGTCCGGCACGACCGGCACCTGAAGCCCAGCGCCGCGACCGACTTCTGCCGGTGCCTCATGAGGGCTCCGGTGGCTCTCCGGGTCCCCGGGCAGCGGTGCGGGGGTCCCGCCGTGTGAGCGGGAGAGTTCGGCTGCTTCAAGTGAACAGCGCGTTATCGGTGTAAAACCGGAGGGCTGTCGGGAGGTGCAGCAGGGACTTGAGAGGGGGAAGAGGAAGGACTTTGGAGGAGTTCAGGAACGCGAATGCCTTGCAGAGAAAACGTCAGTCTAAGGAGTCCGGAATAATGAACCCTGTGAGGACTTAGATGTTACGCCTATTTGTGGATCTATTGGGAACCTGATAGTATAAAAAAATAAGGGAAGTATTCCCAGACATACTCAGGCCAGAAATTAACATGCGGCTGTTTGTGGCTTGTCGGGAGAAACAGTGCAGAGGATGACAGTCTCCTGGTGGCTTTCTCTTTCTGAACAGTTTACTTTGCTTAAGTCTTTATTTTTATTGAGGAAAAGTCGGAATTCATTTCAGAGGCATTTAAAAAATGTAAAAATGGTATGTTGGAGCGAGGTATATAGGCGGTCCATAGAAGTGAGATGTTTCCTGTTGATAGATCAGGTAAATGCAGTAACTTATTTAAAATAATAATAATAATAAAACCGAACAAAGCAAACATTTGGAGTAGAGCTGCAGAAAACATCTGGAAGGAGCACAGTGGGGTGGTCTCCTTCTTTGCTGTTACTGATGGACATGTGTCTAATCTGTTTTTTTAAAAAAACCTAATAGTGGAGGTCCTGTGACCTCATTAGGCAAAGGAAATAAAACTTTTTGTGTCATCAAACTTCATTCTCTGAAGCTTCACTAAAGTTTGGTCTTACTGTTCCTGTTCCTATCTGACACAAAGATCAGATTATTCCCTGCCTGCTGGCAGCTGCCCCGTACCTGAACTCTGCACCCTTCCCAGGTTTCTGTAGGCCAACCAGTTATAACCTCCAGCCGTACTTCAGGAGCCAATTGCCAGAGCTCTCTGTTCCTAGTGCCCAGCTCTAAACACCCTGGTTTGCTCATGACTCAACCGTGCTGCCTAGCGCTGGACACGGGTTCTGGCCGGTGGGTGCCAAGGGGAGGGAAGGTGCCTCATGGATCTGCCAAGAACTGCTCTCACTTACACATCTATGTGAGGTTTGTGTTCTCCGCCTCTCACTGCAGCCAAATGCTATTATTGATCATGTTTCATCTTAACCCTTTGTAGTACTCAGATGCTATATTTGTGCATTTTGGTTTGGACCTGCACGTGCCCCTTTTAGATTTGTCAAGGTCTATGGAAAGCCCAGTTCAGCCCTCCATAGGCTTGCTGGCCTTCCCAGTTCCATGTCTTTTTTTAGATTTAAAAAGGTTGTCAAGCTGTACAACAGATTAAAGATTTAAAGCAGTGGATTGTGTTGGACTTTTATCAG
The DNA here is from genome assembly GCA_013400975.1 of Atrichornis clamosus. NCBI lineage: Eukaryota > Metazoa > Chordata > Aves > Passeriformes > Menuridae > Atrichornis > Atrichornis clamosus. Next base: position 9,242 of record WBMZ01013604.1, read on the forward strand.
ATCCAATTCCAACCCTTTCTGCTGGATCCTTGCAGTCTGACAATGAAACCTCCTATCCCCATTCTTCAGATTGAGCTCCTCAAATAACTGTGAACCTCTCAGTCATGTCAGTTAAACAATATTTCTGTAACTGTTTGTATAATGTTTTGGGACAGCATCAGCAGTCTTAATAAAGCATCAAGGTACAACATCTCCTCTTATCCATGAGGCCAGTTTCCTTGGCATGGAAAAATTCTGTTTTCCTCTAGGAAGGATCATCTTTTATAAATAATGTATCTTTTCAGTTATAAATTCTGAATTATTTTACATCATTGTTTAATACAAACTTGAATCTGATCTTTGAAGTTTCATATTGAAGATCTAAAACCAACATTCCAGAGACAGCCTTCTTTCCTATTCTGCTGGTTTTGAACTAAATGACAAGCTCACTTTTGATACAGAGAATCCAAAACTGACTGTGATCTTGTTTTGCAGCTGGAATTATCTCTCTTCTGGATGAAGAAGAGCCACAGCTCAAGGTAAGCTCTTAGATCTGAGAGCAAATAACAGCATGTATTATGTTGAGATCTTAATGTCAAAAAGTAGCAGATCTCAGTAACTAATGGTTGGACAGCAACCGGTGGGCACCAAATTGTATCTAGCCTGAAAGCTGAAAGAAAGGGCATAAATAAATGATAACAGATTGTGAACTTCCTTGTTTTGAACATGGATAAAACTGGAGCTTCAAATGCAAAAATCTCTTTTCATGAAAGCTCCCTGCTCTTGGACGTTAATGGGGCTTTGCTACTTAAAATTGTACCAGAGACTGCATTTTGACAGTGTAAAATTGAAAGCTGAAGAACATCTCAAGTTTTTAGCATAATTTAACCGATGTAGAGCAGAATCACTGTTACAGTTTTCACTTGGAAAAAAATCACAGTAGTAGAATGAGCAGAAAACAGCAACAGAAACTGTACAGTGCACAGAGTATGAATCCATAGAACACCAACACTCAAAGTTGATGGTTGCTAGTTAATTGAACGGTTAAGGTGGCTCCCTTTAAGAGGGGAAGATGCACCTTTTAATATTTGTAATCCCCTAATTGTTTTTCTTGAATACAGACATAGGTAGTGATGGATCTGAGTGAGCCCTGCTTTTGCTGGGAACTGATTACAAGTGGGCTTATTCCAGTCTGGTTTGTTTATCTGCTAAAGTACTGTATCCATATAAATAAATAGAGTTGGCTGACATAGACCACCGGCTGATCTGTGTGCCACACAAAGATTGTTAAAAAGACTTTGAAATCTTTGTATTTCAAGGAATGACACTTTAGTCAGTCATTCATCACAGAGAGGCCATAGGAAGGAATGCCAGGGTTGTCTTACCTGTTAAGTGACCAGCCCTTTATTTGCAAAGGACTTGCAAAGATTAATGAATGCTTGCAAAGATCTTTTAAAATAGAATTTGCTTTTGAAATGGGTCAGTGTTTATTATATCCATCCTAGGTTGTACTTCATTTTTACTGTGAAAAAGTGGTAAATGCATTTTTAATGTAATAAAACTTTTTTTTTTCTTTTATAGGAGTTTGCTCTTCACAAGTTGAATGCTGTTGTCAATGACTTCTGGGCAGAAATCTCTGAGTCAGTGGACAAAATGTAAGAGAAAACACTTAACACTTCAGGGTGTGCTGTTTAAAAGGAACATGAGATATGAAGTGGATGTAGTTCTGGTTGCTTGACACTGGCTAGTACAGCATCTAGCTCCATATTTCCTGGAAAGCACTTACATGTGTTGTTGTGGGGTTGGAGCTGTAATCCCAAAGATGCAAGTTCAGTCAAGCTTGTGCTTGTGTCATGTGGCCTTAAAGAGATCTGAGCACACAGAGCTGATGCTCTTCTCTGTCTTCTCTGCAGTGAAGTTCTCTATGAAGATGAGGGCTTTCGGAGCCGGCAGTTTGCTGCTCTGGTTGCTTCTAAAGTTTTCTACCATCTGGGAGCCTTTGAGGAATCACTGAACTATGCCCTGGGAGCAGGTGACCTCTTCAATGTCAATGACAACTCGGAATATGTGGAGACGATCATTGGTAAAGAAAAGCTGTTCCATTGTCAAACTACTGTTAACTTTGAGATTTTACTTGATTTAGCTGCTTTCTTTGTATGCCTCTTGCTGTCCTTGTGTTCATTTAAACTGATGCTGCAAGTGATTTTACCCAGTTTATTTCTACTTTCTTTCGTGCGCTTTGGGATTTTGTAATGGAACTGACTTAGGAGTTCTGGCATTTTTTTCCTATTCTTAACCTTTATTCTTTAGCAAATTCCTAATAGGAAAATTGCTTCGGTTGTTTATTGTCCTTTCTCTCATTTGTGTGCTGATGTTACCAATTTAAGCATAACTTTGGAAATAATGGACTACTAAGTGTAGTTGCACACTTAACTGAGAGGGACAATTGTATTTATCCACCCATAACAAGATAACAAGTTAGGTGTTGACTGCATGTATAATTTGAATGCCTTTTAAAAGTCTTACCTGCTGGTGTCACTTGCCTTGTACAGGATGTGATGGACCTGGGCTAGCTCTCAGTCTTCCCAGCTAGTGCTTACAGTGGAGCTGGGAAGTCTTCTACTGCTGTTCCCTCATTTATTTGAGATATGATCATGACACTTGAACAAAGATCATATCCTTGGTTTTTAAAATACCTACTTGATTTCAGCACTAAAATCAGAGTTTGTTAGGAGATAATAGAAGTATTTTCCACTACTATCTAAATAGGACTTGTGCCTCACCTTTGTGTAATTTCCCATACACTGTACTTGCTGGTAGAGCATGTTCATGCACATACTGATCTCTTCACCTGTCAAAAGCTGCAAAAGTCTTGGAACATGACTTTCCCCCCCATATTTGTTCATTATCTCTCCAGCAAAATGTATCGACCACTATACCAAGCAGTGTGTGGAGAATGCGGAGCTGCCGGAAGGGGAGAAGAAACCTGTGGATGAGAGGCTAGAAGGGATAGTGAACAAAATGTTCCAGCGGTGCTTGGATGACCACAAGTACAAGCAGGCCATTGGCATCGCTCTGGAGACTCGCAGGCTGGACATCTTTGAGAAAACCATCCTTGAGTCGGTATGTGCAAGAGACAGGAGGTGCCTGTAGCTAGGCTTTTCCAGGTATGGATCCAGAAGTCAAGTGCAAGATCCATGTTGCTGTGGAACTTGCCCTGTTTTGTATAAGCAGAATAAAACTCAGGGGTATTCAGTTCAGCATGGTCATGGAAGGCAGAGCCACTCAGGGCCATCAAGTATGGAAAGATGCCCCCTGCCTTTAAGAAATCATTGAGCTACATGTTGATGGGAAAATATTCCCAGGAAGCTTGGCTATGTGCCCTCTTCTTAAGGTATTCCCTGTCAGCTATTGACAGAGATATGATACTGGACTAGGCAGACCTTAAGGTCTGGCATATGTAAGAACAGCTCTTCTATTTAGTTGTGCCTGTCATCTGCTGGAATTCACTGTGGGAAGGGATCCTTAGGGCTGGGTAAGTGATTTATTAATGGCAAACAAACCAAAAAACTCCAGTAGCTGGGTGAGCTGCTCTAATTTTCAGTAAGTGGCTGTGTGCAGTCTTGGCCTGCTGTGACTCCACGGCACTACAGCCTGGCTTTAACATCTTTCACTGAGGCTTTAAGGTAGGTCATGCTACTATTAGTGGCAGTAAGAGAAGCAGGCTTGTAGTCATTTACAGCAGCTCAGCAGTTGTGTGCAGTCTTGTTACGCTGTAGTATCTCAATCACATGCCAGAAACACAGTTTAAATCCTTTACATTTTACTGCTTTTCAGTTTGCAACTTTCCCATCTGTTTGGATGTCTCCCATTTCTGTATATGAGTGATGATCATAAGGCATCGATCTTGCTTTCTTTTTTCTCTTTGTTGTCTTATGCATTTACTAATTTGCCCATTATAAATTCCTCACTTCAAATTACCTTTCTGAGGTCTAGTAACCAAATCTGTTTCTCAGGCTTGAGCAAGAAATAGATGTGTTTGGGATCTTTTCTTGGTGCATGATCTGTTTTGCTGACATTTTATGTTAGTGCAGTGAATTTCACTGCAGTCAAAACTGATTGTTTGAACAAGAAGTGTGTAGAAGGGGAAGTAGGTATTGTACTTCTAAATTAATATTTTGCATATTTTAACTACTGAATTAAATATTGATCCTATATGGTTTTGGTAGTGTTTTATTTATAAAATGCAGTATATATATAAGCTTTCCTGAAAATGGAAAAGGAAGCTGTGAAGATTTATATGCACATGTGTTTGCTCTGCTTTTTAAAATACAAAAGAAGTAGTTTCATTTTCATTTTTAAATCCTGCTTGCTGGTCCAAACCCAGTCTTGATAACCCTGAATTTTATTTCAGAACGATGTTCCTGGGATGCTAGCCTACAGCTTGAAGCTCTGTATGTCTTTGATGCAGAATAAACAGTTTCGTAATAAAGTCTTGAGAGTTCTAGTTAAAATCTACATGAATCTGGAGAAACCAGACTTCATCAACGTGTGCCAGGTAAATTCTCAGAGTCACATTTAAAGATAATAAAAAGTTGCTCTTCTTTAGATACATTTGGCTTGACATGTACCTGCTCTCTATTTTTTGTTCAGTTAAATGAAATATCTTTTCCCGGTTGTGTGCTTCCAGCATATATTAGAGTGAAACCAATTTGAGAAAGAGATGTAAATATTGCACATTTGGTCAATTTATAGAGAAAGAAATGTGTTCAAAGGCAGTTTGAGGATGTGGGCTACTCTGACAGAATATTTTAAGCCTATGTAGGGAGTACCAGATGGTAGGTTCACAGCTTGGAATTTTATTTATTCCTCCCAAGAACATTTCCAGTGCTTTGTGGTTTTGGTCAGCCATTGTCTGAAAGTGTTTAGACAACCAGTTGTGAAGTTCCTCAGATGTTCTCAGGTCTTGCCAGTCTTGGTATGCACCATGTGTGTGACTCAGCGTTACACCTGTTTCATTTCAGCTGAGACATCCCTACAAAATGACTGATGCTTCTTCGATGTGCTTTTGAAATTTCTGTGTTTAGTAGGACAACACTGTCAGTTTTCAGAGATAAAGCTGTAGAAATAGGAAGGCTTGAACGGTGTGTTTTGAATTTCTAGTATTTGGTCTTGTGTTTTTAACTGACCTGTGAAAACTCTTCCAAGTTTTCTTTTGTCTCCAAGGAGAGGGAAGTTTTCTTTCTTTGAAGGGATGTTCTGTGAAAGCAGTAGATGAGGGTATTGGAGTATGGCCTTGGGTAGTGTTGCTTTTTCATTCTGGAGTATCTAATGTCATCTGATTTTTTTTTTTCTGTTCCGCCCTTTCTCCTGCTCAGTGCCTGATATTCCTAGATGACCCACAGGCTGTGAGCGACATCTTAGAAAAACTGGTGAAGGATGATAACCTTCTGATGGCCTACCAAATTTGCTTTGATCTGTATGAAAGTGCTAGCCAGCAGTTCCTGTCCTCTGTCATCCAGAATCTCCGCACGGTTGGGACTCCCATTGCCTCTGTGCCTGGATCCACCAACACCGGCACCGTCCCTGGATCGGAGAAAGACAGGTGGGGGATTGACTTGGGAAGAGGTGTAATTGTTTGGCTCCAGTCCTGCTCTGATGGAGCCTCCTGTTCTGTATGGATGCTCATTACAAGCTATCATGTTCCTCCCTTTTATTTCAGTCAAAGTAATAGGCAGGACATGCTATTTGCTCAAAAATAATTTCTGTATACCAAAATTCATGGTTTTTTGAAGAAGTCTTTCTTTGCAGTTAAGGTAAGCATGGAGCAGTTACTGTGGCTCAGCTAATGAGCAGTAATTCATTAAGCCATGGCATGAATTGCTTGGGAACACTGATGTTGTGCGGTCTTTGCAGCAACTTGCAAAGCTAAGGAAGGGGAGAGTTCGGGCAAAAAGGTTGTCACAGCTATGTGCAAGTTTGGTTTCACATCTCAGCTTGTGGCAACAGTGAGCTCAGATGATACAGTGGTGTTAGCAGACCCATTTGCACTTGTAGTTCAGAAGAGCTAGTTCCAATCTTTGAGTTTTTAAAAACATGTTCAGTGGTCAATCACTGACTCAATCACAAGATCTTAATGACAGGAAGCTACTATTAAGAAAATCAAAGTTGGCAGTAACAATTCCATTGTCTTTTTTCCTTCTTTTGGTGACTTACAGGAGAATTGGCCAATCTGTGCTAAGGTTGCTGCCCAGCTCAGGGGCAGCATGGAAGAAGATTTGTTCTTCATCTGCACTTCAATCACGATAGAATACTTACTAGTTCTTTGACCAGAGCTCTCATGTCTGTACACAACCTGCTCCCTGCACTGTCTTTGATAGTGTGTGATGGAGAATCCCACCTAGATCAAGGCTGGTCAAACATAAGGGTTTATGCAGCTGTGGAACTGGGTATAAATACTTTTGAATCAGGGTGTAAACACTTTTGACACAGGCATAGGACACATTTTCCTCTCTTTTTTCCCACTTAAATATAAGGAAAAGCACAGAATAATTTATGTCAGCCTGTGAGGCATTAGAACAAGGTACTAATAAGAGTTTAATATGTTTCATTTCCATGTCAACACTCTAGGATCCATGCTAATAGTGACAAGCACAAGGCTTCTAGGGGAATTAGCCTTGATGCCTTGTTTGTTGACTTTGTTTTCTTACCTGTGTCTGTCTGTTCATTCCCTACAAGCATCTTTATTTTTGTTGTCTCTATAGATGGAATAAGATGGTAGGATTTTCCAAGCCTTTGTCTTCAAGTTCCCTGCAAATTGAATGGGGAAGGAGTTTTCTGCTCAGCAGTGGCCTTCAGATAGTCAGCTCTTGTCCTGTCAAAGTCATCATCTCCAAATCCCAGGCTATTCTTTCAGGAGACTGTTCAACTGTAATTACTGTTCTTGACTAGTTGCAAGTGATGAACTGGGTTGGATTTTTCATTTTTATTTTATTTCAGTGATGCTATGGAAGCAGAAGAAAAATCAGGAAGCACTTGTGCAGCAGGGAAGTCTGCGGAAATTGTGAGTGCTGTTTCCAAAATAGGCATTGCTTAGTTTTTCTTACGTGTTCTCTTTGAATCTCTAGGATTGCTAAATTGGTTTGGCTAATAAAGAATTGACTTCCTTTTCTGTCTTGCTTGGAGACAAGGTGACAGATGATCTCTGAGGACCAAATATCTGACAGCCTTGGCAGTCCAGCAGTTTGCATACTTAAAGCTGTGCAAGAGTGGAAAATGGACAGAGTTCAGTGGGAATTGCTGAGTTCTTAAAAAGGAGACAGAAGAATCTGGCTCATGTGTTTGCTTTATGTTGATGTTGAAATAATTAGCTCATTCCAAAACAAAGGGCCTGAAATTTAACTGCTGCTGAGAACCTTAGGGAGTGAATTAGCTTGATGCTTTTTTTTCTTCTCCTTCAGAAATCCAACTGTAATTCTGGTTGGATAGAACTGATGCTGTTCTGCAGGAATGGCAGGAGTGGATGCTGATATAGTTTCTTTTCCATGCAGGGGTAAAGTTGTGTCTGACCTGCATGATGCTGTGTTGCTGGGTTAGCTACTTGGAATCTTTTTGTTTAGTTCCTTTTCCCAGGTATTGGAGAAAGTGAGCTCACTTCTAACATTCACATGAGGTTGCATTTTGGGGTGTAGAATAATTAAGGCAATTATGACACTTCCAATGTTGAAGAGAAGAAATGCTACTAGAGAGGAAAGTAAAATTCAAGACAAGTTTTTTTTCTTCTTTTTCCCCACGATGCATGTTGACAAACAAAACTTGGGAATCTTTGAAAGATTCTTGCCGATCACTTAAAAATTAATTAAGGGCAAACAGAAGTGTTCTCTTCAAATTATATTTCAAAGGAAAACAAAAGGGGTTGAGTTTTTTGCCCCATCAAGGAACCTGTAAACAGTACTTTTGTGCAGGAAAGGTCTTGAATCGGTTTCTGTTGCATTGGATTTGCTGGCTGTGCCAAGGGACAAGTACACAAAAACCATCTGTGTGCAGATGTGTTCTTGAGCTTAATCTTCCACAATTCAGAATGCTGGCTACAAAGAAATAATTGAGGGAATTAGTTTAAGGGCTGAGCAAGTCAGGCTTGGCTGGTCTCTGACCAGCTAACAACGTCAGAACTGCAGTGTACTTTTCACCCTGCTCAGAAGGAACTTCAGTGTCTACAGATCAATTTACAGCTATTCCATCATGAGGAAGAAGAAGACTTTCTCAAAGAGCTCTGTAAGATAAATATATTAGAGATTCCTAGTTCTACTATGTATTTGAAGTAAAGCCTGTAGCTCACAACAATGATGCTGCAGCTCAGCAAGGTCATGCAAAGTGTTGTAGCTTTGTGGCCCTCTCTATTAAAGCTTCCATGGAAATATGGAATTTATAAAAGGATTTGCCTCTAGCAGGAGATTCATTGTCTCTGTAAGGCCAAACAGCAGCTTGCAGAATGTCAGATGTCACCTGTATCCTCTTGCTTTCAATAAAAGAATACGTTCCTTTTTGAAGAGTCTCGTCTCCCACCTGCACTGTTGTGCGCCAAGGGACTTGATTATCTGGGAGGTTTGGGCTTGTGCATCAAGGACAGAAACAATGTCTCTTCAGTCCTAAAACCTGATAGGTTTTGAAGTATAGTGATGGGAACATACCAGAATGGCTTCTCATGAATTGTATTTTAATAGAGCCATAGTTGGGTTCTCATGGAATTTTTTTCTTTTTGCTTGTATGTGAAGAACCCAGAGCCTAAGGACCAGATCTCAAAAATGATTAAAATTTTAAGTGGGGAAATGGCCATTGAGTTACATCTGCAATTTTTAATACGAAACAACAATACAGACCTCATGATCCTAAAAAACACAAAGGTGAGAGACTTTGTTAAATATGGTTGTCTTGGATTTATCTGATTCATCCTGTGTTTGTTTTGACCATGTTGCTATTATTTTATATCATCTTGTTTTAGCATGGCCTCTCTGGCTTTCCAAGATGCAAATTCATGTTTTAGTCACGATAAAATAACACTTAAAACTGAAACTTTGGGGCTGAAGAGCTGGTTGCACCCAAAGAAAGCCATATAATCAGATTGTTTCATCTTATAGCTAGTCTGACCTAATGACAGGCTGCTTATTAGCATGTTGATATTTGAATTGGGTTTTTTCTGGTTGGTTATAGAAACTAATCTTTTTCTCACCCTTTTTTTTTTGGTGGGTTTTTCTTTGTTCAGTAAGATGAGCAGAACTCTCCCTCCAGCTCCTTGTCAGATTGATTGCAAATGCTGCTGGTTGGGAAGGGAGGAGTCAGCCAGGACTGTAGGTTATAGTATGTTGGCATCTTGGTTGAGGTGTTATGTGAGCCCACACCTTCAGCATAAAGGACTCCTGGTATGCAGTAAAAGACTGATGTTTCCACACTGGAGACAAAACCAATCAGATACTGTAATGTAAACAGTGCTAGTGAATTGAGTAACTGGTTTTGTTTTGGCAGGTGTTACTGAAGGGTGGGCAAATTAAAACTTACAGGTAAACTAGACTCCTAAGTGATTATTAGAAACCATAGGAGAAGTTGATTATGTGTGAAATAAGATGCACGTCATCAGTACAAGTAGTAGGGGTTGCTTGTTAGTGGGTTCATCTATTTCAGGTGGCACTTCAAATGTATTGGAAAATCTTTTCCATCTGCTGGTTAAGTGCTCTGGAGTGATTGTGCACAGTGTTCTGGGAATGGCCTGGAAACGTCAGCGGCACACACTCTGCAGTGCTCACTTCTGGGAAATGGAAAGTGGGGGGGGTTCTCCGGTTAAGTTGCAATTGAAGTAATCACTCTGACAGAAAGTCACAGTAAGGATCGTTTTGCATGGGAAAGATGGCTTGAGGATATATTAGAGTGTATTAACAATCTATTAGCTGATTAAAGGGAAATTGCTGGTTAAATTGAGGGTCATTACAATCCATTTTTCTAGTGTACTGGCAAGCATGTTAAGCCATCTTGGACATATCTATTGCGAATTGATGATACTGATTATCCTTGTTCTTTCAGGATGCAGTGCGGAATTCTGTGTGTCATACAGCAACTGTTATAGCAAACTCCTTTATGCATTGTGGGACAACCAGTGACCAGTTCCTTAGGTAAATCTATGGCAAGGAAGCTCCAATGTAATTTAGAGGTGTTTGAACAACGTTGTTGTCCTCCTTAACTTGACACTTCCAAAATGGTAACTGCAGAACTCTTAACAGTCTTAGAGAATTGTTTCCTTTTCTCCATCCTCACAAACTGGCTTTAGTTGACTGCTAACTATATGAGCAGCTTGGTGGGTGAACATCTGGAGTTTCTGTTCTCTTTGGTTATCAGTTGGATAATTTCTGAGGTGATGTATCTTTTTTTGGTAGAGACTGACAGTACAGAATGACTCTTGTAAGGGAAATGCCAGGGCTGACCTTACCAGGGACTTTAGCAGAGTTTCTACAGCTTTCCTTAATTTTCTCCCAGAGAGTTGGTGGGTTGCATATTGAGCAGTTGTTCTTCATCTTTCGCTGAGGTCGCCCGTATGTGGAAGCTTGACTACAACCAGGCAAAAATCATGGCTGATGAAGGGTAGAGAGGTGTAAAGTGGAAATGTAGTTAGCTGCTTTCCCTTCTGGAGCTGCTTTCGGGTTTGAAAGCAGTCTTCAGTGCCCTGAAACCCTGCTTCCAGGATGAGGAACAGGCTGTATGAAAAGTTTTGTATAACCTTTCTCTTTCCATCTTGTAGAGACAATTTGGAGTGGCTGGCCAGGGCCACTAACTGGGCTAAGTTTACTGCTACTGCCAGCTTGGGTGTTATACACAAGGTAACGTTGCACTAGGTTCTCTGCTTGGTGTAGATGCTTGTCTTACGAACACTGAAAACATGGAAATGGGGATTCTGAATGGTGCCTGCACTCCAGTGTACCTGGCACAGCTATAACATATTTTGTGTCTTTGCACTAAAAGGCTGTGCTTATATTATTTCGTCTGATATCCGATATAATTTATGGCTTGTTTGGCTGAGAATCAAAAAGGTGGTAGGATAACATGGCTCAAGGAGAGAGTCTTATTCCTAACTCTTCCTTTGTGAGTTGAACAGATTCAATAGAATTCAATTGCAGGTATTAAGTGATTTTGGGACATACCAAAGTTCCTTGCTGTAGTGGTGTTATTTCTGGTGGTCATTTTCTTCAAATTGCTTCACAGGGAAGGTATATTTAAGGCTGCTTTGAAAGAGCAAGAAGTGTTTGTAATTGTTTCATGTGTCTCAGACCTCATTAAAGTGCCCTAGTGAATGAATTGATGTAGCTTCAGTCCAGATTTGCCCTGGTTTAGATATAGAAACTAATGAATACACATATGCTGTGGTTACTAAAACCCCAGTACAGAGAGATTCTTTGCTGATTGTACAGCACTGAAACATTGGTTTTTGTGGAGCAAGTAATGGCTATAACGCATTTTCTCCTGACATGTTTAAATATTATTGTGAAGTGTTTGCTGTTTTTTCACCTTTCACTTCCCACTGTCTTCTCTTACTGCTGGACACTGGACATCCAGGGTCACGAGAAAGAAGCATTACAGCTAATGGCAACTTACCTGCCCAAGGACACCTCTCCAGGCTCAGCCTACCAGGAAGGTGGAGGTCTCTACGCCTTGGGTCTCATCCATGCCAACCATGGTGGGGACATCATTGACTACTTGCTGAACCAGCTGAAGAATGCCAGTAATGATGTGTGTACTGGGCTCAGTAATGAGCCTTTGTTTTGTTGGGACTTTGCAGAAGGGTGCTGGCTGATTCAGAAGCGGGGGGTAGAGAGAATTAAGACTGGCAGCAGTGTGGTATGCAGACCTCCTGTGGGCCTTAAAAGATTGGTTTTAACAACCTATTGCTCAAGGTTTAGGTGAGATTTTCAGGAAGTTCTTGTATATTTGACAGTGACTGTAGCTTCATCATATTTACTACTTGTTATATCTACCTGCTATATCTACTGTTTGAGAGTGGAGCTGCAGTACTCAGGCACTGTTATTGTTTATGGCTTATCTGTCAAGGAAATAAGCCACAAAATATTTCTCCTGACCTGTAGTTTTAATGCATCTTGCACAATAAGAAGTGTTTTACTTCACCACTCACGTTTGTAGACCTCTACAAAAAATATATTTTTAAGTTGGGAATAGTTCGTTGTCCCAGCATGTTCCCTTCTTCTCTTTGTGGAATTTCAGATTACATTTTTAAAAAATTCTGTGAACAGATCCCACTTGTTTTACTGCAAATGTAGTGCCTTTCCTGTATCTATTGTTAGAACAAAAGAGGTTATAGACTGTTTAAGTGGGTACTGTTTAAGTGGGTACTGATGCTTTTTTCTTTAAAAGCTCTAACTAGCCAGCAGTTTTTACACATGACACAGATTTATGGTTGTACATAAATCACTTGGTGGGGAAAACAACCTTGAAGTTACTAGACAGTCTTCTGTGCTATGTGTAAAGCTTCTGTTACTCATTGATTATGGGCTTCTGAACTCTTTGTTTTCTATTTTCTGCCTCTTTCATTGGACCTACTTCCTGAGACTGTGAAAGTGGTATTTCTAGCAGGTCAGGAGACCATTTTGGCTGGTTTGGGGCTAAAAGTTTGCAGCTTTATATTGATGTCTCCTTTAACTGAAGCTGTACTGTTCCCTGTTTTATGATGATTGAACTTGCATATGCTTTTCTAGATTGTGCGACATGGTGGCAGCCTGGGCTTGGGTCTGGCTGCCATGGGGACAGCACGTCAAGATGTGTATGATTTGCTGAAAACAAATCTATACCAGGATGATGCAGTGACAGGTAAATGTTCTGCTTTCAAAGCAAATAATCATCTGAGGCCTTATCAGGCACCTGGGGTTTTTTGGTGGTGGGTTTTTTCCCCCTGGTTTTCTGTTAGCAGCATTGATTGCTTCTAGCTGTGTTTTATTTACTGACCTTTTCCTGATCAGCATGGTTCTTTAGTTATATATCAGTAATGTTCAGCGGTTCTGTCAGGATTGTGGCATTATGCCAGATTTTGATAAGACTGCTAGGTCTTTAAACAAGCCCCTTATTTTGCTCTGTCCTTTTGTCATATGCTTTTTATTTAGTGTGGCTGACCTCCAGTGTCATGTGCGTTTTTGAGCTGAGAGGTAGGCTTGGAGAGGCTTGTGGGAGCTACTCCTACATTGGTGGTGGCTCATAGGAAAATGATCTCAGAAGCCCTTGGCCCAAGGAAGAGATAATTGAACTTGGTAGGAAAAAGCACTAAATTGTGGCTGGTCGGTGCCTCAAGCACATTTAGCCATGAATAATGGAGTTGCTGAGCACGGTGATGTCCGGAAGTGATCTATTGGCCTACATCTTATGTGATTCTCTTGATACAATATTTACTATTTCTGAGAACAGAGTTGGCTTGATTTTTTCTATTTTCTGTGTTTTGCAGGTGAGGCAGCTGGCCTGGCACTGGGGTTGGTTATGCTGGGATCCAAAAATGCCCAGGCTATTGAGGACATGGTTGGCTATGCACAGGAAACCCAGCATGAAAAGATCCTGCGAGGCCTTGCTGTTGGAATTGCCCTGGTCATGTATGGGAGGATGGAGGAGGCAGATGCTCTCATTGAGAGTCTCTGCAGAGATAAGGTGAGCTGTGACTTAATCCCTGACTTTTGTTAATTGCATAACCTTCCTGTCCTTTGTTGAATCTCCAGCTACGGTGGGTTGGCTGTTTTGAACCAGAGAAGTTCTTACATAGGTCTAAGTAGAACCATTTCAGAAGTTGCTGCTCCCTGATCAAAAGTACAAGAATAATAGTGCTTAGTTGTGTAATTCTTTAGCCTCGTACTTGGTCTTCATAGTCTTATGAGCAGCAACAGGGAGCAGAACAGAGCATAGTGGTTAAAAACAGGTGAGGCTCACTGTAGGTGGGTCATCTCAAGGCTTTAGTATTGCTCAGCAGCAGATAGCAGATAAGAAGCAGACGGACACATCTGCCATACACTCTTTGGCAGCCTGCAGCATAGCAACTCTGTCCTCCTGAAATTGGTAATGACAACCCTGCTTTGGTGATTGTCCTTTTACTTGTCCCAAGTAAACAGTTAGGCAGTAAGGCCGACCTGTGACCTGTTTGCAGATTCCAGACACAAGAGTGGAACAGATTTAAAGTCAGAATTACTGAGTGACCATTTGGATGGATGCTAAATATTGATGCTTTCTCTCCCAGGATCCAATTCTCCGTCGTTCTGGCATGTACACTGTGGCTATGGCATACTGTGGCTCAGGGAACAACAAGGCTATCAGACGCCTACTGCATGTGGCTGTAAGTACTGTGGGCTTAGGAGCACGTGGGAAGAAGTTTGTGGTGAGGAAATAAGCACATCACTTTGTCAGACTTTTTGTCTGCAGTTTTAATATTCTGGTCCAAATCAGAGATTGTGAAGTGATGAAAGCTTTTCTTAGTATTACGAGTAGAACTAACAGGGCCTTTTGACATTAGGGTAAGTAGGCTTTCAGACTGTCAACCTGGTATCACAGAAAACAAACCTATTAAAAAGTAAAACATGAACCTAAAGTAGTTGGTAACAGGTTTGCAGTGAATAGTCTGTGTACCAATGGACTGGAGAAAAAATAACTTTAGCTCTAAAAGGTGAGCTCTGTCTTGTCTTTGATCAGTTTGCAGTCAGTGTGTGAACATGGGTGAGGCTGTTTCAGCTGTCTAACATTCCTCTAACTTTCTCTGTAATCCTGTCTTCTTGATTAACTGACACCAGGCCTGAAACGTTGCAGAGTTCTCAAGTGTTTTAACTGTATTCTGAATGTTCTATTTTCCCTTTTGTAGGTGAGTGATGTGAATGATGACGTGAGGCGGGCAGCTGTGGAGTCACTTGGTTTCATTCTGTTCAGGTACAGTGTCTTCCCTGGTCACTTCTACAGCCTTCAGTTTAATGTAGTTACTTTGGAAAACGTGTGTGCTACTGCTTTCACAAAATGACTCATTTGCTAACTGGATGGATGTTGAAAAGTTAAAAAACTGAGAGAGAATAAAACTTGTTTTAGAATTAGAAGCCTTCCTTAATGTTCAGCAGGTGCTTAATGGGTCTTTCTGTAGGTTTCCGGACTTATGACTTAATTGTCTTATCAAAGCTAGATGAAGTTCACAAATAGAATGAAAAATTAATATTTGCAAGATTGAGAGTTAATTAAAAATTAAATGTACCGTGCTTGTGCCAAGCCTCTTAAGGGCAGCAGTACTCAGAAGAATGTATCTGCTTAATGGCTATCTAAAAGGTTGTGACTTTGATTTTAAAAAAAGCAGGAGGATCTTGAAATAGTCTTTGTTTTTTAAGTATCCACTGTTAAACACTAACAAATTACTGGGCTTTCATTGTAACATGAGCCCATCACAAAATAGTCACAATGTTTCCTTTGGTTGTCTAAAGTGAAACCTGTCGCTGAACCGGTGTTGTGCAGTTCCGTACAATTCCCTAGCTGTGGGGTGTTTGAGATGGTGTTTTCTTGGTTTTTTAGTTAGGTTTGGAAATTAGATGGCTCCCCAAGGGCTACACCTTCATATTTTAATACAGTAATCTGTGTAATCCAAGTTCTGAGCCAAACTGCAGCCTTTGAGTGTGTCTGAGAGGAGCTAGTGCATCCTTGGGTCCATATTTGTAATTTAAAAATATTTGTTCTTTTCTTCTTTGGGTTGGTGGCTGTAAAAGTAGGAAGAGAGGTTCTTAAAGATAGGATTAAAAAACTGAGTTACTGATGTGAGCAGTCAGTTTTTCTGTAACCAAGTTACAGAAAGTAACGTAGAAGAGACTCTGTGCCATTCTGCTTTATCTGAAGGATAACTGGATGTGTTTTACAGACAGGATGGATTCTCTCTGTGAGCAGCAGGCGTCTCCCAAGTGCTTCTGCTCTGTTGCTTCCAAGAAACACAGCTTATTCCTCACTGCATAGGGATCTGTGCCTCTCCTGAAGCCAAGGAGTCTGTTTAACTGACTTCTGCATCTGTGTACAGAACGAAAATTCCATGCAGGCCTTCCATAGTTTCAGGCATCTTTTTTCAAAACAGGTTGTGACAAAGCCCCTTTGATCTCAGATTTCAGTATAATTTTTCTTTTCAACAAGTGCAAAACATAATTGGACATCGATAGCTCCTACCAAAATGAGACGCTTTCAAGGCTCTGAGCTAACCCATTTACCATGTGCTGGCATCTGGTTGGAGCAACATAGTTCAGGGCCAGTTCTCTCCTTATCCAGCAATGAGGAAATGAGTGACATCATCTTTGACTCTTTAACCTGCTCTGCAGTGGTTCAGATGTTATCCTGCCTCTTCCCTTCCCTTTCTGGAGATGTGCAGTCCAGAATCTACTTGCAAAATAGGCAGGAGCATTTCCTTTTAAATTCCAGTGTCTACCTTACTTGGTAGTCAAGGACTAAAACTTTTTAGCTGATTTTCACTGGCTTCTGGAGGCAAAGGGTTTGTAACAGGCTCTGGTAAATGCCAACACTTTTGACTTGTGTGCTCTGGCCCAGCTCAACAATGCAGGTGTACAGAGACATAAAGAGCAAGTGGGCTGTGAGTTTCTCAGATTTCATGGCTAAAATGACATTTTTTTCTTAGAACTGTTGTTTGTTGAAGTCTAACTGGATTTACTTGTTGTAAAGGCCACTTACACAGCACTGAATACTGGCAAGAGTCAGTGATTTGTCAGCTGCTGGGTATACAGAGCTTTTGAATGAAGTGTTTTGTGATGGGAGGTGAGCAGGTTTGTGACACAGTGGGCTAAGCCTCAGAAATTAATCTCATCTTAGGTGAAGGAAACATGACTGAAGCTCCTGTGAGGAGAGTTCTCATTGAATTTTTTGTATGTGGTTCCAGAAAAGGAATGGTGAAGTAAGGATGGAAATAAGAGAATAAATTTGCTTAATGCAGTCTACATTTTTCTTGGGGAATTCATAGCGTTCATGTAGGGTTGAACATGCTGAAGGTGTGAGTTCATCTGCTGGGTTGTACACTTCAGCAGCAGGAGCATGCTCAGACTTGTGCTTCTGTCTGTTCCTCCTGTAGGAATAGTAAAATCCATATAAGGGTGGAGGTTACAGTCAGAGGGTGGTGATTTCCTTCAAAGCACCATTGATTGAACATGACAGAACTACAACCCACAAACTCATGTCATAAAATATCTAGTTTGTTTTCTCCTGTTGTTACAACTATCTGTGAATAAATGTTCTTCTTCTTGGATTTGAACTAAAAGTGTCGTAAACATCACAAAACTGCTAATTTTAGGTAATGCATCTGCATAGCAGAACATTCTGTAAGGCTTTGCTGTCCTTGTTTATCTCTGTGAGTTGCCTTGCTGTCACATACATACTGTGTGCACTCAAGAGCACATCTTGACTTTTATGGCTAGTTAACGAAAACAGCATGGTATCAAAGTAAAGTGGGATAGAATATAATATAATAAAACGTGACATTTAATTTTTAGAGCAACAAGGTTTTGCTTGAAGATGAACTGGCTTTTGGTTTTTTTAAGCATGAAATTTTAAAAATATTTTTTATTGTCCTTTTGAATTACTGTAAAAATCTACAAAAGAATGTGTGTGGTTTTTTCATCATTCAGAATTCATGAATCAAGGTTTAGATAGGATGTTCTGGTCTAGGTTCTTAAGTTTTACCTAAAAATTGCAAGATTAAATTTTCCAGTGTGTTATGAAAGGTACTAACTTACCCAGTTAATATCCTGCAAGGGATTGGGGGAACAGGGATTAGTGCTGCTGTAACAGTTACAGTCTGGGACGTTGGATGCAGGTTTGCCTGGCTGTGGGAATGTCTACAGGCAAGTCACCAAGGGAGCAGAGCCGTATCAGTCGTACTGTTTGAGTGCAGAATACGTTGCAGGGTCCTGTTCATACAGCACAAAACTTCCTTGTCTTATTCTTGGGCACCCCAGATCTTTCCAGGGGACCCTGTACGTAGAACTGAGCCCTGACCAGCAACGTTGCTGCTGTTGATTCTGGTTTTGCTGATTGTTTAGAAGCACTCCACAGGTCCAGACTGGGGATGGAAAGCACAGCTTGCTGGCTATAGGGCTTGGTGTGGCTTTTTTCCTCTCTTGGCTTAGTGCCATACAGAAATTAGACACTAGTTATGTATTTTGCAACTGATCATTTTCATGCCAGTATATTAAGTTACCAGAAAGTGCTCTAGTACAAGAGAATTGTTTCAAAACTGCCTCCTCTTTTCTTCCTCTTCCCAGCTAAAAAAGCAGTTGAAATTGTACAGCATAAAAACCTGAGACTTCATCTTTTCTCTTTTTAAACATGGCCACCTAGACACTGCTAAGTAAAATGTTATTGTAAAGTGATACAGAGGCATGAACTAAAGCTTGGGATGTTTGAAGCAGTGTGGATGCAGGGCTGAACAAGAAGCTGTATTGTGAAATAGCAAGAAGAGAAGTGATGTATTGACTTGGCTACTCTAATGTGTGTCTGTTTTCTCAGTCCTGGTCCTTTTGCCAGTGATCATAGATAGCAAAGTTACCTCATTTTGATGTTTATATCCTGATGGTTCTTTCTACTGAAGTGGTTTATGAAATATTTATGGCTGTTGAAAAACAGCATTTAAGCATTTAACAGCATACAGTTGTGATTTCTGGTCAGCTTTTTTTTCAGACTATTATGATGAGATGGAAAACATGATAAATTTAAAGTGTTTTGCTTTTTAAAAATGGAAAGAATTATTTTTATCATAATTTTTACCACTTTAGATCACGAATTGATCTTTGTTGATATTGCAGAGTGAGATGGGATTGATTTATGTAGTCAGCTTTATTTTTATACTGCTGGAGCAGTGATGCAGAGTGTCTAAACTCTTTTGTTTATATACAAAATGAGGAGGTAGATGCTTTATGTATAGAACAAATCTGATTAGGGAGCAGCCTTCTATGTGGGATGCAGCAGTGCTTGCAAGCATAAACTGAAAAGGTTTAATAGTCTCAGAGCACTTAAATCCAGGGGGAGTGAGAGTCATAGGGAAGTGAGACTTAAGTTGTAGGATACTGCTTTTGTCTTGATGCAATGCTGTTGGGAAAAGACTAAGGGCAGAAGAGGGAACAATGCAGCCTCTAGAGAGTCCCCAAAGGAAGATGTAGTCTCAGCTGATAAGTGTAGGCTACCCAAACACGAAGAACTCTGCATGGCTTCTGTTCAGTTTTTCATTTTAGGATGATGCAAGTGAAATAGTAATGTTTCCTGCTTTTGTATTCTTTGTGTTTACATAGCCTTTGGTATTTTAAGGCTATATATTTGTTTTAAGGCAAACAGATCAGATACTTGGATTTTATTCCAGGAAGACTCAGTTTGTTTTCTTTATATCCTCTAACCTACCTTTATGCAGAAGGCAGATGATCTGGGTGATTAAGTATGAGGCTGACAGTCACTCTAATGTGATCTGCACCAGTGACTTTTTCAATGTTTTAATTGTGAAGAGGAATTTAGTGAAACATACCTCCTTGTCACTTCTTGTCTAGGTAAGATTAAAAGGGTTTTGTTTACACTCCAACACATTTTATCTTTGTATTACTCCTCAGAGAGGAGAATGAAGGTCCCTTTCAAAGAAATAGTAGCAAAAATCTTATTATAATCAGAAGAAGCCTTAGAGTTTCACTGAAGCCCTTTTGAGTTTGAAGATGTCTTTATTTGAACTTGAAACAGAGCTGTGTCTTCACTGATCAAACTGGAGTGAATTGGAGAAGTTCCTTGGCTTCTGGCAAAACTAATCTAACTTCTAATGAGACTTGTAGCTGTACAATCAGGTTGCACAAATATATTCATTGTTTAATGCAATGCACTACAACATCTTGCATTAATTCTTCCCTGCCATTGTCTTCTCTTAGTTCTGGACTATTTATATGCATGAGATTTTACTTACTTAGGAAAATAAGACTCAGAGCCTTCTATCACTTGAGAGCTTTTGAAAATTTCAGCAAGTGTTTCAGCTTCCTACTGTAAATCAGAATGTCTACACGGATAAGTAAATTAATGATTGGTGTAAATCTGACATAGTTGCTGCAGCCTTATACCCTGCTGAAAACTCAGAAGTATTCCTTCAGGAAGTTACTTCCTCCTTAGAGCCTAAATACTGGCTGTAGTGCCTATAATAAGCCTATAACCTCATACATAAAGATTTCAGGTCACTTAATCACAAAGTACACGAGAAGAGGGTGAGAAACTAGTCTAGTATGTCCCCCCTCCTCTAATTCCAGAAAATTATTTTCTGTTTCTAAGACTGCACACCAAGGCTTTCTGACTGGCTTGCTTGGACAATTTAAGCAGTGAGATTTGTAACTAATTTCGTTGTCTGACCAAGTCCTTGAATTTGTTTTAAAACTATTGTTCAGCAACAACTTTCAAATTAAGTCATCAAAAATGCTGAGAATCTTTGAGCCATTAAATGAAGTTGAAGGATTTTTTTTTTATGGTAAAAATTTCCTGTTGGATTTTTTTAAGGAATATTGATACATATCTTGCAGAATGAAGGGCTCATTTGTTGTGCATGGTTTAATGATTTTGAAAATGAGTTGCCATTACCTGTGTAGAGCTTTTGTAAAAAGATCCTTTAGAGCATAAGAAGCTCTTAATTTTTAAGAACATGATGTTGTTTTTCAGAGGTTGGAAAGGACCTCAATATCAGGATGCAAGGAATCTTAGCTGTGGCTTGACAGATAGGGTTGACATGAATTATTAAAAATAAGAGTAAAAACTTTTAACAAGCTACCTTTCCTATTTTTGTACCTAGCTTCCCACTGTAAAATGAAAAGGCTTCCACTCCTCTGCAGGGCAAAAGTCTTCCACTGGAGAAAACAGTGTGTCTCATGGGAATGGACACTGATAGTAAACATCATCGTGTCATGCCAAGGCAAAATTATGGAAGTTACTTCTCTCCTGGCTATTGTTTTTGCCACGTTGATGGTTGCCTAGAGAGCCAAAGGGGAAGTGAAACAAAGGGGAGGGTTTCTTAGCAGTTGTATGCAGGCATCTTTATCAATATGAAGAAAGAAATCTAATGCTTCTTGGTAATATTAAATCAGTGCTGAGAACTGGCCAGAACTCTGGGACTCCTGGCTCCAGCTTGCAAGGCAAAAAGCCAGAAGGGCTCTGGCAGATGTTCTGCCTCTTTGGACTCTGGTGTCCCAGGTTGTTCAGTGTGCCTTTACCAGGTTTATTGTGCTTACATTGCTTTACTTTTTAAGTCTGATGTTACATACAGCAGCCTAGAAAAAGGTTTAGGGGAGTAATGCTTTTGTTTTCTTATCCCAGCTTGCAGTGATGTGGATTTTTCCATTCTAAGAAGACAGCGTAGAAAAGTGTCACTTCCTGTGATGCTCTATACAAAAATCATATGTGCCTCTTGTGTGCTGGTTATATAGCACCAGCTTTATAGCATCAGTCTCTCTGTTCAGTGCCTCGACTTCTGCTTAACTCTAGGGTTTTTTTAACTGTATTTGCATTTGAAAATTGATACTAGTATAGCCTAGTGTGATATGGTTAGGAAGAGTTTTATACTTGTAGGATACAAGAGAAGTGAATAATACATTTTTCTAGATGCCTATAGGTTTTCTGATGGAATCTGAACTAAGGGCTTGCAGCTCATAGAATCCTAGATGGTTTAGGACTGACTTCACAAAATGCATTTTATATCACCATAGTTGAGATTAGCTGAATTTCTTGCTTCTCTTTTTCTCAGGGTGACTTAAAGATTGGTTCTTTGTTTGGTTGATTCTTCTTGGTTTTGTTTGTCTGGTAGGGGTTTTGTTGCTGTTGTTTTGTTTAGTTTTTTATAAGGTAATCCCTTTATTTACATTTCAAGACACTTATTCTATTAGACTTTGCACTCCATTATTTTCCTCTCTGCAAGACTGCTGAGTCCTTATGTCCATGTCTGTGCTGTAATTTTTAATTAGATAGACAGAACATTGACTAAATATCTCCTAATGTATTTTAAATAATTAACAACAAAAAAAATCACCATACATGTCTTTTGTTCATCTAAAGTGTGCTTCTTCCCATAGTGCTTGGATGTTGCAGATCAACTTTGACTTTTGTCTTGCTTCTCTTTAGTTTAAAAAGAAATTAAATATGCCAGATAAAAGCTTTTGTGATAATGAGAAAAGTTGAACTAGGTAACTCTGAGTTATTTCATGGAGTATTTAGAGGCTACAGAACTGGCCAAGTGGCTGATTTGGCATGGGCCAGATTCTGAAAGAACTGGAAGCATTTTGCTTCAGGGAAAGGCATCCTCTTGGGTTTTTTTGTGCTAAATGAGAAGTACATGACCCCTTTCTCCTGTGAAAAGGTCTTGTGTTCTACAACCAAGTAACTGCAAATCTTTTATCTGTTATTATTTAGGCTGCTATCTTTATGAAAGAAGCTGGAAGTGATAAAAATACTCTCACTTTGCAGCCAAGGTATAAAAATATATTCTATAAACTTGTGTTACCTAAAGACGATGCTCATGGATGTAGTCCTGAGCCTCCTGTCCTGCTTGTCAATGCCACATGAGCAGTGTTGTCCTTAGTTACCATACAACAATCTGGTGCTTTCCTACAGGAGCTTGCGGTGACTGTCATCATGTCTTGCTAATGAAGGTGATTTCTTTGTTCAGATCTGTTCTTTTAGATACAGTTGCTAAAACAAGATCTCTGCCATCGGTTATGTTGTCGTCATATTTCATAGTTCTGCATCTTCGCCTTTTTTCTCACTTTGTCCTTCTGCTTTCCAAGGCTGTTACCTGAAGTCTCAGCTTGTTTGCCTTGTCAGTGGACAAGCAATGCCTTCTTACACTTAGCGTGTAAAGTGGAATGTTTTCCACTTGGAAAGTGGAAGCATAGAATGTGCATGCTTTCTCGTTGATATGTTTCTCTCTGTGGAGAAATTTTCTTTCCCTGTAAGAAGACTGGATTTTTGATTAGTCACTAGCCCTTTTGATTGAAGTTTGTTGTTGGTGACTGAATTTAGTGACTGGAACATGCTGAGCTTCTATTTACAGTTACTAAAATTGAGAAATCTGTATACTGGCTTGAGAAAATACATCTCAGTTGGGTGAGACTTTTTCAAGGATTATTTCCTGTTGGTGGAGTCTAAGCACTGATTACAAAGAGGCCTTGGAATCTTTCTCTGTTGGACACTTACGGCAAATTACTCCTCATGTAATACAGATTGCAGACTTGACAGCTGTACAAGAACAGGGTCAGACAGAAGGGAACTAAGTTACCTCTCATTTTTTCTAGATGCTGTGAGCCAGCTGTGATGTTCCTGCTGGAAAGGGAAAATTTAAGTTGTTGCTGAAAGTAGGTGATTGCTGCCTGCTACACGAAAATTTTTAGTTTAATTAATATGGATTTATTTAGGTATCAAGGGAGTTTTCAAAGATGACTGCTTCTTGGCTTTCTGACTGCTGGGCAATAACCCCTCAAGAAGGGTGTGTTTGCCTTTTGGTGTTACTCCTCAGGAAGGCTGATTCCTGCATTGCAAATGATGCTTTTAAGTTTTTTTGCTGTGATCACTGTGTGCATAGGTGTGATTGCACCTTTACCTGGTTCCAGAGCAGCTGCTCTAGGTTAAATAAGGTAGTAGTCTGTGATGTTTTCAGCTATGTATCTGAAAGTTTTAGGAGGTTTGGGGGGGTTTTTTTCGTATTCCCTCCCTGCTTGATCTTCAAAGTAATCTAGGTCTTAGAAAAGCTTTTGTTTCTCAAATATTTTTAAGCGTAGGTGTCACAGCTCTAGCAGTGCATCAGTTCTGGCTTTGAACTACAGAATCCTCTTAAACAAATTTTGATTAAGGAAGGAGGAGTAAGAGCAGTTAGAGCTTATTCTAAGTGGCTGGTGATTACCACCAAAAACAGGAGGAAGGAGACAACTTACTGCAAGTACCATGGATGCTTTCTCCTGAAACTCTGGCAGTTATGGTAGGCTCTGTTTTGAGCTTGCATATGTTTTAAATTAAATATATATAAATAAATGTTGGAAGGACATGTTATCTTTTAGTACTTTCTGTTCTGCAGATTAAAAAAACCTAAGGCTTTTGCTGTACATAATTTTAGTGTAACTAAAGAATGTTGAAAACATTAAAAATAAAAACAAATTCCAAGACAAAATTTTTACTGGAAATGGAAACGATTGAAAAAATGGTGAGCTAGCTGCTTCCTGTAAGAACTCCAGTACTTTGGGGAAATCCAGTTTCCTTTCCCAAAGAGAGATGGTCTGGAACTGTCAGAAGGTTCTGATTTCTCAAATGACAGACTTTGGTAGCTTTTATGGATTGCGAGGACCAATTCTTTCTATGAATTTTGTGTTCACAGGAAGGTCTTGAGCACGTTTGAGAGAGTGCAGATTGGGACCTGAAATTTTATACCATTAGTCCAATTAAATAATTTTGAGCTAAGCTAAACTGTGAATATGTGGAGGTGTAGACAGTACTGTTGTCTCTGCTGTCTCTTAAACACTTGCTCTTATTTTCCTGTGAAGTAGCTATTTTATCTGTGATTTCTCTGCTTTCTGTGAACTACCTTGGATGAGGGGAGGCTTTCACTGATGTTCCCATGGTCATAAAAAAGGAAGCTTGTTCATATAATTTATAGGGATGTTCCAGGCACTGTCTGTGCTGTTTTGCTCATGATCATTGATTGTGTATCATCCTATTTTGATTAAAGAATTCATTTTCTTAGTATGAAAAGAATAAAGGGCAGTTTTCTCTGAGTAGTCTGACAGTACTGGGCTTATGCATATGTGAGTGTAATGGAGACAAAATTCAAGTGGGTGAGATACTCTGCCCACCCCTACAGTAAGGAGATAATTTCCACACATGGAATTTTTAATCATGCCTTGTGGAATGGGCATGTACGTTGGTGTCTGGAATGAGTGATTCTGCTTGTGATTTACATACCCTCAGAGAGCAAGGAAAGCTCCTACGTGGATACACAGTCTTAGCAGAGGAATGTATCTGTAGGAGGGACTGCAGTGAGCTTGTGTGCTGGTCTGTTTACAGTGATTTAAGGTAAAACTAGGGAGCTTGTATCCCCCTGCTACTTTCATTGTAGAGCATCAACCTACATTGAGAGTAGTGTTTGTACAGAAATGCTTTTCTTGTAAAGATGTGCTTTGAAGAGATGGAAGATGATGAGAAGTGAAATCAGATCTTCAAACTGATTTAGCTTTTATTTATTTCCCTCTTCCTCAGGCTACAGTTCTGCATGAGTCATTTGTCATGGAATGAAGTTGTGGTTGCCACCATGGGGTTGGGATTAAAGTAGAGCAGACTTTGGAGGAGCGGAATTAATATAAATTTATAAGATATTGCTTGCATAAATAACAGAAAACAATAGTATTTATACCCTGCTATAGCACAATTATCTAGAATACTACATACAGTAATGCTGTGGTATAGACATGGCAACCATCCCACTATACATAGCTGACTTGTTCTTCTGTTTTATCAACTTCATTCTCTGTGAGCAGCAGTGTATCCAGCAGAATGGCTGATGATGCTTGGATGGGTGAGCTCCTCAGCCTCATTGGGCTCTGGTACATAATGGGGTTAATCCCATTTCTCATCCCATTCATGACAAAGAGCTTGGAATTTTCTGCCACAGAGCTTCTGAAAGAGATCCTGCTGGAGCGCTTTCGAAGGGCCTTGATAGGCTTTGTGGTCTGATAGTTGCAAGTGATATACCTGCTGAAAGCCTCCCTAAATGTTTTGTTGAAGAGTGTATATACAAGAGGGTTCACTCCTGAGGACACATACCCTATCCAAACAAATATCTCCAAAAGCTTTTGAAAAACCTCCTTGTTGCAGGAGTTGCACAGAACTGAGCTGATGTTTGTTATGAAGAATGGGCACCACATCAACAAGAAAAGAAAAAATACAATCCCCAGAACTTTTGACGCCCTTTGTTCATTGGTTATTGTTTGCATGGACTTCCTCCCAATCGTAGATGTCCTGCAGATAGACATGTCACTGGACAAAGGCTGGTCCTTTCTGGAGCCATTTAGCATGGCCACCTTTTCAGGTGAGGAGGCAGGTGTTGTGTCACGCTGAAAGACTGTGGACACTGTTGACCAAGTGAAACGCTGGGGTGGTTTGTTGATCAAATAGGCCTTCTTGCGCAGCACTTGGATTGTCAGGAAATAAGTGACGATCATGATAGCGAGGGGAATGAAGAACGCAGCCACTGATCCGTACAGAATGAAGTCATGAAACCGATCAGGCATCAGGACACACGTGATGTTTGTAGAGTTGCCATTTCCATCTTCAATGCCTCTGATAGGGATCGGAATTGCAATGCCTGCAGGAGAAAAAACAAGTGCTTCAGCATATGGTGATCACTTCATTGGGCCTGAAGCCTTGGGGTTTCTAAAGAAAGGTAATTCCTGAGCTCTGGAGCAGGCACAGGGTGAGAGCATCACGTGGGTAATTGGGCAAACAGTACTTTGTAAGACTTGGCAAGGTGAACTTTACAGAGTGCCCTTTCTAAGGAGATGGTCCCTAACCCGTAGTGATTGAGGAAGCAGTATAAGGTTGCCAACTTTTCAAGTGTAAAACACATGAATTGCTTTGACTCTGGTTGTTAGAATTAGTATGGCTTTTCCTCCAGTGAAATGGGTTTCCCTAATGCCATCTGCCCTTTTTTTTTCCTCTTCCCCAGGGTAACCTTTGCACTTATATGTTTTGCAAATACATAGATCTTGTCTTTCCCTCTTCTATTAACCACATCAAGTGACTGGACACAGCTGATTTTTTTCACCCTGCTTGACTCTTTCATATATACAAGTAGTTAAATAGTTGCCAGAATTATGCAGTGTGTGTTTGAGATGGATTTGTTGTTTAAAGTCTTCTGCATATTTAGGAGTGTTTAAATGAGGCTGGCTAACTCTGTAATTCACCACTCGTTTAAAAAAAATGTTAGCAGTCTTGCCTTTTAAATGAATTTTTTATAATCACTAAATTAAAGTCAGCACTTCATTTGCCAGCAGTCTGACATTAAAACAAAAACAACAGGTTCCTTGCTGTCTGGTGAAGGTGATTTGTGCTGTTTTCTGATACTACTTAATGAGATCTAGGGATTTACTGTATTCCTCTGCTTCTCTGCTTACTGAAGTTGATTGAAGGCAGGAAGAGCAAAATGGGTTACCTTTCAGCAGCTCGATCCCTTTCTTAATTAGAGGCACACCTTCAGGTACAACAAGCATTTAAAATAAGGATTGAACCAAATTAACCTTTGATTTGGAGTACGTGGCTCAGCTGCAGGGTAGTTTTGTGTTAGATAAAAGAAATTGAAAAGTACAGCGCTGGTTAATGGCAATAAATCACATGTTAAAAGGTCAACTTGTAAGTGTCTTGTCATGCTAACTTTTCTTTTTTTATTTTTTGTGATAAAATTGAGATAGCATCTTTTCTCCTATCATCACAGCTCTTCCAGAATGTTTTTCAAGTCGGAAATTTTGGGTTTAGACACGTTTGTCTCAACTAAGAAGGTGGATGTACACATTCTCCTGTGCAGCATTGGCCTTAATAATGCAGAATAATTTTGTTTTCTCTTGCACACAGAGGATACAGCACTATGGCTTTCTACAGCATGCATTAAGTTATTTGAATTAAATGTTTTCACCTCCTTAGCTCGTTTAACAGATGTATTGTTTTAAACATTAAAGACAGGTGAGGTGCCAGACACACATCACAGAGGTATTGATATCGTAAAAGTTTATGTTGCTATCCTTTACATAAACTGTTCAGGGTTTGTTCTTTTGGGGTTTTTTTGTTGGACATTAGCCTTTCTATATGCTGTCTTAGCCTTCAGTGTGGGTGTTACCAACGACTCATTTATCTTTTCTATAAATAATTAACCTTTTTGTACTTGTTTCATGGGGCAATTATAAGGCACAGATTTTACCAGCATCTGCTCAAGGCTTGCAGCTGTGTATGGGACAGAATATACCACCACAGGAACATGAAATCTTGCTTTCCCAGGAGGCATGCTATGCATGCAGATATTGTCTTCTGAATTTTTGAACTCTTAGGACCATCAAGAAGCGTGATGATTATCCTGACTCAGTCCTTGGCCTTTTTGGTGAACCTGATAAGGAGCAGTGATTCAGGCAGATTTTTATGATGTAGCTATGTATGACCCAAGAGGTGGACCTAGGCCAGCCTGAGTGTTATGGTCCTCCAGTCAATAGTACTTGGCCAAATTTTCCATTTTGCCCACCTTTCACCCATTGGATGTGAAAACCTTCTGTGGTCCTTTTCCAGTCTCCAAGTCTCACATACCTATTGAAATGAGCCAAACCACGATGATTTTGATGATTGTTGTAGCCCATGAATTGTACTGACTAGCCTGGATTGGCTTTTTTATTGCAATGTAGCGATCTAGTGAGATGGCACAGAGGTGCATGATGGAAGCTGTGGAAAAGAGGACATCAAGGAACAGCCAGATAGGACACAAGGCAGTTGGTAAAGGCCAGGTATTGTCTGAAAGAGAAAAAAAACTAATTAGAATCTAAGCTTTTTGAAAATATTCAGTGTGATTTTACTGTGGCATCAGTACCTTTGGGAAGTTCATAGTACTACAGGAACTGAGCTTTGCCACTGCCTTAGCTGGGTTCTGTCTTACATTTTAGTTAGCTCCTAACTGCCATGGTTGCTGCCATTGTATTGATCAAGGTGTTTGTATATTATAAGCCTTTCCCTGTCTTTTTTGTCCTTTTTAGATAATAAGTTCTTTGTGGCAGGGACTCTGGATTAAAAAGTTTATAAAGAATGGACCATGACTGTGTTTGGTTCTTGCAAGCCTGCTGTTAAATGATTATTTTCAGCTGTTTCTCCTTGATGGTCCTATGATTAAAGGTTGTATTAAATGGAGGAGATAATAGATCAAAGTATTAGTCAGTCACTGTAGAACCACAGTTCAACCTATGGAGTGATTTTGAAGAATCTCATTCACAGTTTTAAAATTAGTTTGCTGTGTCACTTGGCCAGATACAGTTGAGCACCAGTGTGGCAGAGTAGGGCTGTTCTGTCTCAGTAATAATTTTTAAAAATGGAACGTTTTTGAGTATGTCCTTTTTTTAACTTCCCCAAGAGCAATGCTTGGATTTTAGGTCTGGCATCCTGTTTCTTACAGTAGTTATCTGTCTTTAATGTTAATCTTTATAGCAAACATAGATTGTGTCCAAGATAAAGGTTTTGTAGTGTTCAGATTTCCAAAAGGCTTGTATTTTTGAGAGCTATGTCTCCCTATCAATGTCTGGAATACCAAATGAACTGCAATGGAACTGATTTCTTTTTTTCTTAACTGGTCTGTTTTCACTCTGAAGTAGTTTATATTGCAATCCGGTGCAAGCAGTGTTCAGTTTGAGGTGTACTTCAGAGTTGTGTGTCTATAAGGATGTTCTGTAGTCCTAGGGAAGAATGTGTGAACAAGGAAAATTTTTCTATTTCTAATGGTAGAAGTTAATCTAATAAATGTATTCTCCTCCCTTATAAAAATCAGCCATACTCAATCAGTAGCTACATTAATAGTATTGCCAGAGAAATCAATTCTTTGTTGAATGACGGTTAAGGGGGAAAAAAAGGCTTTTATAATAAGTCAGGTGGGTTTTGATTTCCTTGGTCGGCATAAATAGATCTGTGTGCTGAGAGTGCCAAATGAGCAGGACTTTTGTAATGTCCAGTCTCAGCAATGTGGTAACATTGCAGTCATTTAAGATTAAGACATTTTTCTGTAACATGACTGATAGATGGAAATGATAATAGTGCTGCTTTGACTTGAATTATAAATTCCAGAGGATGGAAAATTTTACGAAGGCAAAACATGGCAAGTACTTGTATGCACTCTTACCTGTGCTGGTAAACCTTCCATGTTAAACAAAGAGAATGGATGGATGGAGCCCTGAACTGAACCTCAACCATCCCCAAGGCAGAGGACTCCAGGTGAGGATGACGTAGGCAGTGAGGCAGAAGGGAAATGGGCAGTCTGTTTTTTATTTATTAATCAGTAAATTTTAGTATCTGCCATACTTAATTCCTAAAAGTAGAATTCATGGTTGGAATTACGCTTCAAAAAATTTCTCTGTCAGGCAGGTATGAGAAAGTTGTAATTAGGAAACATTTACTCATCTTTAATTTTCATGCCTACACTTTCAGCTGGCAGTAAGGTATGGTGCATTTGTGAAACAGATTTCCATCAAAAAGAAAAGCCAAAATGCATTGTGGCTCATGTAACCAGCTGTAATAATAATAAAAGAAAACAATTAAAAGAAATAACTGGTTTGATGGGTTTGAAATGTTCTTGCTCATTCTAGAAAATTAAGACTACTTCTTTTGACTTTGTGATGAAAGATTAGTTCAGATGAAACATGGACAATGAAAAGTGTGTTCTACGACTTGAAGAATGGCAGATAACACAGCTGGATTTCAAGTGAGCAGCTAATACTTCTTTTGGAGAGTACTTGCATGCCATTCCCTGGATTATAACTGCTTTGCATTCTGGAGAATCCCAGTGTGAATAAGTTTTTCCTTTTTTAGTTAATTTACTGTTTGCAGAAGAAAACCCTCTAATACTTTGCAACAAAAGGCCCTTTTCCTTCTTTTAAATAAAAGTACATTTAAACGACAATCTGATACAAAGCAATCTTGTACATTTTTGAGTTGTAAAAGCTTTTGTGAGTTGACAAGTGCAACTGAACAGACAAAGCTTTATATTTTCTTTATTTTTGTCTAATTTTGAACTGAGTGCAGAAGGCAGTTGTCACATTCCTGATTATAGCATTATGTCCTACTATATTTATATGTATGAGATGATAGTTTTTATCCAAACAAAATCAAAGCAGACTTTAAATGCAGTAGCTGATAACAATTGAAGGTGATGGTTACTATTTAAATGAAACAAATATCATGAAACTGGTACGTTTTTTAAGTCCAGAAGAGTCACACAGTTGTCTAGGATTCATTCTGTGGTGTATTTTTCTATAACTTACTTTGATTTGTAGGTTACACTTGTGTTAGAAGCTCTGTGCCCAGCATTTGAGGCAATGCTCTGGGCTGAGTTCTTGTGCATTTCTGCTGCTGCTGCTGCTGCTGTCTGTTGTTGGTCTATTCTGTTAGTTCAGGAGTGGGGAAAAGATGGAATATTAGTTTCTCTTTGGGACTCAGAAAGCATCTATAACCCTTGAATGTGATGGTGACCTTCTTGGTTATCGTCCTGCTTCATAATTCAGAAGGTAAAATGAGTAAGTCCTGCTAATGGTGACATGAAGCCATTAGCAGATCAAGCTTAGTTTGAATGGTTCTGATTCTCCTAGTATAGATCCACATGGTCAGAGCAGACCAGAGCATTAGTGGGGTTGAGATTCTCCACTCCCATTTTTCTTGGGAGTTGAAATGCTGATTTCAACAAGCAAAGGGATTGAATTTTAAAAATCCAGTTGGTTACCTGACAAATGTGCCTGCCTGAAAATTTGTCTGTTTTCTCCAGCTGTCAGGTGGTATACATTAAAAATAAATTCCTTCTTCCTACAAACCTTGCCTCAAATCCTCCCAGCACTGTAGCATTGCTGCTGTTGCAGATTTTCCTTATTTTGAGTCAAAACAAGCTAGAATACATGCTTTAAGATTTGTCTGGCACCTTAAGAGAAGTAAAATGAGCTTTTACCGCAACCGTCTACCTTTGATTAATCTTTATTTAAGAAAAGCTTTATTTATTGGAAATACCTTGGAAATGTGTAATCCTTAAAACTAAGTACAGTATAGAAGAGCTGCTCTTGCTGTAAGCCAAAATGTTTTTGGAAAGCTTGAGAGAAAGCGCTGCTTGTGTACATGTAAAACCACAATTGAGAGAAGTCTTTAAATGTAGAGTTGGAAACCATTTGTTTTTCTACTATAAGGGCTGCAGAAATGTGTTGCCTGTAAAGGGCTGTGTTACTGTTAGATAATGATGCCTTTGCTGAGATGGAAATGGATATTTTCAGTCACCAGCTCATTTAAGCCTAAACTTCAATATTAGGCTTGCTCTTCAACAAATAAATCTTCATTTTCGTACTTGTCTTTAGATTCGATATTTTGGAAAGTGGTCCTTGATTAAAGTTTTCTTTGGTAGTTTGCACAAGCAAGAAGGAAAAATTTGTTGTGGTTAATCATAGTAATGGGGAAAGATTAAGACAGTGATTGCGTGTGATAATTAAGATAATGGTTTGCAGCCTAGGATGATCAGCAGTACCTTCTGATTTTAAGTGGATGAGTATCAGGAGTAGAGAATATGCTATAGAAGGTGGTATATACATTGTCTCCACTGCCCACTGAGCTATGGACATCAGACTTCTTCCTGCTGCAGGCTTTGCAAATGGGAGGATCTCTCAAGCTTATTTGCTAATTTCATTATCCAATGAATAGCAACATTTTTGCTTTCCTTCAGTAGTTCTGAGTGTTAAAAATTTAGGTAACTGTTTTGAAATCAAGATTTCAGAGAATGCAATTATATCCTCGCAGGCCCTCCTTTTTATTATTCTTTTTTTTTTAAGAAATGAGAAGAATTTAGCAAGCAATAAAAACTATGAAATGTTTATGTATTCTGACACTCACACTGCTAAATTAAAATTGCTGTGTATGCTTGTACCAGAGTACATTTTGGTTGCTCTGCTGAGAATAAATAATGTGCTGCTCGTGGCATTACACCTGCAAGTGAGTTTACAGATTCATTTATTTATTCGTTTTTAAAAGGGGCAGATCTTTATTACAGAGAGAGTCTATTTCTGAAGATTTTCTGGTAAGTGTTCTGTCAGGGTGTGGAGCCAACGCCTGTAGCAGGTTTTGAGTTTGAATGCCTTGTGCACATTAGTTTGTACAGTCAGGATCTTAATGTGACTGCACTTTAGTTCACACCTTTTCCTTCAAATCTTCTCCACATAATTAGATATCAATCCCAAATGGGAAGCATAATATTTGTACTCTGTATCTAGAAGCTGCACCCAGCTCTTTCATTATTATGGGAACATTCCTGTGTGGAAGTGCCAGGAGGCTGGATTTAGTTGCTGTCTGGCTATCAATGACTATTCTTTGTTCAAATAGTTATCTGGCTAATGTAGCTTCAAGATTTAGATTTGTTATATATTTAAGTGTCTGTTCTATCTTCATTCCTGTAACTCCTCATGCTTTGAACTTCTGTAAACACCTCAGCATCTTCTCCCAGTCGGTGAAGAGGTAAAGCAGTTTTCCTGGTTGGCTGCCAAAGACAGACTTGTATGCAAGAAATTTCAGTTTTAACCACTGTTGTGTGGAAGGCGGGTTGTGGTCTTAATTAATTATAACTGATTTTACTACTTTCTGGTAAATTTCCTGCATCATGAAAGATGGTTTTGTTTGACTTTTGAATTAAGATTCCTAGCATGCTTTAAACTGTTGTAACCAGGGCTTAGCACGGGATTAATTGAGAGATTAAGGAGCAATAGTCTCTTTATGAAGTTATAAAGAAAAGATTTGTTAGTTTAGGATAATGAAAATAATTTTTAAAAATCCAAACCAAGAAAACTCCACCACCACCATAAAACTACTCCGCAAAATCCAGAATTTGCCTTCCCTTTAGGCTTCTAGTTAATACTAGTACTTTTTATGGTTAGTAGTTTCATCGTTATTATTAATGAGATCTTTGACAAGAACTAAGCAGTTACAGCATCTCTATGTAAGTACACAGATGCGTATCTATTTCTTGCCTCTGTACACACGTGCTCATACATGACATATCAATGTTTTCTATAAGTGACTGTGGTTTTTTTGAGTTAGAAATCACTGTGTCAGTTATGTACATTGTTTTCTTTTTAGAAATTGTTGCTTGAAAAAAACCCACTCTTTTATGATCTCAATACTGAATTCTGACCTCCAATTCACACTTCTGTTTAGGGCAAAGCAGTCTTTAATACACAGAAACTCAGTCTCAAGGCATTTAATTAATAAACACATATGTTAATAAAATGATACCAGACTTCCACAGCAAACAGAAGCTACTGATGGCCTTTCCAAAATAAAGTTTGTGATTGTGTTTTCTTGTTGCTTAGGCAACTCTTAGAGTCTACCCTAGAAAAAATGAACTCCTGCAGCCTTTTATTATTTAGGACTTAGTGGTATCTATACCTTAAAGATAATTATATAAATCTGTAAATTTATTGAAAAAC
Source organism: Atrichornis clamosus (assembly GCA_013400975.1). Lineage (NCBI taxonomy): Eukaryota > Metazoa > Chordata > Aves > Passeriformes > Menuridae > Atrichornis > Atrichornis clamosus. Next base: position 43,489 of record WBMZ01013604.1, read on the forward strand.
CTGTCTCATTGATTTTTTTTCTATTTATGATATGAAAATAAACCATTTAAAATATATTCTTAAAGAAACTTTAGGAATAAAAGAGAGAGGCTTTCTCATGGAGTTGCCTCTGATTAGTTGTCAGAAGCAGTATCTGAAGTGAAGCTGGGCATGAGAGACTATGGAAAAATTATGCTTGTTCTGTAACGACTAACGAGAAAGAAAATGTCACATCCAATATATGTTTATATAAAAAAGACCTATTTTGTTTCATATGAAACAGACTAAATGACAAATCTGTATCTCAAACATTAGGTACATGGATTGAGGCTTCTTTGACTTGACAGATGAGTTAATTCTTTGTGATACTTCATGAACCTGCCACTTACCCCAGGGTGGGAGAAAATCTGTTTCTCTGAAACTGGTACTGGTAAAGTTAATTGCCGCTGATGGTACCGGGGACTATCTCTGACTGATCATGTAAATATATGACTGCTTATGGAGTCAATACTTAGGTAAAATTGGGTGCTTTACTCCTAGAAAGTTCAAAACCTGTTCAATATACTGAACAGATGCCCAGTCTTGATTTCAAATTTTTTAAGAGAATACTGCCTGCAGTTAGTGTAATATCCAATACAACAAATACCAGCATTGTGCTGATGTTGTTAAAAATTATATTACACTCTACAAAATGTGATTTCTTGTGTCCAACTCCTATTTGAATCAGCTTTAAGTCTTGGGTGATTATTGAATAATTTGTTTCAAAGGAAAGGGTATCCACATGGTTGTACATCCTGTAAAGACATTACACTATATTAGGGTGAGAGGGAGAGAAAATTTAGCAGCCGTTATCTAAGTGATTTTTAAAATTCTAATGGTGGAAAGCAGACAGTTCTTCTCTTTAAATTAGACCTCCCCAAATTGTACCCCATATACAAGCCTGATGAAACAAACATGCTGCACTTACCAAATAATATTATGAGCAGGGCAATCGGCATCACAAACAGACCCACGAGCAAATCTGCCACCGCCAAGGAGGTCAGAAAGTAGTTTGTAGCATATTGCAACTTTTTCTCCAGGGACACTGCCAGTATGACAAGTATGTTCCCCCCAATGGTGGGGATTATCACCAGGAGGATCAGCAACGCTGCCCAGTGCACTTTGTTTCCTTGTTCCTCGCTTGGGTAGTCCTGCTTGGGTTCTCCTGTTACTGAGAGAGGCGACAAAGATCCACTGCCAGCTCCAGACTCGTTCAAGAAATGTAAAGGATAGGACATTTTTGTGTCCAGCAGAATGTATTCAGGAGCTGTATTTTGCGCAGGAGTTGCGTACGGTGCAAGAGTTCACTGTTCCTCTCTGGTCCAGGATGGTCCTGAAGAAAGGCCAGCATGGTCAGTATAATAAACTGGTCATCTGCTATTTTGAGATACTGTAACCATGTCCGAACCGGTGTCCAGTTTTTTTATCCCGTGCCTTGCTGGGCACAAAATAGTTTTAAAAATGAAAGTCCTGTGTCATGTCCATCTCTGGTTGATTTGGTTCGGTGGTCTGGTCTCCCCTTTATAGCGACGTTCAGGTTTCAGAAGATTATAGGAAAAAATTCAGTAGTTGTCAAAAGTAAGCAGTGCATTCACTTCCTTTTATTTTTTCTTTCTATAGCAGTAAAAAGTGATAGATGAAGCTGAATGCCAAACGATTCCCGTTAGGTGCAGTGTATGTAGATTTGCTCCTTCTGAGTGCAAACTGATGCAAAGGCAGATGCTCGAGTTGTGTACGTGCAGCTCCTCCTCTCCCGAGCATCTAGTCTCCAGCAGCGTGTGCGTAGGCAGACAGCAGTTCCCATATTTCCCCTTATTAAGAATCCTATTTCTCCATAGAGGGTAGCCCCAAAAATATCTTCAGAAATTATGTATGAGGTTTCCGTTTTAATCTCAGCGCTTCCTAATTTATCAGGTGAGGGTCAGGAAGCTGCAGACAATAAAATACTGGTGACAGTCTCAAGGGGACCGTAGAGATTTATCGAACCGAGACATCTAAATTTACCCATTACTTGAAGGGATGGGGGTGAGTAAAACGCTTGTTTTTGTAATCTGAGCGGGGCTTTTATTAAGCACAGCCTGTTCTCTCCCTCTCTCTTTCTTTCTCTGTCAACTCTACTAAAGACTTAAGGCTTGCATTTCCCCTTCAAGCAGAGACTCAAACAGCTGTCCCGGCATTAAGCTGAGAAAATGCTCAGTTACTGAGAAGATTTGATGTGTTGCAGTTTTCAGGTGAAGAAAGCCTTACCTCTTTCTCTTGTATTTCAGTAGAGTTCACTTGGCATCCAGGAAAATCCTTTGTAATTTTCTTTTTCGTCACATGGTGAACTTTGAGATTTTCACTACTTTCTGGAAAACAAGTTGTTAGTTTGCTTTTGTCTTTTGTAATATTTCTGAAGCTTACCTCTTTGTGTGCTTTTGTTAAGCACATTTCTTCTATCACCAAGATTAAGAATTTCTGTTTTGGGAAAACTGTATTTCTCATCCAACTCTGAAATGAAAGAGAATAATAATTCTTACCACATGTTAAAAAAGATAGAAATAAGGTTGTGTGTTCTCTTTTGCTGTTCTTTCTTTTCCATTCTTTGTTGGTTTTACTTAGGTGATCTGCAGAGTCTGTGTGCAGTTTTCTCTTTGTTCATAAGCAAAGCTTGCAGTTTGCTGCTACCCTTGTTCGTTGATCGACTCATTCCAGCGTATCCAGCTCCAGTGTTTGAAAAGCAGGGAAGTGAGTGGGTGGGGGGTTTGACTGGAAAAGAGACAGAGAGGGTTAATTAATTCAGTGCTCCAGTGCTGTAATGTGTGCTCTGTGTAGCTGCATCAGGATGTGCAGGTCCTAGAAATGACCCCTCACGGAACCACATTTAAGAGAATGCGCCGTAGTGCGTGTCTGTCTGTCTGTGTGTCTGTCTGTCTGCTGCTCACTCTCTGGGCTCTCTTGCTCACTTGCTTTCTGGACGGAAGCACAATTAACCCTAAAATGTTCTGCAGTCCTGTAAACACTCCAGGCTTTTCCTTGCCTAATTTTATAAAGCATTGTCTTAGCACACTTATTTTAAATGTGTGCACTGTGACTTTAAAACTTTCCTCATGCAGCTGCTTTCTATTATCCTGAGTGTTCTCTTTTGTTACCTTCCAGCTTTCAGTCAGATGTGTGTATAGTCTCTAGCGTCATCTTATAGTTCTGCATTAAAATGGAAATAGAGTTCACTTCCAAGGACATTAGCTGCAAAATTGTGTAATAAGTCCTTGAGTTTAAGGCTAGAAGAGACCATGAGATCATGGTCTGACCCTCTATATGACACCAACCATTACATTCCATGAATTGCTAGTGCTTAACCAACCTTGAGCTGGAAATAAGGTCCTCAGTGAAATGTGCATCAATTTATATTTCTTCAAAAAAGAAAAAACCCCATATCTTTAGGATGCAGGTAATGTAGGGCCAAAGAGAGAAGGCTGTTGTCAGAAATTAACAGAAATACTTGAAGTGTATTCAGATCATACAATAGAATTTTCAGTAGTTTTCACTTGTTCCTTATTTTTCCTGTTTAAAGGAAAGCTTCAATAAGATTCCATGCTGTATTCATTTACAATGGATTGTTGATATCTTTATTTATCAGAGAAGTATGTATTACAAAAATAAAGATTAATCCAGCTATGCTAATTGTTTCCTATTCTGATCACCTCCTCATTGTCACCCCTGACAGTACTGGCAGAGTTGAGCACATGAAAATATACAAAAAGTGGAATTCGAGACAGGACAATACTTTACTGGGCTCATGAGCATTTGGATTCAGTTTTTCTTAAGCTCCACTAATCAACTTCTGGTTTATATTTTATAAATCTTGGTTTGAATCATTTGAGAAACATCCTCCTCTATAACTCTCACAGATCTGCAGCAGGTTCTTCACTGTGTTCTTCTGGCCAGGTTTTTGTGCAGGCCACTGTCCTGCCCCCATGTCCAGCTCTTCTCCTGTGTTAATGACGATAAACCTTAAATATTCCTAAATGCCACTCCTGGTCCATTCTAACCAGAATATTTGAACCGCGCATATGTTTATGCAAAATATATTTATTTCCCATTCCTTGCTGTTACTTCTGTTTTCAAATTTCCAGTGCTATTTTATAGAGCCACGTCTCCATCAGGTATGAGCTGTCTCTGGTGAGTGCTGTTCAGTCAATGCATATCCCTCAAGTTCACTTACTGTGCTGTACATGATAGCTGCAGGAAATTCCTGGCTTGGGAATAGCTGGGATCATTTTTGTCCAAAGAGAGAGACAGGGTGTTTAGTCTACACTGAAATATATCACTTTGTTGCATTTTTCTCTGCAGGTTTTCTGTTTTCTCTGTATTCCCCTTTCAGTTGCACATCCCCTCCTCCAGAAATGGCTGCAAATTGTGCAGTTAGATATCTGCATTTCTCCTTTATTAACTCATTCACGGATGAAATTAAACTTCTGTTAGGCTTTTTTTTTTCAATTGCTACTACACTACTAAAACAACTTGTGGAAATAGTTCTGTATAAAATGATTAATTAATGACCAATAGTTTAGAAAGTTATAAATATTTAGAATCTTTTGAAATATGACTGGGGACACTTAATGAGGAATTTAGAAGATATATTTGACATTGTTCTATAATTCTGTGACATTTCATTTTTCAGTGAGTTGTATAGTCCTTAAATATTTAGACTAAAAAATAAGTGTATGTTAGTGATGCTTCTGATGCTTCCATTTTTGGTCTCAATCACAAGACCAGTGTGATGGAGTCTTTTCAGTACTCTGTATATTTACTTACTGATGCTATCATATACATATCTATATATCTCTATATATGTGGGGTTTCATGTTTAAATATTGCTGAAATATAAAGAAAAATGGCAATAATGCTTGAACCTTGAAGATGTGCAACTTACAGGATTGGATATAAACTGCTCAAAGGATGTGGTTCTAACTGGTCTGTGATCTAAGACACGTGAAGTGAAATATGCTCCAAGATATGGCTGTCTGAGTTTTTAGTTTTTGTTGCATGTCTCTGGGGAAAAAAAGATTAAAGTGAATTGTTAAACAGAGCCAATGTACCCAACTGTGTTCCTCAACTTTCAGTAGCCCAATAAGGCTCTTGCAGGCAAAGCCTGCTAAGAACTACAGTATCTGCAGATGTTGCAATTGAAATGACTTTCAGAAAAATAAATAGTTTAGGTTCCTTCCAGATGCCTGATAATGCTACAGTAACAAATGTATCATGGTGAAAAGGCAATACAATTTCATGTTCTTCTGCAAAATACAGAAAACCTTCCATGGTCAACACCACAGACTGAAAGGAAAACTGATCACCTTCGTCCAGCTGACCTGGGTGGTTTTGTTCATATTAGTCTGTGTTAGCAACAATCAGCATTCTGGGTTGGATTCTGTTAATTTTTGCACTGGAGGCTTAAGAAAAATTTCCTTTCCCCTCTCTTTGGAAGTAATGAAGAATTCAAAATTTTCTTTGGTTTCTCAGAAATTCTGTCACACTTATAAGCTAAACATCAGCTTTTATGGTGAGAATATGACATTTATACATACATAAATGTCACATATATTTAATGATATCCAAGAAATGAACAGCCCCAGGAAGGAGTTCATAGTTGAGGCAAAGATTAAGATAATTGGGCAGGAGTCAGGCAGCTCCTCTGTGTTCCCTCTGATTCTTGTTTCTGGGAAGATCTGAAATCCTTAGCATAGGGTGTTTGTTTCTTGTGGAGGTTTCAAGAGTAACCAGTTGGTGGGTGAAATGACCCTGATAACATGACAGCTGTTATGTGTTGCTGAATCTCTTATTGCTGTCTAGGTGCATCTTTATTTTTCTTTATGATTTTGTTTGACTTCTGAAACAAACCAACCTGGATCTTGGCGGAAGTCCTGCATCTGCAGCTCATTTATCACAACAGTAAAATTTACCCTGGTTTAGTGGGAAACAAAGCTGTAGCTGGCTACTATGTTGAAGTTCCATAGAATAAACTTTTAGACATTTCTGGCTTCTTGATTCATTTAGTTTCCTGGTAATGGAACAAGTTGAAGCTAGTTGTGATGTTCGGGTTTTTTGTATACAGGTCTGGGTTCACTGACGTCTGTGGTTTCACGGCTTGTGTAGAAGCAGCTGAGCAATTTTCAGATGAAAATGAAGGAAATAATCAGGCCAGTTTTTTGTCATCATTTTGCTGTTGTAGTATAGTGTAATTGCAAAAGCAAACTGCTTGAGTATAACCAGTGTTAGGGAAAAAGGAAGGAACCAGTGCATTAAAGATAATTTGGTTTTTAAAAATAGACATTGCCTATCTTTCTAAGATACACAGTCCAATTTAGAGACATGCCTTAGGCTTTAATGTAGGAATTTCTAGATGAAATTACTGGACTGTGTTATGGGAAGGTCATGCTAGAGGACTATGGTACATTGCTTCTGTCCTCAAAATATGTTAAATCTACTCCAGACTTAGAATTTTTACTGTGACTTTTAAGAGAGGAGGAAAAATTTGTGTCTTGAGATAAAACTTCTGCCCACCAAATCTCTAGATGTTATTCTGGTATTTTATGTGATGTTATTTTCTATGTTTACCTTTCTGTAATGACAGATATCTGTATAAGGAGTGAGTAAGAGTAGCTGGTTTGCTGCGTGTGAGTTGTGACAAAGCATTATCTTTTTAAATACTGTTTTTAAGTTTTCTCACACTCTCCATTATTTCTCTCCCACTCCTGCCAGAGGTTTCTATTCTGTAACCACATTGATTCAGCCATCAGCAGTCAGCAGAGTGGTCGAGGTGTCCAACAGGGAACCAGAGGGGTGGGTTTGGTTTGGGAACCTGCATGGGACTTAGTACCAGTGAAGTGGAAACTTCCTCCATCAGGAGGAGGACTGTCCCTCAGGATTGTGCTGAATGTCAAGTCAGCAGCTCGAGGGCCTGTGCTCTCAGTGAAGGATGAAAGACTCAGGCCAGGGGAAGGAGACCATGGTCATGTTTTAAACGTATTCCCCAACTGAATCACCAGATGGAAGTAATGACATGGGAACAGAATTGCAGCCTGTGACTCCTTGTGAGGGCTTTTAAACTCTTCTTTTGATCACTTGACAGTATTGTTGTGGGTTTTATGAATTTTATGGGGTGTGGGTTTGGTTTTATATGGGCTGACCTTTGGCCACGGCATGTAGGACTTAATAAAGCGTTTTAGCAATAAAGGAGTAAGCAAACGTTCCTGCTTAAGCATTGATGCCAGCCGTGCTCTTGTGCACTGAGGTCCTGTTCCTCTGATATACACTTTTGCAAGACTCTTTCCCACTTTGTGCATCTGCCTTGTAGATCTGTATTATGCGGGAAGACACTTTCTGAAGACTGTGGGTTTGAGAAAACTGCATTACTGAGGAAAGTGGTAGGACCCATTAAGGAGCTTTAACTCCCAAAGTGGATTTACAGAAGGCCCCCGTCAAAATGTTTGACTGTTTCATGGGAGGTTTCAGATAAAAGCATTTCAAATAATGGCCACAAATGATTTAAATCTGGCCAAGAATTCTAAAATCAATTAGTATACATTAATCCCCATTTTATAATGAAAACTGTGTTGGAACTTCTGAGCCTGTAGACACAAATATGTGTCCAAGTTAATGATTCTATAAATTCCAGCTTTCTGAACAGGAATTTAATGATTAATGCTTCAAAGTGCATTATCACATCTTTGGCAGAAAGTGTTTTTCTCTTCTTTGGTTCACAATCTGCCTGTCTAGCATTTGCTGAAGTAAAGCAAACACAAAGGTGTTAAGTCTTTGTGCAAGAGCTGAAGTCTTCCATGCAGCTGAATGCTTGACCTTATTTATTATAGGATTTGTGTCTCCTGGTCTCCGCATCAGCTCATTTTTAAAAAAACATCATCAGCATTCAAGCTGTTGTTATTTGAGCGAGAGACTGTCAGGTAGTTTTAAATGTGTCTTTTAGTTTGTCATCTTCGCTTGTGCTGCACAACAGAATTGTTCTGTTGCCCAGCTTGTCTCCCTTTCTTAAAATTTGTCATCACAGCTGCATCTTAGAGGCAGCAGAGTTTCCAGCAGCTCTGTGTTCCCTTCTCTCTTCTTTTTTGTCGATTTTTTTTTTGCTGCTGTTGAAGGACGGGGGGGTTATAAGGTGATGTTGGTAGATGAGATTCTTTCCCCATGTGGATGCTTTGGGAAAATTCAGATGGAAGCAGGGGGGAGGTTGGGAGATCTGGGTACTTGCTGCCATTACTGCGGAGGAGTTGAGTAGCCTGTGAAGTCTGGGTGCCTTTGGGTCCCTTCAGCAGTTCTGGAGGAGGGCTGGAGCCTGTGTGGTGGTGCTGCCTGTCTGCAATCAGCTGGAGTAGGAGAGAGGAATGCAAAAAGGCGTTTAGGACTAGTTATTAGAAGAGACCATGGGAAAGTGTTGAAATGGAAATAACTAGAGTAGAAATTAATCAATTGTGTGTGTAGAGTATAACTGAAGTATGAGTGTGTCATTGTAGGAACATGTCTTTTGTCCCCAATCACAATGAAAGAAGAGAATGAACTAGATTATTGCTTAAAGTCTTTTATTTCTGTTTTCTATGATTCAGCTATTCATTGAAATAAAACCCGTGCTGGAGTATACTCTATAATGTTTTTTTCTCTCTTGAGTTGTTGAGTGCTTTGATAGATGCTTAATGATCCTACATGATGCTGTAATTCCTGTGTACGAACAGGTGCTGCTGCCACTCTCCAACCTCTGTCTTTCAGTGTAGCAAATGTAAGAAGGGAAGCTAAAACTAAGGTGCCCTTGGCTTCTTCCTGTGTACATTTCAGTGTGAAATCAGTTTATATTCAAAGTAAGTGGCTTGCAAGACTGCTTCTAGGATTATGAACGTGGCAATTAAAATACTAGACTGGGCTGCAAGACACAGTGAGATGGAGGGAAGAGCCAGATGATGTTCACTTTGAAAACAGATGTAATTAAATCAGTTACAATGTATAGTTTTCTCTCTTTCTTCATGAGTATGTACTTGCCAACTGCGTTCTGGCATTGCTCTTGTGTTCATGGTGTCATGAGACTGGAAATGCTGAAATTGCCAGTGTTTGATATTATAAAGTGGCTTGTGTGGCGCCAAAATTAATGGAGTGATAAATATGAGTGAAGACAGGAAGGAAATTAATATATCCACACCTATGAGTTCTGCCCTACTTCAAAATATTCAGTATTTACAAAGTTGTTTGCATTAGCAACATGTTTTTCTTGCCATGGGAAATTAAGGCTTTCTTTCATCTTCCATCACTGGGCTGGAAGTTCTGTTGCTATAATGACCGGCAGGACATTGGTTCCCAACTGGCAAGGCATGGAGCATATACACCCATTTCAGATCTCTTAAAAGGCAGCAAAGTTGCACCATGATACTACTGTAAGGAGGCAACAATAGACACTGCCCATAAACTGATTGGAAGTGTGTGTTGTGTCAGCATTTCCTCTTGTGCTTGGATTTACAGCAGTAGGTGGAGATGAGGAGGAGTTGGCAGAAGCTGTGATTGCAAAAGGGAGTTTGAGACCCAAACTTTGAAGGCTGATTGAATATTGGAGGTGGGGTTTGTGTCTGCTGATGGGAAATTTAGTACTGTGTGTCTCGTGGAGAATAAACCTCTGCTAGTAGAAAGTCTGTCACAACAGCATGATTTCTGGAGATAAAGACCTCAATCTCAATAGATGTATCATTCTGCTGGGTGATCTCTTAAAGGCAGAAAATAAGCACTAAAAAGGAAGACTTCAGTACTGGGAACTGTGTGTGATACCTGCAGTGATAGGGGAGTTTATTAACTTGTGCATGTCCCTGTTCTCCTTTTAGTCCATTTGTTCCTCCCCTCTGGTTAAGTTTAGAGAAATGTAAAAACATATGATGTGGAAGGACAATTTGAAATTTTCCCGTATGAATAGAGTGAAATCTCCATATTTTGAAGCATAATATTGTATTTTGAAGAACAATAATAATAAACAACATTCTTTTTTTGTCTTTCTCTAGGACTCCTGAGCAGTGTCCAAGTGTGGTTTCCTTGCTGTCAGAGAGCTACAATCCCCATGTGCGTTATGGGGCTGCCATGGCTTTGGGGATCTGCTGTGCAGGCACTGGAAACAAGGTGAGGGCCAGAAGCATCTGTGGCCAAGACTGTTCCTGCTCCCTCCTGCTACAGACACATCTGTGTGGAAACAGCACACACGCAAATAGATTTCTCACACATGTACACTGTTGGCCAGCTGGAGTACAGCAGTACTTTAAATTCTTTAACTGTTCTAGGCATAGAGATTCTTTTCCTGCTTGTACAGAATAGATAAAGTAGAAGAATGTTTTTATACATTATTGCCACATTCCTGGAATTTTGTCTTCAAAACTTTTCTTAGAGTGTTCTTACTGTCAGGTTGCTAGTGAACCTTAAAACCTATGTTCAGTACTTCAAAATCAATACTCCTTTGCCCTTGGAGTGCCAGTGACAAGAAGACAGCAGGTGTTTTCTTAACTTCTAGCTCTCTTCATCTGTCTTGTAATGGAAGATTCATGTAGTAAAGCCAACTCCAATGAAATTTAATTACATTTGTTGTAGTTTCAGGTGTGTAATTAACAATCAGTAAATTTTATTCTCACTTTATCAGTATCAGTGAAGGTTAATTCTCACGGATGGTAACAGACCTTTTATAATAAAAGGATTCCCACTTCTGCTGTGAGAAGTGAGCACTCACTGGAACAAGCAGCAAGTAAACTTGGGAATAAGCTCCCTCTGATTCTCCCACTTGTGTATATAATCTGTAGTGGTACAGAATTTCAGTTTCAGAACAGGTGCACAGAATATGGAAGTAGTAGGACATGCTTCTGAGTCTTTGCTAAATCTCTTGCTTATCTGTCTCATCTCTTCCTGTATTAAGCACTTGGTCTGTGGCTCTTGTGTGAGTGCTCCCAAGTGTCACTTGTGCTGCCAAAAGCACAGAATGCTGACGTGCACTGCCTGTCATCTTTGGTATCTAAAGTATGCAGATTTGAAAGCAAACTGAGAGTCCTATTTTTATCCAGGTCGCTTTATTCTCAAGTGGAAGGTGGAATCAAGGAGCTAGTTATTTTTAACCTGCTGCATCTGACAAGTTAATTTAAGTGGAAATGCTTTTCATCACAAAAATAAGTCTTGTTTTATTTCCAGATACATTGTGTGGTGACCTAAACCATCTGATTACACAGAGACATGTCTTCCAGAGCTTATATTAGTAGGTTTTGAAGACACAAATATATTCAACTTTGGAGATCAGAAAGTTCAGCTTTTTGTCACAGTGGGTGTTTCATCCATGGTGCTGAATGCTTGCCAGAGAGTGAATGAGTCACCTTCAGGTGAAGAAGCACAGCCTCCAACATAGCTCAGATGGCAAAAGCAGCCTTAGCAAAGGCATGATGTTATTCTGGAAGTGCTTCTTTGAAATAGTGCTCTGTATAAAATGAACTTGTTTTTAAAAGCCTCACCCTGATGGAAGTAATACCAAGAGGGGTCTGTGCTGGGAGTCTCTTGCACTCAGCTGCATTTGCTCATGTCCTCAGTTTAAGTATGGACAGAGATCACTCGGTACAAGAGATTACCTAAATGATCCTGAATGCTACAGGTTCTAGCAAGAAAGTGTAAGGTCAAGAATTTGGAATGTAATGTGATGAACGCATCTGTTGCTTTTACCTGTTGTTTAGCTGTTGCCCTATTTCTGCATGTAGATCTTGTTCCCTCCATACATCACTTTTTTTAGTGTTTGTCTTTTTCTTCCCAATTTTTAGATTGAAATCTACAGAAATACAGATTTCTGCTTCATTTGCCAAGAACAGTAAAACATTTTTTAAAAAGTGTATCTGATAACATCAGTCTGATAACCTTCCATTAGAGTATTGAATCCTGGCGTACTAAAAATAGTAGTATTAACTCTGTGACTCTGTATTTCTTCATTTCTTTTAGGAAGCAATTAATTTGCTTGAGCCAATGACAAATGATCCTGTGAACTACGTACGTCAAGGAGCTCTCATTGCATCTGCCCTTATCATGATCCAGCAGACTGAGATTACCTGCCCAAAGGTAGTGTGTCATACCTCACATAGCAGCTTGTTAGGTGGGAAAATGGTCTTGGATGGCAAATCTTTAGTGCTTGGCACTGCACATAAGCACTGGCAAGAGACTGTACGTGCCTTGTAAAGAGTCAGAGCTGAATGTGCAGCAGGAAGCTCCTGCTTGGATCAGAGCATATGCTCTGAATGGGAGATGCATGCTGCTGGAAACATGCCTGATGGATGGCAGCATTCTAACCCTGGGCACTACAACAATACATGCTCTTTCTTCAAGGGTCTCAAAGCATTTTTTAGTGATATGAAAGTGACTGTGAAGACATCAGTTTTGATGATGGTAAACTTAGTTAGGGATGTGCTCACCATGCAGAGAGGTGCTGTTATAACTATGTTTCCTTTGTCTTACCCTTTCCAGGTGAACCAGTATCTGCAGTCAGAACTGGCTTAGTGAGTTTATAGCAAATACCTTTTTTAATGGAGTGTCTGCTCATAAGGCAAAAAGGATTGCATATGCTGTGTTTAGCTTTTAAAAGTAGGTTGCCCTGTGAATGTGTGACAGGTGATGATATGCAAACATTTGTACAGACTAAAAGTCCACATTAAGAGAAGCTCTGAGGTTCCACATTTCACCTGCTCTGGTGAGCGCTGAGGCAGAGCAGTAGCTGGTACTTTGCTGCTCATCTGCTATGTATGGGTTGCTTTTACTGATGTCATTTTAGAAATTGAACTGTGATATAAGCAGTCACTTTTTTACTGCATTTGGATGAGAAGAAGGGAAAAAACCTCTTTGTCCAGTGAAGAATTTTACTTGTGAAAGTCAGAGAAAGAAATCTACAAATACAGGTGTTCGGGTATTTCCAAGTCACGGAACATGAAAATTTGCTGGCAGACAGTTTGTTCCTTTGAATTATTAAAAAAAAAAAAAAAGAAAGAAAGAAATAAAAACATTAGTTCTCACTGAGCAGAATCCGGGAATGTTATTTATATTATCAGAATTGTAATTCAAGTGAATAAGCCAAGAATAGTAGTTCACTTGAATAAGCCAGAGGAGAACACTAGACTTCTGTTGGATCCCCTCATCTTCCAAGATACAAAGTCTCTGTAATGTGAAGTTGCATTATCACTCTATGCAAAGATATTAATTGTTGATTTTATTATTTGTTCCTTGGTCAGGTGTTTGGAACACCAGGCCTCCATATAGGAGATCAGGTTTAATCATTCTGTGTTTCTCTAATACTGGACAAATTGTATAGCTCTCCTGTGCCTCAGTTTCCCACCTGGAAGAATTAAGAATGTTACTTTTGTATATGAAAGGACATTATGAGAACCAGTTCATTTTAGTTTGCAAGCACCCAAGTCCTCATGGGATGGGAATTGCCATCTGCTCTGAATCAGTCAGACATCCTAAAATGTGGATCACTTGCTGAGACTGCCTGTTGGAGTTTCTGGCTTTTGAGATCATAGGTCCTAAAGAAAAATGTAGGTAGGAAAACAGCTAGTGAAAATACAGATTATTTGAGGTGTGTAGTAAGGCAGTTCTCTTTCCCCAGAGAGGCCTGGTAACCTTGACTTTCAAGGTTTATGTGATACCTTGGTTTGATAAAAGAGTGGTTAAAATAGTTGGCCAGCAAATACAGGATGAGATGTATAGTGTGAGTGGCTTGTGTAAAAACGGGGAGAGAAACTGAACCAGCTTGATGCCAGAGCCTTATTTGAGCCAAAATTTGTGTGTTGTTGCACAATATAGATACAGAATGCAATTCATTGCCTTGTCATAGAAGCACAACAGATATTAAAAAGAAACAAACCCCAAAATTACAGATACAAAATAATAAATTATACCTGAAATATTCTGCCAATTTAGGGACTAAACACAGAATATATAAATTTTGCTTGTTATGAATACCCCAAAGGTTAGTTATAACCATTACGGTTTCTCACTCAAAAGTAAAAGGAATATGCTACCAATTAAGTTATTTATTATCCATGGGAAACTTTTTTTGGAGCTCTCTGCCAGTCTGAAAAAAAATCATTTAACTGTGATGTGAAAGGGTGGAGTTCAGAAAAGGAGCCATTTTTGGATTGCAGGGACATATTTTGATCCAATTAGATTCCTAAGTGACACTCTGGACACTGTGTGCCAAGGATCTAACTTGATGGATGTGGGTATTTGCATTGCTGAAGAGCAGCTCAGAAGAGGACTGTGGTGATTTTTGTATCTCACAAGCTGTACGTGTGGTCTTGATAGGGTTACAGACAAGCTAAATTTTATGTATCATTATCTCACTGCTGCTAAATATTTGATGTTGCTTTGCATGGGAGGGATGGTGATTTTAATAAAGATTGTGACATATTCCCATATGTGACATGGGAAGCATGGCCAGCTTCCCATCATTACAGTTTTGTCTGTTCTGGGATTTTATTTTTTATATGCATATATATATTCTTATTTGTGAGCTTTGGGCTAGAAATACTTTCAAGTCTTTGTTGATCATTTTGGGTAAAGATGGTAGCAAACAATCTTCCTTAAATAGTTCTGGATTTTTTCAGGAATAAAATGCCATCAGAGTTTTGCAAGCTGAGTATTGCAATGCTGAAATGCCAGGAACAAACAGATATTTAAGACTCAGAGCGCTTTGGTTTAAAATAAGCCATTTTTATTGTGAGAAAAGGTAGATGTATGCCTTTGAATCAACTTCGTTCTGATCTTCCCTTTGAGTTCAGCCTCCTCTTTGTTGTGCTCACTCTTTGTTTAAATGAATAATTCAAAGAGTTTATATTTAAATAAAGAGTTTAAATAAAGAATTGTAATTATGTGAATGCCCCTTGAACTTGCAAGTTACTTAAATGACAAGCAGGTGTTGAGTAAAGGTGGTTTGGCCTCTTTGGAGTTGAAACAATTCCTCCATGTGCAACCAACATGATTTTTCCTGACCTCTGTTGATACATTTAAGAATCATATTAGTACTGTTTACTTTGTGAAATGGAATCCTAAATTACAGATGTGATGAGGTCATCATAACAGAAATCAATGACAACTTCATTATGTATTTGTGACCTGCAGGGCAATTAAGTCAGCAGTTTTGGAGACAAACTACATATTGAACTAATTGAAAAAGTAAATTCAGTTCCTGGGTTTGTGTTAGGATAGTCATCTTGGCAAAATGAGAAAATAATAAACAAGGTCAAGCCTTTTCCTCCAGGCTCCTTCAATCATGTTGGCCTTTTTCTCCATCTTCCTTCAATCAGATTGGCCTATTGTCTTTATGACGTGAAGAAACCAGGACCGGATTGCTGTTGGAATTTTTTTTCCCCATATAGATGAAATGCTAGATCTTGCTGGGGTAGAAGAATGACCTTTGCAATATTCTAGTAGCACCTTCACTTACCTTTATGCAAGCTTGCTACTGGGAGATGCTTCTGCACACTGTCTGCTCCTCCAGGAGGGCAAGTGTATGCAGAGTAACTTCATCTTCTGAAGAAGATAGGGAGAACATGCAAACAGTTTAAAACCTGTTTTATTAGATTTTGTTAATGCTCTTGTTCTTAAGAGCTTGCATTTGCCAAAAGCATCGTGCACATCACCTGTCAATATTTCCTGTAATTAACTTTATAACGTCTTGTTCTTGACAATCTCCTGGACTTCATGTGTATGAATGTTGACTGGTGGAGGGAGAAGTGGTAAACAGCCTGATAAATGACAGCCCTTCATGTTTGTGGTAGGAAATGGTGCTGTATCATTCTCATATCTAAAAGTCTGTGTTGTTTCCTCACTGTTTCCAAGGTTCTGTGTTTGGCTTCATTTGAACTCAGTGCCGTGTCCTTTTGGCCAGTGCTAATTATCAGAATGGGGTGTGTGTTTTGTTAGACAGATGAAATGAGTCACTGCCTATATTTTAGTGTTCCTACTGGAAGTTGCCCAAATAAATTTCTTGGTAGCATTTCCAAATGCTGTAAAATTTTTGAAGTGCTTGAAGATTTCAAGGGAGAAACAAAGCTCGTGCGTTTCATAGCATATTAAATAAACTTACACAGTAGTTTGGGTTGTGCTTGTTGCTGTGGTTTGAAGGAAAAATAATAGCAGATTAAAGGGCTCTACTCAACGAACTCTGGCAGATTTTGCTTCAACAGCTTAAGCAATGTCTGCCTGTTGATGTCTTGCCACCATTTTGTAGGAGGTGAGTGCCCCAGCGCCTCCCCCCAAGAGATGGTGTGGTGGTTCCATGTGAGGATATCTTCCTGAAATGCTGCAGCCAGAGCTACCAAAGCAGGCTTTTCCCAGCAGCAAGGAAAGTTTTCTGCTGGAACCTGATCCAGTCAAAAATCCCATTCCTGTGGAGCGTTTGCTTTGTAGGGATAGGCTGAACAAGCATGTGGGTCTGTTATGCATTTGAGTGTTGAGACAGTCCTTTGGTCTGGGATTGCCTGGTCACGAAGGCTGAGCAGGGTAATCTCCCACCCTCTCACAGAACAATTTTGCTTCCACTAATGCTAAACTCTGGGAAGGGCAAATTTACTCAATGCATCCTCCAGGACTGGCAGTGATCCATTGCTTACAATGCACAGGTATGCAGAATTTATCTGAACACAGAATGCTCTTGATATGGCACTACATATTTTGTATTTTTATAATAGGTGGTATAAGGACTATTTCTTACTGTAGCCTGCTCAGCGTGTGCTCACTGAATCCCTGCTCTCAGCTGATCCCCTGCTGTAACCCGTCCCTGTCTCCTGAAGAGCTGGCAATTGATCCTCTCAGTTGTAGCAGCCAGGTTTCTGCCCTTGGTGCCTTGCAGTTGTCAGTGTCTCAGACACCTCACTGCCCCGCACAGGGTGCTCTGCCAAAGCTGGTGGGTTCCTGGTGGGCTTGTTACTGAGGTGTTTTCTTCATGTGCTCTGGACTAATGTACACGTGAGTAAGAGCTGGGGAAGGCATGTTAGGGAAAGGGTGCTTGCAGGGGTAGTGCACCATGACCAGGGAGGTGGATGACGTTCACTGCCAGCCCTGTCTCACCTTCCTGAATGAGGCATTCCTGCCCTCTGTTCCAAGGTGCTGCTCCGTCAGACTTCAGACGCCAGTGTGAACATTAGCAGTTCTGCTGAATGTCTTCTCACTCCACCCAGGGTTTAGTTCTCTGAAGATTTGATTACAGTCCACCAAATGAGCTTTGTAACATCTGTCTGTTTTTATAAATACTCCAAACCCAGAAGCTGAGCCCAGAGTTGCAGGAATTACGTGATCTAAACAGAGGCACTGCAATCCTACTGCTCAGCTCAACAGAGAAATAGTTTCACAGGTTGCTTCTGTTTCCCTGTGTGTCTCTCACAAGTAATACCCAAGGGCTTTGGTTCACCTGGTCTGCATGTGGCTGCCTTTGATGCTGCACAAGGCCCTGTTCCAGGCTGCAAATGCAAACTAAGGTGTTTCTCCAGTGTACAAGAGGTCAGGTGTAAGAAGCAAACCATTTACATTGAATGTGTAACCTCAGTGTAAGCTTTTATAGATAAAAATCAGGAGAGCGTGAAAAGGCATAAATGGAGTGAAGCAAGAGCAGAGTGTGGTCTGTATATACAGAATAAACCCTCCATTGTGTGTGCAGTATCTCCTTGCCACACATCTGCCTGTGTGGCTGCCCTGAAGATGTATGTTGCTCCTTTTTCTTAGTTTTAATAATTGCAAGGAAATTTAATCACCTCCTTTTGGGGACAGGGAATAGTAACTAAAAACATTTTAATGCAAAAAGAAATTGTTGAGTAGAGATGTAATATTAGCACACAAATAGTTGGACTTAGGCTTAAAAATGGAAATAGCTGCTGTTTTCCCCTGCCAGCTCTAATAAATGCATCCTGCTCTACCAGAGAAGTGTTGTTTTGTTCAGCTTTGCTGCTCCTGTTTAAAAGTGCCTGGTTGCTCTGGTGTTTGTGGTAGTGAGACTGTCCATTGGTGTGAAACACAGTCATTTTAATGCAATCCTATTTAGCAGGTCATGATCTGCTCGTGTGAATTTTAGCATCTTCTGCTGTCACTAAGTGGCTCAAATTCAATCAAGTTAGATGCCATCTAACTGAATGAGTTGAGATGACAAGTAGCACCTGCTGGGTTCCTGGCTGAAAGAGTGAAGGCAGGAAAGATATTGCCCAGAGAGTGTCTGTTCCTTTAGGACACCTGTGTTTTAAGTGATGTGATGAGTAAACCTGCAGTGAGAACTCTTCTGCAGAAAATGTGGTCTTACTCTGAAGTGTCACAGGTTGTGTAGGGCTGCTAAGCAGTGCTGCAGCTTTTGGGTATAATGCTCGTGGGTTGGAGAGGCAGCCTCTGTCTTTTGTTTCCATCCCAGGTATTGGGCATAATCTCTCAAAGGTTTGATTTCAACTTCTTACTGCCTCTGGTCAAAAATTCACATGTGAAATGTGGTAAAATGCATTGCTAGCATTACCTAGGCTGCAGGATTACCACATGGTTCTGATGTGCTTTTACCAGGGAATCTGATCTTGTGCCTTGCTGACAAACCCCTGCAGTGTGATTTATCCCCTCAGACAGCTCTTTGTCCTGTTTCAATATTTATTTTTTACCTTGATGAATCCCAGCTTAACAAAACGTTATTCTCAGCACAGTTCTCATGTCATTGTATGAATGGATGTTTTTTCACAAGTGTGAAAGCTTTCTGCAAAACTTTGAGATTCCCCAAGACAGGCCACATGTGGTAGGAGTGGTGCCTGAAGGCTGCTCCTGATTGTGCTGGCCACCCTTGCAACAGCTCTGGAGCTCATAGTGTCCTGCATGGATAGGGACCAGTAGTTTGCTGATTGCTGTCCTGAGTGTTACAGTCCATGTTTAAGCCTCTTTCCCAGGCACAGTCAGGTTCTGGGAGCATCAGAGGCTGTACAAAACCCCCTTCCTAGTGGTAGTGTTGAAGCTTGGCCTTGTAGGACCTTTCTTCAGATGCTTGTCGATGAGCAAAGGTCATTGGTGTCCCTGGAGAGCACAAGCACTTTGGATGTGAGAAGTGTCTGGGGATTGTCTGGTATTAAGGTTTTATACTTGGAAACTTTAACTGTGTTTGCAGTTAGGAACTGCTCAGTGTCTCTGGTGGCACTGTCTGGCCCTACTGCCTTGAGCTAGAATTTTGTCATCTTCTCTGTGGCTGCAGATGTAGGTAGAGGACTTGGAATGCCAGCAACAAAGTGGGCCAGTAGTGGGGAGAAGCTTCAAGACATCTTGGAAGAACTCTATTCAGAAATACTTCACTTGCTTTTGAGCAGGTCAAGTGAAGGCTTAATATGTACACAGAAAAAAAGAAAAGAAAACAAAATATCACATGGGTATCTGGATTAAAATGAATTTTAAAAAGAGTTGAAAAAGATTCTTCTAGACATGCTGTTGGGTGGGATGCAGCTTCCCAGGTTTTGACTGGATTGCAGACTGGGATTTTCTGGTCTGCTTTTTCAGCTATAAAATTATACTTGAGCTATATTGTTGCTCCACTGCATATATTAAAAGACATAAGTTATTAATTTATGGTAAAGCGTTGCTGGATGTGATACTTTTCTGTTTCTTCAACATTTGGTGAACCAGTGAAAGATGAAGCTGTTCAAGGCAATGATGATAATATAAGCAAAGATTTAGCAGTATTCCTCATTCATGTGTACTTAAGATATTGTGGTGAATTTACCATGGCATAAACTATTACTTTATTAAATATTTTCTTTAGTGATTTTCACTTAAAAGGTAGGACTACAGTAGCAAAATTTGCTGATGATGCATCATAGGGGCATTATCAATACAGCAGAAATACTGTACAGGAGTAATGGAATAAGTTGGAGGTTTTCAGCAGTAGGAATTGGAGGAAGTTTATTAAAGTGCAGTGTCGCTCACCTAAGAACCTAGAGTAGTTCTTGCTACAAACTCATCAACTGGTGTTTTATTCCAGTGAGACTCCAGAGATTCTCAGGTTCAGATTCAATAAGGTTTGCAAAATATGGTTTGGAAATGCACGTTTATCCTGCCTATTTCAAAATTACTGTATGGATATCTTCAAGTGGGGAAGATCTCTGTAATTAATTATTAATGGAGTGACTTGTAACACCAGTGACTAAAGCTGTTGAAAACACAAATGTCATCATAGGTTGCAGAAATCAAGGATGCTTTCATTAAAGACGGAATATTTGACTCATGCAGTCAGTTTTATAATCTCTTTCTCTTGTTTTTCTTCTTATTATTTTTATCCAGGTGAGCCAGTTCAGGCAGCTCTATTCCAAAGTGATCAATGATAAGCATGATGATGTTATGGCAAAGTTTGGAGCAATCCTGGCACAAGGCATTTTGGATGCAGGTAATTCCCCGAACATTTAAACCTGTCAAAATTTCTTAAACTTGTTTGGTTGCAATCACCGTAATAGCAAATTTCATTTGGGAGACGAGGTGCTGGTTTTAAGCTGTCATGTAACAATAGCAAGAAATCTCAAATTTTGTGGAATTTTAGCTAATTAAAGAAATACATCCTGTTTTGTAGTTTCAGCTTGTATCAGTGTGTTTCTGTTAGGAGAGACTCAATCCAGTCATTGGGCAGGAATTCATTTCCAGAAGTCCGGACAAATACAATGCTTTTTCTCTAAGTCTTGTTTGTCACCCTGAATGTTGATTTTTTATAGCATGATAGGTTGCTTCTTTATTTTTCTGAATCAGCACCTGCTGCAGAAATTTCGAAATCATGTGGTATCCAGTCCTCATATCTTTGTTTTTCTGTTAAAACTTTTCATAATCAGTTTAAAAACTTAGATATAAGCTTTTATATATATGTCTTTAATAACTAGGTTTTGCTGCTTTCATGATTATTAAAAGAGGTGTTGCACAAAGGAGGAAGCACAGTTTTTTTCTGAAGACCCAGTTAGTTTCACAGACTACTGCTACATTTTTCTATGAAAGAAAACATCATTTCATGAATGTTAATGACTAAACGTTGAGTCAGGGATAGGATTCTCTAAAGGCATCAGCATTTCACAAGGGCTGAGTTGCAGGGCCTATTAAGGAAGCTTTCTGTAAGCAAAGAGGAAAGACAATGCTTTAAATTTTTCCTTCTGCTGAGGTAAGTCTTGCACAATGCTGTGTCTGTCAATGGCACCCCTTTTCCAAGTTTCCGAACAGTTTCTCCCGTGTGGTCTCTTGTGCTGTGGCCTTCTCTTACCCTGCACCTCCCTATCCCCTGTGATAGGCAGAAACAAGCTGATTTTTCCTGTACTCTGAAATCAAGGTTGGTCCTGAAGTTCATAATCAAAGGAGTCTCAGAATTGGTGGTGCGGTGTAGGCACAGCACCCTGTGGCATGGTTACAGTGTCTGTATGAAATCTCTGCATCCTCAAGCTGTGTGGTGGGGGAGAAGAATGTAGGGCTGCCTGCACCTATCTGCATGGAAGCAGGTTTAAAAAATTTTCCTGGTGTGCATGCGACTGTCAGGCTGCTCTGTCACAGATTCCTGGGGCTGCTCAGAGAAGAAAGCAACAGGCACCACCTTCTTTATCTTTTTTGCCTCCTGGGTGCCCCTCCTGGAGTTCAGACTGAGCAATGTTCTTGGCACAAGGCTGTTAGAATGATTTTGGTCATTCCCATTCTCATGCTCTGTTGCTGGGAAGCCAGAGCCCGCTGGCTCCGGGGTTTTTCTCTCAGCAGTACAGACCTGCTTTGAATTCTGACCCTTAAGATTAAATCATAAAAATGCAACTAAAACCTTATTTGCTTTCTGTGTCACTCATGTATAATGACTTAGAAACCAGAAACGTCCAGTTTTAATAAACTGCGTGGGAATTTTTGCTGGCTTTAACCTCTTTATTTCTTGCTGGTAGGCTGTGAACTCCCTTTCATAACCTATTGCCACCTTCATTAGAGTCTCCTAAAAGTAAAAATTTGTTCTATCCTTCCCATACAACTGCAAGTGCTTATCTGAAACAATGAGTTATAGAATTTAATTATCACTACCAGGAAGAAAAGGTTCTTTGAGTTATCTGCCACAGTTGGGGCAATTGAGTTTAGTTTTTTGTTGGGTCTTTTTTTATGGGTGGAGGAGAAAAGTCAAAATCTCTTCCAACAACAGGGTTTGATTAGAAATGCAAGATTTCTAGTGCACAACTGGGAAATGATGCACTGGAGATGGAATTTTTGCTGTGACAATGAGGCAGCCATTTAGGCTGGTAGTTTAATGGAAGGAGCAGGGTACCTTAGGAGCACTGAAATGGAAATGAACAATTTGGTCGTCCTAATTGATAAGCCCCAGCAGCTACATTTTTATTTTAATAAAATAAGAAAAAAATAGACCTCTAAATTTAACTTAGCATTTGGGGTTTTTTCCCCCAGACTCCCAAGCCACAGTGGCAGTGTGAATTTGGGGAGATGAACCTTATAGTACTACCCAAGAATCCTTGAAGTTTTTGTGTGTTTTGAAGTTTTTTTCCCATGCATCATGTCACAGCTTTCATTCGTGCAGTCAAAGATCTGGCCTCTAGGCTGTCAGGGCTGCTATTTAATCATGAAGACAAATCACAGTTGTGCAGTGTTATGTCTCCTCACCTTTCCTGCTCCCTACAAAATCCTGGGAGTGAGGGTGGGTTGTTTGTGGCTATAAAACAGCAGAAAGAAGTAGCATGACAGCATCTTTTGAATATGAAATCTGTAACTCATTCAGGATATTTGAGAGATTGGATAATTATAAAGGTTAAAATTCTGAAAATTAAAGTGCTACAGTTTGATAACGTCCAGTTAAGCTGCTTATGCCACATTCATTGGGCTGCTTGATTCAGAATATCTGCAGATATTCAGGGCCTGCCCTTACAACAGGGATGCAGTAAAAAAAGTTCAAAGTGAAGATGGGGGAGAAGACCAGAACTTTGAATGTGCAGTGCTTGACATGTTTAAGGATAACACAGGACCTTAGGCAGTCCCTCCACAGTGCTGTGGCAAATTCAGGTGACAGGGCAAGAGGTTGCTATCAGAGAAAAGAATAAGAAGCAGAGCAGACCTGGCAGTAGTAAAAGATAAGACCATGTCATTGTCTTTCTTCAGAGAGGCAGGAGGAAGGAGTTTTTGTGTCAAACAGCAGATCTATTGCCACCCCAGGAGGAAAAGGAAGGAGATAGGAAGCAGAGCACCCTAGAGGAGGGCATCAAAATGCCCCATCTTCCACTGCTTCTCGAGGGAGTAACACTGACCGATACCCAGATACCCTTCAGTCAGGGCTTTCATTAGTTTTGGCAGCAAAAGATAATTTATTTGTCTTTAAAACTCAGGCAGCTGCATTACTGCCCGGCCCTACTGAGGTGGCTGTTTGTGCAAGGCGGGGAAAAGCTACTCCAGTTTGGGATTTTCAGCTACAAAGTGCCCTGACTTTGCAACGAGTGGGTGTTTGTATTTTAACAAAGTTAACCTCCCTGCACCTGGTCTTGTCAGCGGTAATGGACTTGCCTGGTGCGCTCTTCAACTCAGTTCACTGTGTTCATCAGGCAGAAGATCCGATTAACACTTTCTCACTCTGTCTGCAAGTCCAATCTTTCAATTCGGTTTCTAGCTGGATGTTTCTGCACTACATCAACATACGGAGTTGTTTTGGTCTCTGCTTTGCAAGTACAAATCTAAGGCTTGGTTGTCTGGCAGAGATGTAATTTTGCTGCAAAGACTGCAGGAGCTTGTCTCTATGCAGTTTAGATTGATAATGTCTAGAAGCAGCTTCTGAAGTTGCTGCTGTTTACATTTTTTTCTACTGAGATCGTGTAGGATAAAAACCGAGGCATATTTCTTCTAAATAACTGATAGTTCGGGGAGACAGTCACAAGAAGAAAAGTTTCTATATGCTCTGCTTTATATGTACTGTGTTCCTCCTGAGCCTTGTCTTGGGGATCATCTATATGCCATGTTTTAAAACTGCTTATAGCAAAGTTTTGTCTTTTGCTCCCCCTCTCACTGCCTGTACTTCTGTGTAACCTGTATCCTGGCAAAATGATCATGGAAAGGCTGTGTTCACTGATGGTGTTGGGGTACTGTAGAGCAGTTTGGTCGTTGCGCTGCACATCTGTTGTACTGAGTAAGCTGGGCTCACAATAAGGGAGGGAGGTGTGTTCCAGAGGAGGAAACTGGCAGCGTTGTGACCTGTGCAGCCCTTTGACAGCAGCTGTTTGAGATGCATTGCTCAGGTGTCTGTGTGGGTACCCAGGAGTGCATTCACTAACTTACTCCATTTATGATTCCTTACAGGGGGCCATAATGTAACCATTTCACTGCAGTCGAGGACAGGTCATACTCACATGCCTTCTGTGGTGGGGGTTCTGGTCTTCACCCAGTTTTGGTTCTGGTTCCCCCTGTCACACTTCTTGTCGCTGGCGTTCACCCCAACCTGTGTCATTGGCCTTAACAAGGATCTTAAGGTATGTAAGGAGAAGAGGGAAGAGGCACTGAAAGCTGCTTAGAAGTCTTGAGTGGTCTGCAAGGCATGTGCATGGATTTGTTGGTTTTCTTTGCACGTTTCCAACTGGTTTGTGCCAGAAAAGGCACTAACTGGAAGAAATCCGAAAAACAAGCTTAAATTACAGAGCTGGTGGTGGGAATGGGGACAAGAAAAATGTAGAGAGCAGACACTGACCTCTTAACTACAAAGTAACTTAAAAAGAAAGGAACTCTATTGAGTGTATTTATGCAGAGACCACCCCTTTATCACTCCTGAAGGTCAGGGTTATTTAAAAAAGAAGTGTGTTGCCCTCCTGGCCTCCCAAATAAATTTTGTGATATTCTCCCCTAGGAAAGCTAGCAGTGGGAAAAGAGGATTTGTTTGGATTCCTTGGGGAGTAAACATTAAACTGAGAACTCATGGGTACTGCACTTCTCTTAGGCATATGTTCTTCCAGCTATCAGCTGTGGTACAGCCTCTGTAAGCTGTGTACCATGCTGGGTCTCCTGTGCTGAAGAACTGTTCTGAATGTGGCAGTGTGGGGGTCTGCAGCCCCCTCCCGTCATTGCTGCAGCCTTACTCTGGGATGCACAGAGTCCCTCTCTAGCACTGAGCCAGCTGGCTGGGTTGCAGCCCCTGGACCAAAGCCTTAGGGCTCCAGGTTGCTTTTGTTCACCTGTCTCGAACTGAGCATCAAGTCAATCTACACACAGCACAAAATTCTCACTTTGTTTGAAGAGAGAGGTTTGCGTGAAGGTGTTGGGGTTTTTTCCTTCTGTTCTGAAAACTTAACAGGGATTGAACTGCTCCTTGTCTCCATGCCTTCCCTGTGGTCATAGGCTCAGCACCTACTTGGCTGCTTGGCTGTGCTGCCCTCTCCTCATCCCTTAGTTTCCTGGGAGCCCAAACAGCTGTCAGTCAGGTTATGCTGTATAATTTGGCTGGCATACCAAAGCCAGCTACAAGCTGGCTCTATGTTATGGGCTGCACCACAGCCACCTTGCCTGCTCTGAGCAGTCTCTGCTCTATTGTTGCTCCATGATGTGTTGTGAAGGAGGAGAGTTGAGAGTTGTAGAAATTAAATCAGTTCAGGAATTTGGATTAGCTGTCAAAAGATGCTTTCTACCCTTGCTTAAGTAGCCAAGTGTAAGAGAACATGTGACACTGGTAACTCACCCCCAAATGTAGGGTCCTTTGGCAGGAAGGGAATGTCAGACAGTGCTTGGTTTGCCCTCGCGTGCGTTGACAGAGCAGATCTTCACTTAGATCTTAAACCAATTTTGCATTAATACACACAGACACAGCAACAACCTCAAAACCACAAAAGCTTCAAAACAATGAAAACAAAGCATGGTGTGAATAGCATGGAGTGTATGGAGAGGGCTAGGAGGGCTTGCCAGAGTCAAATTATAGAATAATTAAATAATATTGTTCTAGTTGAACTGTTGCCACCGATAACAGTTTCTCAGCTTCCGGAAAGGGAAAAGGGAAGCTTGTATTCTTTAGAGAATCTGTGTTTGTCTCTGCTGGAAGGAAAATGAAGCTAAAGTAATTCTTCTGCTGTGGATTTTTTCCCCTGCTTTTCTCATTTCTAACATTGTTTTAAACTCTTTGTCTTAGATGCCAAAAGTCCAGTACAAGTCCAACTGTAAGCCGTCCACATTTGCCTACCCCCCACCTCTTGAGGTACCAAAGGAAAAGGAGAAAGAAAAGGTATTTGAGCTGGCTTTCTGTGTTGTAAAGACTAACCCCTTCTCCCTCCTAGTATAAACATTGACTTTGGTGGTACTAACAGGGAGACTAAAGAGCGAAGGAAAAATTGGCAGTGCTATAGTGTCTGAAAGAGAATTCCAGGTAATTTGTCCTGCTGTGCCTGGAACTGTTGCTGATTGTGGCATACAAGTGCTGTGCTACTGAATTGCTGGAACCTCCCTTGTCTGAAGTGGTCAAGCAGAAGTATTGATTAAAAAACCTGCTTTTCATGCCCTACTGACTTGTACGTGCAGCACCCAGCACAGCAGAGTCCTTGTCTGTGACTTGGGCTCCAAAGTGCTGCTCCAGTGCAACCACTGAGAATATTAGGTGGAACACTTCTCAAATAGTCCCATATGGAAGGAGCAGTGGGCCCATGTGCTGGAATAATAGCTGTCAGATCCATGGATTGCAAAAAGGTAAATGTGGCACTGAGAATATCTCGGTATTGAAAAGGAGAAGATGAAATCTGTGAGGTGACAAGCAGGACAATAGTGGAAGCAATTTGTCTCCTGGCACAGGATGGTAAAAGCTGTTGAGCAGACCACGGCAGCAGGCAGAGCAGTCCTTAGGGAGCAATTGCAGCAGTGGAGACCTCAGGCACGTCATGCTGATGAATGGCATGGTGTGAAAACTGTAAAACATTTGACCAGAATTGAATGCTGGGCAGGACAGATTTCCGAGCCACCGAGGACTCCAGAAATTAACTCTCATGAAAGGCAAAGCTCACTGCTCATAGTGGCTTTCTTGCCTTTGAGTAGGACATGAATTGGACAAATCTTTTCTCTTTTAAACTTCCTTGGCCGAAAGTTAAAATGTGCCAAGAGCCCACATTTATTCTCACCAGCAATGTGACAAACGCTGTTGCTCCCTGTCCCTCTCAGAAAGTTACTGCCATTTGTTCCCAAAAGACTCCAGCCTGGGGGACTGAAGCTCAGTATACAGTGCTGGGTCACACTGAATGCCTCCTCTGTTGCCATATCCAGGTTTCCACTGCTGTGCTGTCCATCACTGCAAAAGCCAAGAAGAAGGAAAAGGAGAAGGAGAAAGAGAAGAAGGAAGAGGAAAAGATGGAAGTGGTGGGTGCAAACATTGAAACCTAAATATCTTTTCCCCCCCTTGTAAATGTGGAAGGTGTGCCATGAAAGCTGGCACCCACTTATTGTTGTCCCCCTGCCACCTGTGTTAGTTCTGAACTAAGCATTGACACATGTTGCTGTAGATACAGGTTAGCACCTTTACTCTGTGTGTGTCTGCACTGTTAAAAGCAAGAAGTGCTATTAATTGTGAATCCATTATTTCTGAGAAATAAATCTTCCTCAGTGTTGTTAAGTAACTGACTTCCTTAAAGGCAAAAGCTTGTTTTGACAAGTTTATGTGCCTTTAACTGCATGAACCTTATGAGTATTATTTCATTGTCTGCGGTTTCTAAACCCAGGGGAATTTTACCTCTTACGCATGTAATTTTCTTATTAATATAGAAAAAGTCTTAGTAATTTCATGTCCCTCGTATCTCTGACCTTTTAAAAAGAAGTCAGTGTTGTAGCAATTGCTTGACCATGTCTAATTCACCTCAAGAGCACTAAAGAGTTTAAGCTTTCTGGGTTTGCACATGCTTAGCCTCCTAGTCTGAAATGGTCACCTTTTTGGCAGCAGTCTCTTATGTGCTTTGCCCATCTATCAAAACACCAAACATTTATCCATATCCAGCTCAGAACCAGCTGAGATTTGAGCATGGGTTCCATATGCTGCTCAGGAGTTGTGGTGATTGCTTTGGTCCTCTGATGATTTCTTTCAGCTCATAGACCTGACGTTGGAACTTGTCATCCTCATCTGTGAATAATGTGTCATTGTGGAGCAAGTTGACTAATGGAGAAATGAATTTTTGGTGGTTGCTGTAATTTGGAATACATATGGCAGCTAAAATTCTTGCAGTACTGACAAAAGACCCTTTCTTTTGTGCTCTGCTAACAAATGCAAATATTCCAAGAACAATTGTAAACTGAGACTGCATTAAGGACCCACAGAATTGTTTAGGTTGGAAAGACTTCTAAGTCCAGCTGTTAGCCCAGCAGTGCCAAGCCCACCACCAAACCGTGTCCCCAGATGCCACATTTACACATCATTTAAATACCTCCAGGGGTGGTGATTCTAGCACTTCCCTGGGCAGCCTGTTCCAGTGCTTGACAGCCTTTTTGGTGAAGAAATTTTTTCAAATATCCAATATAAACCTCCCCAGGCACAACTTGCAGTCATTTCCTCTTGTCCTGTGGCTTGTTACCAGGGAGAATGATCCCCACCTGGCTCCACCCTCCTGTCAGGTTGTAGAGTTATAGAGAGTGAGAAGTTCCCCCCTAAGCCTCCTTTTCTCCAGGGTAAACACTCCCAGCTCCCTCAGCTGCTCCTCACTCGTTCCAGATCCTTCCCCAGCACCATTGCCCTTCTCTGGACACACTTCAGCACCTCAGTGTCTGTCTTGTTGTGAGGGGCCCAAAATGAACACAGGGTTCGAGGTGTGGCCTCACCAGTCCCAAGTACAGGGGACGGTCACTGCCCTGGTCCTGCTGGCCCCACTATTGCTGACACAAGCCAGGATGCCATTGGCCTTCTTGGCCATCTGGGCACATGCTGGCTCACGTTCAGCCACTGCCACCAGCATCCCAAGGTCCTTTCCCTCCCGGCAGCTTTCCAGCCACTGTTCCCCCAGCCTGCAGAGCTGTGTGGGGTTGTTGTGACCCGAGTGCAGGACCAGGCACTTGGACTTGTTGAACCTCACAGAACTTCCCTTGACCTGTCAATCCAGACTGTCCAGATCCCTCTGCAGAGCCTTCCTGCCCTCCAGCACATCCACACTCCCACCCAACTTAGTCATCTGCAGACTGACTGAGGGTGCCCTCAATCCCTGTGTCCAGATCATTGATAAGGATATTAAACAGGACTGGCCCAAGTACTGAGCCCTGGGGAGCACGGCTGTGACCAGCCAATGGATGTAGCTCCATTCCCCACTACTCTCTGGGCCTGGCCATCCAGTTTTCTACTCACAGAACAGTGCACGTGTCCAAGCCATGAGCAACCAGTTTCTCATGGAGAATGCTGTGGGAAAGAGTAACAAAGCTTTTGCTAAAGCTGACAAGCTCAGTAGAAATCTTTCTGATTCCACTTTAACATCTGTGTGAGAAAAGCAGTGTGGTCAGAGAATTTTTGGCTTCTTTAATGTAAATTTTGTTTTTAAAAACCCAACACATATGGTATAAGAACAAAGGTGTGTGTGTAAAATAACCTTCCTAGACCTGCATAAGTGTGGCCATGTTGTAGGCACTGAACCTTATCCAGTTGGCCCAGAAAATTAATCATCTCATGCATGCAGAGTAGAATCTCTGGGTTTTGTCTTTTTGCTCCTTTGTCAAGTTTCCTTGTCAGCAAACACTGCCTTTTCTTTGAATTATTCTTACAGTTCTGTGTACTAAGCAAAATGTGCTGAACAGATGCATATTTCTTCTAAAATTGCTACAACCTACAGTTAAGTGCAGGTGTTGAGAGGAAGCAATATATTAGAAGGGAGTCACATGTTGTGTCCGTGTGTGTGTCCAGATGTTTGAAAAGTTTCCTTGACTGAATCAAGCAGAAAAACAAGGATAGTAAAAAGGGAGCTTGCTGCCACCTGCTGTGTTTGAGCTTTTTGCCATTGTCCTAATGTTTTAGAGGTATCATTGCTTTCCAGTTTTTCTCTTGTGCCTGTTACATGACCAGTAATCCGTAGCTTCCAAGGGATCTGCACGGCAACGAGCAGCCGCTGTGCCAGAGAAAGTCCTGTCGGCTGTTACAGGACGTGCCATGCATTCAGTGGTGTTCCTGATAATTTCCTATTGGTTGTTCCCATCTTTTCTGTGGTTTTTTTTGTTTGCTATTCAGATGTTCCTGAGCAAGAGAGAAAACATGATCCATGTTCTTAAGTATGTAAAGGATGCAGGGGTTTTTTCCATCTTAGTTTTGCCTCTAGCTGCTGACCGTAAAGGAGAGATTCACTGCAATTCCCTAGGGAGTTGCTGAGGCCAGGTTGTTTTGAGTGAGCTTTGGTCACTACCAGTAGTGTGAAATGTCAGTGACAGCTTTATAGCTGCAAAAAGACATGGGCAGCTTCTGGCAATTTTCATATGTTCGATAATGATATTAAAGAATCTTCAGCTGTGAAAAAAAGTGGTGAGTGAGTTTACAGAAAATGTATGAGAAAGGGAAAGCTGAGGTTAAACTGTTCCACAGCCACCTCTCACTGAACTTGCTTTCATCTGCAGTTGAGTGAGGCACTGCCTTCTGGAGAGCACTTACATCCATGCTGGCATCTCCTGTGCCAGCTGATAGATAATTATTAGTGTGTACCTCAGCAGAAGTATGGTTTCTGACCACACTCTGGAATTGTTGCCTGGTTGTACCTTACCCTGCTGAACTGTGAAAGGGTTAGAAGTTACTGGTAAAATCATGTTGATGTTGTCCTCCCTCTTTGCAGGATGAGACTGAAAAGAAGGATGAAAAAGAAAAGAAAAAAGAGCCTGAACCCAACTTCCAGCTTTTGGACAACCCAGCCAGAGTTATGCCTGCTCAGCTCAAAGTTCTCACTATGACAGAGAGCTGCCGGTACCAGCCTTTCAAACCAGTAAGTGTCACCTTCCCAGTCCATGTGCTGGACAGAGGATTCCCAGAGCTGGGCTTGCACGTAAGGACCCAGAAGTTCTGTGTGTACGTGACAACTCACAGCTGGTGCAGCACTGGAATGAGTTGCAGGGATTTGCAGCTTTGCTGTTGCCATATTTGCTTTTTAATGTCCCTCCAATCACATGCAGTTCTAGTTGGGGAAAAGTCAGAGCTGCTGCAAACCTCTTCTCTGTGCTAATGCTGCTTTATTTTTCTTTTTTCTTGTACATATGTCAAATGCTGCATCATGGAGCATGGAAACTAATCAGACATACTCTGTGTATTAATGACATTGCTGGAACTGAGCCACGGTCTTTACAATATGCTGAGAAGTTGTGCGGGTTCATTGTCAAAAAAGTGAAATACATTATGACTTGTGTTGGAGCTTTATTGTCCTGCAGTGGGATTTACACCTAAATGGAGGGGTTTTTTTCATTGAACATACTTGCTATTGAGTTACATTTGGCCTTAGAAAAGTCTTTTCAGCTCCTGTTAACATAGAGAAGAGAGAGCATGTGATTGTCAGAAGAATGAAGAAGGTCTTTTAGTACTAAGCCCAAGGGGTAACTAACTTCTTTGTGAGATGCTCAGATATATTGCAAAGCTGATAAGCTCACTTCTAAACTCTAAATCTCCTGAGTCAGATTCTTCTGCCCTTTATTTTTGTTCAAGAAATAGGATCCTTGACTTACCCCTTTTTCGGGATTATGCATGGGAAAATGGTGTTCAGTAGTAGTAATAAGTTTTTCCAGGAAAATAGTAATGTTTTTAATAAGTGGATTTCTTGGAATCCCATCAGCACATTGGAATCCTCTGTACACTGTTCCCTTTTGACACATTTCCTTTAGCAGAGCTGTGGAAGGGTTTTTAGTTTCTACCCTTTAAAATGAGTGATCCAACTGCTGTTTGGATTGGGAAGATCTGCGGTGTGTTCCAAGTGTCTACTCACTGAAATGTGGACATACACAGCTGTTTGCCTCAGTGACAAAAGAAGCCGAGTCCTTGGTGGGGGGTGCAGTTTCCTGCCTTAAAGCCCCATAAATAAGTTTTGAAGAGAACAAAACAGTGCAGGTTTTGCTGGGATTAGGGTGGGTAACGAAGAAGCTTCTTGGAAGGGAGCTGTTCTGGACCTTTGCTCTGGATTGGGGAATGCCAGCATAAAAGACCTCTTTGAAATGCTGTTTATAGCCTGGAATCCTGCTGTGGCCAAAGCCATGATCCCAGCCAGGCGTGACCAGCACTGCCTCTTTGCGCCTTGTGTTTCAGTCCTGGAGGTGCTTCTGCCTGCCAGGAGGTTTGGTTGTGATCTCTGTAATTAATTCCCTTTTGTTTTTGCAAGGTTCTGCTAATGGAATTCCTTGGCCAGTGGAAGCTGGTGATCAGATTAGTCTGTGTTTCAGGGAACCTCCTGGGAGGCAACTACACAGAGAGGCTTCACTAAGCATTGTAAACCTGGAAAGATGAGCCTTATAAAGCAATTATGGTTCAATTAGTTTTCATGGGGAAAGCCCCAGACTGGGACTGGGGTAAAGCTGTGAATCCAGATGTTACTTTCTGTTGAACTGAGACCTACATAGTGAAAATGAAAGGTAGCCTGGATAGGCTCTGCCTGTTTCATTTCCTTACCAGGCAGAGATCCAGGTGAGTGTCAGAGGCTTTGCTCTCTGAAACTCATTCCTGCTGAGGAGTGTCATATGGCCTAACATGGACTCTCTTGCCACAAACACCACCATGAGGCAGAGGCAGCAGCTCTAAATGCTCATTGCACTTGTCTTGCAGCTTTCCATTGGAGGCATCATCATTCTGAAGGACACCAGTGAGGATATGGAGGAGCTGGTTGAACCTGTGGCAGCTCATGGTCCAAAGATCGAGGAAGAGGAGCAAGAACCTGAACCACCAGAGCCCTTTGAGTACATTGATGATTAAGACCTGAGGTACAGTGCAGTGTGCAGAGTCATCTTTATTAATCCAAATGAAGGAAAAGCCTCTTTGGACCTACTGAAGCAGTTACCAGCACCCAGCACTCTTGTTTTAGCTCTCTGACAGTTTGTGTGTCAGATTCAGAAACGTGCTCTGTCCCAATTTTAAGAACTTGGCAGCTTAGGAGAAGTCCACTCTTCTGGGCCGGCCTGACCCCGTCGAAGTGGATCTGTTCTCTAATCTGGCAGGCTTGACTCCTCCTGAGTAGAGCCTGGCTGGGCAGAGAGCAGTGCAGGTGTCACAGGCAACAGTTGAGCTGGGGTTAGTCAGCTCCTGAGAGATGATCCCAGAGGGGCAAGTAGTTTACGTAACAAAGCTGTCATCTACTTGACCTCAGGGTGCCAGGACTGGTCTAAACAGAACTACTGCTCTGCTTTCAGGAGTTGTCTTGTATTCCCAGCAGTTCTTAGCAGAATTCAAAGAAACTCGTCATCAGTTCTGTGGTGCTCTCTGAGCCCAACATAATGAGACTTATAGATCTGTTCCAGGCAGTAAAAGGTGCAGTTCTCAGGTTCCTTGGTTAAAGGGCCTGAATGAATGTGCAAGTTTTGCACTGAGAGGCAAAAATCCAGTTGCTTTATTTCCAAATATGGGCTGGCATGTCCCAGGGCTCCCACAAGCAAAGACAATGCACTTGAATTGGTGGATGGCAGGAAAACAAACTCCTTGATAAAAACTATAAATGTTGCATCAGTGACAGGCTTGGGTGAGTGTGAGGGGCCAACCACAAGAAGCCTTAGTTAAATACATTTGATTTTCTGGTTTCTCTCTCCCCCTCCTCCAGGGTCATGTCCTGTAAAGAAGACACCATGCTTGATATCAGAAAGACATGAAGACCTTCCTATAGAGATCTGATGTTCAGTGCATGCAGCCCCAATCTGTGCTGAGCTAAAGCTGATAGTCCGTGTTTTATGGCTGAAGAACAGATATATGCTATTTAGTGTACTCTTTCACAAAACCTTGTTTTCAAATAAATATATTAAAAACTCTTGACAAAAAATTTGCTTTAAAAAAGAAGGAAGCCTACCAACCCTTTTGCTCTCCCCAGATGTTAAAGACTAGACTCAAGTTGTGCATCTTACTCCAGCAGAGCTTGATTGACTGCTTCTCTGCAGAGTCATTGGGATCTGTGCACACTTCTGCACTTCCTTAGGCTGAGCAGGGTCACAACTCCAGCCTGGCCCAGCCATAGCACTGGTACCACAGAGAGGGCATATATCTGCTTGCCAGCAGCTGCACAGATGAGGTCTGCTTCCAGATTACCTCTGTGATCTTCCCCCTTGCTTATCCTGGTATTTGTGTGATGGTGTGGGAATGACAGAAGGACTCTGGGTGTTAATGATGGGGAAATGGGGCTGTGTTTCTTCTTGTTTCACAGAGTCCCTTTTCTTTTGTGTGTGTGCTTTCACTGCTTTCACCAAATATGAGCAAAAGGCTGATACGAGCAGGCAGTTGGTTACATTGCAGGCCTAGACGGGGTGGACCAAGACATGTAAGTTGCCATACTGATGTACATCATTAGCCAAGGGGGAGTTTTAGTCAGGGATATGGAATGAGGAGCAGTCAGAAGGAAGGAATGGTGCTCCACCATTCAATCTCCATCTGGCCCTTCACCTTTTGGGCTGTCACGCTTCAAAGGGTGTGTCAACAGCAAGCCAGAGACTGCAGCCTTAGTTTGCTGCCAGCCAAATGCTCTGTGAAGTTCCATCATTTGAAACAGCATGTAAACGGGATGGGGTTTTTATTGTATCTGTGTGGGGAGAGTATTCGCTCCATGTGAACATACCACAATCTCATGTGCATTGGTAATAATGGGAGACAAATCTTGCATGTAGCGCCTGGGAGCTTTTCCAGCAGATGGTTTATTTTGGTGAATGTTCCTACAGCAATGGGATAGTCTGCCTTTGTTCTCTGCAAAGCTAAGGAATGCTGAGCAGAGGTGCAGAGCTGAAATCCAGTTTTGAGTACTAGGCTTCAGTCAGAAGTCCCTCAGGTTGAAATGTGTCAGTAAGGTTGCTGGTCAGAGCTTGCAGTTCTCAGCATGTTTCAAATCTGTTCTTCCATGGAGTAGAGCCGAGAATGAACCTGAAATGCCTACAGACAACGTTATTGTCAGTAAAGCTGGGAAAAAAGAGGGAACCACTGCTCAGATCCCATGGTCATTCAAAGCAGGACCTGGTATTATGGTGCAAGAAACAGAAGCTGGACAAATGTACATTGTGCAAATCTGGTGCTGCAATCTCTTCCCTTTGAATGGATACTTGTATCCCTTACTCCATCATGTTCTGTCAGTGCCAACCGGTATGGTGTGTGGTGTTTTTCAGGTAAGTTGTTAGTATTGCTTTGTGTCATAAAATACTGCAGAGGGGGGAGGACACTGGGAGGAGAAAAAACTCATTTCAGGTTGTTCAGCAACCTGCCAGGCAGCTGGATATTGCTTGGGGATTTCTAGAGTCCAAGTAGAAATGCTGGGAATAGCCAGCTCAGAAGGACCTAAAGTCCTGCACTGCTACCTTGGCCAAGCTGTGAACAGTTCTGCTTTTCACAGGATTTTTTGCCACACTTTTCATATTGTAACAGATGTTTCAGGGTAACCAAAATACCTGATTGCTTGCTACAGGTTCTCAGTGAGACTGTGTAGATCTGTATGTGCAGAGCAGTCCCCACTGGCTACTGCGTGGGACACCATGGAGGAGTCTTGATTCTTGAGCTAAACTACTCTCTTGTGCCTGTAAGATCCCTTCTGCCTCTGGCAGTGATGTTTCCCCAGAGCTCCCTTAGCACAATTAAATGTAAAAACCTCAGCCCCAAAGTGATTTCTGATCTGCTACTCTGGGGACAGGTGCTAAGGTTACACACAGGGAGCCACATTTTTGGAGGAGATTTTGGTGGCTGTAGAATAGAAAGGCCATGTGCTCCAGGCTGGTGACTCCAGGAGCGAACTGGGAATTGGCCCACCCTCACATCCCCTGCTCCGCTGCAGAGCACCTGGGTCCTTCCCAGCTTCCCACACATTGAGCAGCCCCTCAGCTCTGTGTGCTCAGGCCCTGTACGTTCATAAAAAATAAACCTCTCCCACCCACGCTGCAGCTTGGGAGGATGCTGGTCTGTGCCTCAGTTTTCCTGGGAACAGATGAGACCGATAACTGCGGGACTGGCTTTGTGCTTTAAATAGTGTCATTTAGCCTCAGTGACTCATTAGTGATTAGCTGATTTCTGAGGAAGTGCTGCTCTTTTGGGTCTGTCTGGGGATGTTGCAGAGGGACCCACCCTGGTTGTTTGCCAGGGTCTAATTGTGCCTAATACTCCTGGCTTTGCCAGAGGGAGAGGCCGGGGTGGCAGGAAGCTGCTTCTGTCCCTCCTAACTAATGGGTTTCATTCCAATTAACCCTGGTGAGAATTAAATCACTTCTAAAGCACGCTGATCTGACAGATCCCAGAGTCCCTCCAGGAGGCTCTGGACATGTCCTTAGCCTCTGCTTTCCATTCATTAACTCGAGTGCAAGATCCCTGCTTGGCACCATGGTGGGACTGAAGTGGTGAAGGAGATGTTGGAGGTAAGGCCAAGGGTCATCGAGGAGGGGGCCAGCATTGCTGCTTCTCCCCGACAGGCACACAGCAAGTCCCGTCCTCTCCCCTCTCCCTATCACAGCAGTGTTGCCCTCCCTATCTCTCCCCTTCCTTCCAGGGCCAGGTGAAGCTCTTCCTCCTCCCAGTTCAACATAGAGGTTGGGCGCTGCTGCTAATGATAATTTATCTCCTGCATCCTGGCGGCTGGAAACGCCCTTCAGCCTCACCCCTGTCAGATGCCAGCCTGCCCCAGGCTCTTCCCTTGCTTTCTGCTCTTGACATTGGTGACAGGTTGGCAGCAGTGCCCGGATGGGGGAGTTGAGGATCACAGACATTACAGGACTGTGCAAGACTTGTGGTGTTTGCTTGTAACCTCTGATGGGACCCGTGGGTCTGAAGGCCTTCACCTGAGTGTGTCAATCTTTCCCCAGGGTGATTTCATATGAAAGCATGGATCTTTGCTCCTCAGTGAAAGTAACTGATTTGGCAGACCTGGTTCAATGTGTTTCTCCAGCACTCGTGGGATTAGGCTGGCCCATGCTCTGTGCCTTGGGAGGAGATGCTGTCCCAGCCTCTGGAACTGGTTTGACTTGGCCCCTGGAATCCTGCTCTGTGTGGGCAAATGTTCCAGCTGGCAGCAGCCTGGGTCTGGAGTTTCGTTTTGAGGTCTGTACTCTAGTTCCTGGCATTGACTGCAAAGCTAAAGCTCTGGTTTTTGCTCAGAAGAAATACTCATACAGGTGCTCAGGTGAGCCATTGGTGTCTCTGCCAGAGCTTGGGTAATCAGTGTTACCCAATGGCAGGTGACTCAAGGCAGATCCTGTGTCTGCCCAAGATCAGCTTACAGGAGGTCCTGGAGACCAAAAGTGCACTCAGTGCACTGTGCACTCAGTGTGATGGGCCCTGCTGCCTGACAGGGTGTGCTTAAGCAACGTGTATGTCTGGGTTTTTTCTTTGTGTTTGCAAAGCATGAGCAGAAAATGGGCACTGGAGGGTCTATACTGTACGGGTCCAGGTGAAGCAGGTCCTGGTGAGCAGGGAGGGTGGTTGGGGGGGAAACCCCTTGGGGTTCACTGCCCACTGCCTTGGTGCAGAGTTGGCCAAGGGGAAGGACAGTGTTTTGGTGGCAACAGCATCCCTGGCCAAGGGTATAAATAGCTGCTCTGATGACCCAGGGAAGAATGGCTGCACTGGCGAGGTTAATTGTCAGCAGAAATTATGGGGACATTGTTCCTCCCAAGATAACCTGCAAGGGATGAAGCATGGAGCAAATTTTTCCCCTTCAGAGTGAAGGAAAAAGGACCTGAAATATTGTTCTAGTGTCTTTGTTCTCAGTTTTAGGCTGGCTCTCCCATTTCACTGTTTTTTTCTATTGCATGTCAATGAGAACCAAGATGGATTAACTTTTTGTTTCCCCATCATGTCCTCCCAGAGGAGGAGCTGAGATAACTCCTGCAGGGCTAGGCAAATTCTCTGTTTACTTTAACTTCACATCAAGGTCTTTTTTATTTTTAGCTTAAGCATGAAATCTGGGGTTCAGGGATGGAAAACAAGCAGCTGAAAATGATTTGCTGGAAACATCTGCATTGGACAGGAGAGTTCATGGGCTCATTTACAGATGAAACTTTCTGCTTGCTCTTCTGAAGGCCTGGAGATTTTGAAATTTGTCCCTGAGTGGTCAGGCAGGTAGTCATTGGTCTGTGTTGGTGGCAGCACTAAAGCTGTGCTGATGTGATGAGGGCATTAAGTGTCACTGGGACTGGGGGTGTTTGTCCTGATGATCAAACTCTCTGTCCTGCTGCTTCTGTGCACCCAGTTCCCAGGCTATTTTCTCCATATTCTTTTTTTTTAAATGGAGCATCTCTAACTCTTCCTTTCTCCCAGCCCCCTGCCATTTTTGGCTGGAATGCCTTGCTGTTACTTCAAGCCAGCTCTCTCACACATTGGTGCTTGCCTTGCTTGGGAGCTTAATGACCCATGTGTCCAGTGAGCCCATGCCAGAAAGCACAGCTGAGGCTCCTTTTGGGCCTGGGGCACCGAGCTGTTGTCATTCCCGACAGAGGTACCCCCAGCCCCAAAAAAGCAGTCCATTTCTCCTGGTTGTCAGCTCTTTTCCTGTAGGGAATCTCTGACGGTTGATCTCTGACACAGCTGGAAAGGTACAGCTGCCTTGCTGGCATGAAGGAACAGAGAAAGTGCTGGAGGACTCCTTCCTTCCACACCAGAGTGGTGGCAGCAGCAGGAAGGTTTCGCAGAGGTTGGACAAAGCAGCATCTCCTCTCTAGGGGAACACTTGAGACACATGGAGGGCTGAGATTGTAGGGGAATAGGGTGAGCC
The DNA here is from genome assembly GCA_013400975.1 of Atrichornis clamosus. Taxonomy (NCBI): domain Eukaryota; kingdom Metazoa; phylum Chordata; class Aves; order Passeriformes; family Menuridae; genus Atrichornis; species Atrichornis clamosus. Next base: position 82,347 of record WBMZ01013604.1, read on the forward strand.
CTGGTTGCCTGTAAAGGATCTGTAAAGGATCTGTAAAATCCTGCTGGGAGAAGAAAGCTCTGGCTCCTTCAACACTGGCCTGCAGGAGCCTCCTTCACGGTTTTGCAATAGAGCTGAAATGAAAATTTTCAGGACCCATCAGCCAGTCACTCCCTCCCTGCTCTGCATCAAGCAGGCCAAGAGGTTTCTGGATCTCAAGGAGAGCTGAGTTCACCCTGTCACCTCCATGCATCCCAGGACACAAAAGTCTCTGTTGTGCCTCTCCTGGTCAGGACTTTGCTTACAGGAAACCACTGAAGAATGGTCTGATATAAACAGCCTGACGTGGGCTCACCACATCCTACTGGGAGAGGCAGAGGAGAGGTGAAACCTGAGGCTCAAAAGCAGCCAAACAAGCCCCATGCTAGGGAGACAAAGCAGCTTTATGGCAGCTGGGGAGAGCCGAGAGGTTTTGCAGTTCCACTGCCTTAGTTTTCCATGCAGAGGGCCCTCAGGAAGCATTGCTGTATAATTTGGTATATGAGCAGCACTTCAGCTGCTGGGCAGGGGCCCTGAGCACAGGACATTTGTCCAAGCAAACCCCTCTGCCCCCCAGCCAGCCCCAGTAGGAGCCACTCTGTGCTCCAACCCAAACAACAATAACATGTCATCAACTAAAATCTCAAATAACTTACTATTTATTTATTGCCTAAAAACTCCTTCAAAATATTCATTGAAGATCCAAACCAAAATCTTTTTTGGCAACTAAGAGCTGAAGTTTGACACAGAAAATAACAGGATGTTTAAGCTTTGAAAAATGTTCCTCTCTTGCCTGCTTGCTTTTATTTTTATTGCAACCACTTGGAAAGGCTACTGTAAAATTTCCTGCAGAATCTTCCACTTGGGCACAGAGAACAACCTTCTATTTCCAAATCAAGCAACGGGTTATGATGCAGTCTGGGATCTGCAGCTGGCAGAGCCAGTGGCCCAGCCCCAGGAATGCTCAACTCCTGATGGAGGTGGCAGTAACACCTACCCCTGGAGGGGGTGGAGCTGGGGTGATATCCCAGATGATGGTGAATTCCTCTCTTGGAAAAATGGGACAGCAGAGTCCTGCTTTTCAGATGTGAGGCACAATCTTTGAATCTTCCTGACTTTAGTCCAGGTGCTGGCCAGTGAGTGGATGTTCCTCCCCTGGGCAGCACCTCCCTGAAAAAGTGTCCCTCCCCAGCCACCCCAAGAGATTGACACAAGGCACAGCAGCCTTACCTGCTCACTGGAAGAGAAATTCTGCAAGAATGGGAGGAGACAAAGGGACAAAAAATTATGATCAAGCAAAGCCCAAATCCCACACAGCCGTTCCCACCATCCTGCCCCAGGGCATGATGTCAGTTCTGTTTGGCATCTCAGAGGAGAAACCAGCTGGATGCACATCATCCCGAAAATGACAAAATCCGCGTTTCACCATGGGCAGTGCCTGATGAGCACCAAAACAAAGCAGGTGAGAGCGAACACAGAGGACAGTGCAGCCAGTCTGCTTCTAAACCTTGGAACCACTCTCTAAGGAGAGTCTTTTACTCCTTTAAAAAGTTAGAGGGAGAGGTGACAAGCAGGAGGAGGAGTTCACAGTCCCATCCCGTCCCATCAGCTGGAGCAAGACGGATCCTGGAAGGCTGCGCTCAGTGGAGGTGAGGGGGCTGTAAATGGCCAAGAGACCCATTCCTTCCTCCCTCAGGGATGAGCCAAGTGCCTGACAGGCTCCAGCACAGCAGAGTAGATATATTCCCTCTATATGCAGAGTATATCTTCTGTTTATGTTATTAGAAGTTTCATGTATATAAATGCTATGCTTGTTTATATACATAAAAATTTACTCACCAAACCCAGAAATCCTTGCCAGCTCAATCAGTACCATCCTGACCACTTAACAGAGCCCGCAGGAGCTCCAGAGCTAATTCAAATGCTAATTGTTGCATTCCCGGGGAGCAATGAGAACGCAGATTAATTCTCAGAATAGAAATTTCCTGTTGCTTCCTAGGAATTTCTTGGTGCTCTCTATAAAATATCCATGAGCTTTCTAGAAATTTCAATGGGCTTTCTGTGGATTTTTAGTGGGCATTTTAGGAATTCAGACTGAACTCTAGGAATTTTTCCGTTACTCTCTGGGAATTTCTTGGTGCTTTCCAGGAGTATTTTCATTCTTTCTAGGAATTGCAGAGAGATTTGTAGAGATGATGGACTGGAATTCTAGGTTGCTTTCTGAACAGTTTGATGTGCTTCCTAGAATTTCCAGCCAGCTTTCACACACTTTTCTTCGAGCACTTTCTAGGCCTTTTGCTATGCTTTCTGGGAGTGCTGGAGAAGGAGGAAGCCTGAAGAAAACTGGCGAGGTTTCTCCTAATTTCCTGGAAAAGTTCCTTCCATAGCAGGATTCCTTTAACTGAAAATGTCTCCAAAGGAAGCTGAGTTGAGGAATCAGATGTTTTCGAGGGCCACTGGCACAGACAGAGGTGATTGATGAAGTCACCTGTTCCTGGCACCTTTCCATCCATCACATGAAAAAAAAGTAAGTAGAAACTGGGCGGTCTGGCACAACCCTGTCTCAAACCATTGCTCTGTCCCTTACCAAGACAACCATAATTTAATAAACAAGGCATGGGAGAGGACACAGATTTGTCAAGGCTGCTTCTGCCCTTCACAAGATATTTAACATCTTCCTTTCCTCTCCCAAAGAGCAACAGCCTGCCTCAGTATTTTATTCACAAATACCGACCCAGTGCTGGCTGGCCAGGGAGCACTGGTGAAATAATTCCTGTGGGTCATGGGTGGAGCACTAGTGCCCACTTACCATCTGTCATAACTCTGCTTCCCAACACCTCACTCTTTCCAAACTTTTCACCTACCAAGATGATAATTTTAGATCTGTCAAGAATGTTTCAGAGTGATTTTTTTCCCCTTTCCCTTAAATATTTTTTTTAATTGCATAAGAATATCCTTAGAACACAAGCCAAATGAAAGCTGTACTCTAAACTGCCCTCAGCCACGCGGCTTTTGTCAAGTTAAGGTTTGGCTGGGAAATGGTCATGGTGGAGAATTGTGCCTCTGAGCTGGCTGGCGAGATTATCTTTTGGGTCTTGAGAGGTTGTTACGGGTCAAAATCCAGTGTGGGGGATGCGGATGCAAGTCTCCATGCTCAGTTTCGGCTGCCCACTTTAGGAGACTTTTAAAGGAAGAAAAATGGTGCTGTGCTGTGTCTGGTTGTGGGATATGCAGAGGACACGGGTCTTTTTGGTGGAAAGCAAGACTGTACGACATGAGACCAAGACCCTGGGCAGGACATTACCTTACGTTGTTTTACCGTGTGGAGCAAATGTTTGCTAGAGACTTGGTATTAATGGCAAGAGGTTCATTAGGACTGTTCATGGAAAAAGGGGTAAAGATAAGGGGCTTGGCCAATCCTCCCGTTTGCTTTGGGGAGGCTTCCATCAGGTAACGACTTGTCGGGCACGTGCATCCCTGGCATCCCCCATCCCGGCTGTGCCGGGGTTGGAGTTCAGCCTCCTCCCGCCGTACTTGGTCTCAGCAAAGCTCTGCCCTCGCTGCCCGACGTCTCTTTCGAACGAGCCTCCCAAGCTGGGAGGTTTCAAAGGTAACTTCCAACTGGGAAGGCTTTTGTCCTGCCCAAGCTGAAGAGGGAGCACAAAACCTCTGTTAAGGCGGTTTGCCATTTAAAAACCGGATTGACCCCAAACTCCCTCGGAGCCACCGCGGAGCGCGGGACCGGCCGCGGGGAGCTGCAGCTCCGCCCGCCGCGCGGCAGGGGGCGCTGCTCGCCGGGGAGCCGCGGGCACGCCCCCGCCACGTGACGCGCCATTTCCAGGCGGGGATTGGCTGAGGGGAGTCACGTGCGCGGGAGGGGGCGCGGCGCCGGGGCAGAGGCCGCGGTTGCCGGGGCGACAGAGACGGCGGCGGGCGGGGGGGCCGGGAGAGGTGGGAATGGGGCAAGGGAAGTGTGGGACACGGGGCGTTGCGGGGTTGGGGCGGGTAGGACGTGGGGCAGCGGGAGTGTGGGACAGGGGGGATTGTGGCAGGTGGGATTGGAGCACGGGAGATGTGCGGCAGGGGGTATGGGGTGCAGGTGAGACCGGGGCAGGGGGTATGGGCGGCAGGGGGGATTGGGGGAGGTAGGGGACGTGTGTCAGTGGGATCGGTGCAGAGGGAATATGGGGCAGTGGGATCGGGGCAGGAGGGATGTGGTGCGGGTGAGACTGGGGTAGCGACGCTTCTGTGTGTGTCTGTGTGTCTGCCGCTGTGTGTGTCTCTCCTCCTGCCCTCTGGAGATGCCGTGGCTGATGGGCTGTGCTGTGTGAGCCCTGTGCTATGCCCTAACACCCCTCTTCTTTACAATTTTCCAGTTTTATCAACGATGAGACGTAGCAGCAGCGCTTAGCAATGGGTGATGTTTTAGCGTATGAAGCTGAGTTACTGGGACTAGTGAGAGAGGTTAGTTTTTGCTCTTTATTTCTTTTTGTTTGTTTGTTTGAAATGAGCAAGCAGAATTTCTTAGCGCTTTTATTCGGAGCCAGGCATTGTAGCTGTGGCCTAAATTCTGGAGTTATTTATCTGGCCAAGTGTTGCTACAGTCTGAAATCATGCTGACTCCTGTCATGCTCTGTAGGTTCAAAAGGCTCAGTGTCCATTAAATGCCAGCAGTCTTCTGACATTTGTCTTCTTTGGTTGAATGAAATTACTGGCTAAACTGAGGGGCATCATTTTTTCAGAGAGGGTGTACCCCTTGTCTCTTGGATGCAGGAGGAAATTTCGAGATGGTATTTTCCTACCATGAGGTAGCAGTTCTTGGTTTGTCACTGTGCAGTCTTCAGCATTTATGGATCTTCCTACAGAGAAAATTTGGCATTTTATGGGTCATTCATTGGAGCGTTAATCACCTAAAAAAGATTAATCATTTATTGAAGCATTAATTATCTAAAAAAAACTTTGTTCCTTTATGTTTTTGTCTTGTAGTATTTGGATTTTGCAGAATTTGAAGAAACAGTAAAAGTATTTAAAAAGGAATGTAAAATAAAAGGGAAGCCACTACCTAAACCAGAAGATGTTTCCTCAAGAGATTCATTGCCTGTTCAGGTAATGCATCATTTATACTTACACTGAGTAATGATAAAAAAAATAGAGGCCACTAATCACTCTGTAAGTTATTACAACAGTGAACTGCCTGAATAGATTCTTGATTATTTGAAGAAATCTCCTAGCAGTCTTCTTCCAGGATAGGAAACTTCAAGTTTGGGGATTGGCATTTTTTTTCAGAACTTCAGTCATTTTGAACTGAGACAATAGTTTTGATTCACACTACTTTTTTACTGACATGCTTGAAAATTTGGGCTTTGCTTCTTGTCTTAATGGTTGATTCAGGCTCTCAAAGATATTAAAAACATGTGAAAAAAAAATATTTAGGTGCTCATTGAATAGTGACAGATTTTTTGTTCAGATGGCGCTGGAATTCTTCATTCACTAAACTACTCCTGAGAAAATGTAGCTCTTCTGTGTTTGTTTTTTCACTGAATGCTCTTTCTCTTCGCAGGAAGATCTGCTTACAGCATTTGAAAATGGTGAGCAGAAGGTTTTCTTCCAGCTCTGGGAGGAGCATGTTTTGTCTTCTGTCCATGACAGTGATCCAGTTGCTCAGAATCTGGAGTTCTATCTCCACATACACTTTGCCACCTTCCTCTTGAAACAAACTATGGGAAAGCCTGTAAGTTTAGGTCACAGTTCAAATCTCACATTGCTTTTGTTTGTTTACTTCATATATTTGTTTTTAGTGTGGATGAGGGTGGGATGTTTTCTAAGAATGATTCCAAGAACATGTATCCAGTTTTGGCCGCAGTCTGCAAAGGACAGAACCAGGTCGTTTGTATTGTGAAGTACAGAGATGGAAGTTGGAGCTGTCCTTATCCTGTAGCTCCTGAAGTATTTTAACTTGGAAAGTACCAGCATGGCAATACTTCCACACTTCTAATTGTAGATCATAGGAGATTCTTAACACACTTGTTTAGCTTTGAGTTTGGACTGAAGATGTGGGTTGAAATATAATAATTTGTGATTAAATGGGAAAGTTCATCTCACTATATCATACTGAAAAATATAATCCCAAGCTGTTATAAAGTAAAATCTCTATTACATGGGACTTTTATGATGAAGAGACATTTAAGTAGCCTTGAGTCAGCCAGATCATCCAGGGCTTAATAGCTCCTGCCCTTCACCTGTCAGCTGCAGGAGTATTTGGATGCCTGCAGTCTGTTTTCCAGCCTCTAAGGAGCTTTTGTTCTGTTCTGTGTGCCAGCTCCCCTTCCCAGTGCTATGCAAGTGCATTTTTTTGGTTCTGCACTTATCAGGGAAATAAAGCATTCCTAAAGTAGGTATTTCCTCTCTGCCCTGAGTGTAGAAATGACATTTTTCTTTAGAAATCTAGCCTGAATGAGCAGGAATAATTTATATGCACAAAGCAATTGTCTGACTCTTCTTCTTTGGACCTGGATAACAGAAACAACAACATTGGTTTAGATTTTCCTTTATGACTGGTGAAAACATGATATAATGTTCTCTAGTTAAATAAATGTTGGGTTTTAGATAACAAATCTTCTGGGATATCAAACTTGATATTAATATACATGGGTCTCTTCTTGTATTTGCCAGCTTTACAGTGCATTCAGAAAGGCAGTTTTCTAAATTAAATATGCTGCTTTAATTTCTAGGACAAAGCTGAACTTGAGGAAAGGATTTCTCATTTTAAGGCATACCTGGAAACAAAAGGAGCTGCACTGAGCCAGACCACAGAGTTTCTTCCCTTCTATGCTTTGCCTTTTGTTCCGAACCCCATGGTGCATCCTTCATTTAAAGAACTTTTCCAGGTAAGTATCTGTGATGGTATTTATTGCAGAGATGGTATTTATATAACTTTTCTCTTGGAGTGATAGATTCTGAATAATGTTTAGTTTGGTATTCACCTTTATTGTTTCCTTTAGGGTTAGGTTTAGGGTTACAGAAACTGTACAATCATAAAAGAACTTATATTTGATGGAGGCAGGGTTGTGAGAGGGCTATCAGTAACAGAGTGCCATCTTAAATATGTATTTTATATTTGCTTGAGTCCTAGGTGGTGCACCAGCTTTATGTCCATAATTAAGCATTGCTGCCTCTCCTTCTTTTCCACACAGCCCTGAAATATGCCCACTTCTGGGAATCACTGTACAGCAGTTCAAGTCCACTTACTCGTGTTGAGGTTGTTGCCCAAGCCCACTGTCTGTGTATATATAACTAGATTTAAAACATGGCATCTAGGCACAATGAAACTGAAGCAGTTTCATTTAATGTGGAAAAGAGGAAGAGGAGTTGAGAAGCAATCCTTCTATAGCAGAAAGCAAGTCAGTGTTGTCTCTGTTCTGAGACACCAAAAAACCTACCTCTCAAAAAATATGCTGGAAGAGCATGGGTGTGCTTAGTAGTTTGGTGACTCTTGCCACAGGTATTTTTCCTGGTTAATTTTTGTTTGTTAATTATGTTTCAGCCTTTACTTTTGAATGACAGTTTCAGAATTTAGTTCTTAGATTTGCATGTGCAAGGTGAGAAGAGAGTGTAAAAGTCCATGTGCTTGAACTTCAAAATAGATCTCATTTGCAGGTGCACTTTCAGTGTGGTGGTGATCTACAGTTATTCTGCTGATGAAGGGATAATAAAGTCCCTTACACTGACCACTCTCTGCACACCATGCAGGTGGATGGTTAGGAGATGACTTCCAGAGCTATGATTTGGTATTCCAAAGTATTGGTGGCAATACCTGTGGGGAAGGTACAGCCACCATGTCACCTGCTGATGGCTTGTTCCTGCAGTGAAAAACTGCACCTTCACTTCACTTCTTGGTTGTGCTGGAAATGGCTGGTTATGTGTCTGCAGTTGGCCTGGATCAAAAAACTGACCTGCATTAGTGCCTGTAAATGTGTGTGTAAATAGCTGCCATGTACACACATGTACCCAAATTTGTTTGTAAAATGTGTGTGGTATTTTTCAGGGTTATATGCTCAGAGTGCTTCCCTGCCTGACCACGTGGACAGCTGTGCTGGCCTGGCTGAGCAGCTGTGGGCAGCCACTGTGGTGCAAGGAGATGTCTTCAGCCTGCATTGCTGCCACACTCCTTTTCATATCAAATCCAAGCTGAAGTGATGCTTGCCCTAGGGCTGACTTTACATGCACCAGCTGATGAGGAGCTCCAGTTTAACACCAAAAAAAGGCATATCCTGCCATTTTCCTTTGGGACTAGCTATAAATAAGGAGATATGACCTCAGAGGTGGAATATGACTACTCTTTTATAATTATACTTAGCAGCATTTTTTTAAATGCCTTATCAGAGACGAGATCATCAGGTTTATTCAGAGTAACCCAGTGTCCAAGCTCTCAGTCCACAGTCACTCATATTTTCTTGTGGGAATTGTACAACTCATTTCATGTTAGTGTTGAAACACAGATTGTTTTATATTTGAGAAAGAGCAGCAGTGAGTCACTAGTTGTACTAAGCAGTGTTCTTATGGCATATATTTTTCTCAAGCATCTGATTCTTTATATAGCTGGAGTTCCTGTCAGTTTGTGTAATACATCTTGAAAAATAATATACACTCCTCTCTGTAGGAGACAAGGTTCCTTTGGTAATATACAGCATGCTGTGGTACACCACTGTCTGGATACTGAAATGGTAAATGCAGCAAGTAAATTCTGTACTCTCTCCAGCACAGTGAAATAAGGGCAAATCTGAGCTGCAAGAACAGCTTGCAACATACATGTATACAGCAGTAAATTTAGGAAGCTCCTGCTACTTGTTGGAAGATAGAGCTTTTTCTTCTGTTGGGTAGCTTTGCCTCAAGCAGAAACCAGCTTCACTGAAGGTTTGAAATAGAAGAAATGAGTATTTGGTGGATTCTTAGGTGTAGTTTGCCTTTTTTCCTTAAATGTTACTTTCTTTTGCCTCTGAGAAACTATGTCAGGCATAAGACAGCATTCCAGTTAATGCTGTTGGTCTGTTATGCTGGACTATTTTTCGTACATGAGTTGTTTTTCTCTGAATCCTTATTTTAGAAACATCGTACCTCAATCACCAATGTCACGTCATGACGCTTGCAGTAGTTATTGACCAAATTTGCAATTCCCAGATCTTGTTAGGAGCAAACAATGAAAACTGAGCAGGGCAAAATTACTAATTTTGTACTTTATTTAATAAACATAAAATTCATATTAATTTTTTATCTTTTTCTCAAGTTGCTTTTATTTTAAAGGTACTTCTGCTTTAGGGGCCATTGTTGCATGTGCTTACAAGGCACAAATGCTATGTTATAGTTGTGCACTTGAAGTAAAGCTACATTGTTTTTGAAGAACCCGTCTGGGAGTAATACTGAACTCCCCTGACTTTTGTATGTTTTTATGGATAGTGAGGAAACACATTTGCTTCAGTAACAGTGAAGGGAAAATCTCTTCAATCCAATGCTGGCTGCCTTGTTTACTAGTGGAAAGTTGCTGTGATCCAAACAGTACTTTCTGCAGAGTGTACATATTTGGTGAACAACTGTCATTATTTGTTTTTCTTTTCAAGGATTCTTGGACATTGGATTTAAGAACAAGATTGGAAAAGTTCCTGTCTCTGACTCTCAAAGCCAGACAGACTCCTCGGCTTCTCACTTTATTTGTATCCTTTTAAGAAAACACTTTGCAGATAATTAGAATTACTATAAAGAGGCAGTATAATTTATTGCAGGAGCATGCTGCTAAGATTTATTGCAAAAAAAGTAAACCTGAAAAAGTTATACAAAGACAATGTATGGATACATATGAACCTGCATGTTTATCGTATGACCGTTCTTTGCTTCCATGTATAAAGTACAGAATACCAAAGGCATCAACTTTCTTAGCATTTCTAAAGCTGCTAGTCTTTTAAATTAGCCATTCCAGGGATTAACTGAAAGTTTGTCAGAGCTTTTAAATGCTCCAGAATTTATTTGTTCACTCAATGGCTTGTGCCTTAGACTGTATTGTTTTTCTAACAGTATTGTTTAAGCTATGCTGTCAGGCCTAATTTGCAAACTAACTAGCTATATGGCAAATTTTCTTCTCCAGTGTTGAGTTTTGGTCAATACAGTTAAGGACAAGGTAGAAAGAACTGGAGTCTTTGTTTTCTGACTTTTTTTTCCCTGGATTTCTTTTTCCTTTTTTGTTTTAATTAAAAGAAACTTAAGTTGAAAGTCCTTTTCCTGCTATATCCTACTTTATTCTAAAACAGCATGTTGCCATGGTGGTATTGAATAAAGATCTGGAAATTATATTCTTTCTGTTCCATTTCTGCCCATTTGCCAGGATGGAGAGCAGTGATCAGAAGACTGCTTTCACTCTCGTGTTAAGGATGTTTGTGTGGAAATCTGGCATACAACAGTTGAAGAAAATTTTCTCTCTGTTTACTCCTCTTTATGGAGTAATGGACTGGATCCTAATTAAGCCTTAGGTGTAAAAACATCCCTTGCCCTAAAACACATGCATATTTTTATGTTGCTTTTATGTAAAATCAACAGTCTGACTTTCCATTTTGGTGTTAATACATTTAGACTGGAGTTGCTATGTCTTATACTTCAGGGCTGGATTTAGAGTCTTTAAAGGTCAGCAAAAGGTCTCAAGTCTCTGTGCAACACTGTGAGTTGTGCTCTTACAAGATTTTTATGTATTTGTTACTGATTCATGTATTCTGTGGAGCATCAGACTCTGGCTGTTGTCTGGGACAGTAGGAATATTTGGTTTGGTTGAGTTTCTCATTCTGTGTCTCTGGAACAAACACGTACTTAAAGCATGCACATTTTCCTGAGCTGCTTCTACTCGTCCAACAGAAGGAGAATGGACAGTGCAACAAAGGTAAATGCTGGGATGTGGTAGGGATATTCTGTAGGATTGTCAGGGGCTGTGAGGGTAGCAGAAGGTTCATCTGCAGGGATGGGGAAACTGGTGATGTGTGGCAGAAAGTCCTTTGAAATCCAGACCCCAAGCCTTGATGATAGCTATTGTTAGACTGCTTGAGCTCAGTAAGACTGAACATCAGTAGCCATGGCCTAGAAATGGGAGAGGACCTAGTAATAGATTTGTATTTAATGTCTGTTCTGTCCTGAAATACGGTAAAAAGTGGAGAACTCTCTACAAAGTTCATACCAGCTCTCCATTTTTAGTTCTAATGAAAGTAATTGCCTCAGATTCCTCTCCCTTACCTGCTTAGGCCTATCTGCATCTTTCAGATTTCAAATCTCATTCAGTCGTTTTGATGACTGTCTCATGGTCTTAAACAAAGTTGGTTTTTGTTCCTATTCACTCATCACATTGAAACTCCTAAAATAGTATGTATTAGTATCTCCTGAATAAGAATGTGTTCATTCAAGTGTGACTGGCTGATGTGTTGCATTTTGAGGTAAGCTGTTTATACACACTTAACTGTGTATGTGAGTTGGGGCCCTTTAAAAATAATAATTTCAGCACAGAATCCCATTAGATTCTGATGACAGTTGAAATATGTGCCTTTTAAAAATCAGTTCAATAAATAGAACTTAAGTTTCCAACTACTGTGCGTTCATTTTTTCACTTTCTGCATACAGTTTATAGGTGGGGATCTATATGAGACCAGGTGGATTCTTAAAATTACTTTTCCTCTTGAGTTATTTCAATTCTTGTAGATTGAATTAAGGAGAAAGGTCTTTTCCCAGTTTTTTGTTTGTTATTTTGTGCTTTGTATTGCATTAGGCTTTCACTGAATAATGGAAAGATCTTTGTGGATTTTTATTTTCCAGAAGTTACACTTTTTCCTTGTGGAGGACTTTCCTGAAGGCAATAATTCCATGCTCTGATTAACAAGAAATAACTACGCAATTGGGCCTGAATTATTTTGGGCCTAAGTACTTTTAATTTGGGCAGGTTCTATGCTTTGTACAAGTACAGGGACTGTCATGGAATTCAAGCCTTGCAGGTCAGCCTTAATTTGCAGATCTGTTGTGTGCTTTGGAGGTTGAGTCAGTTTAGATTTTTCATAAAGGTTACTTGAGGACTGCCTCATACGAAAGTCTGGGATCTGAGAGGTTATTTTTGCAGTATGCTGCTCATATCACATGGGATCCACAGCAGTTACTCTCTGGTAGAGAATATTTACTTTATCAGTGAAGGGGAAATGCAAAGAAAATTTATAGGCAACACATGAATGAAGAGCAGTATGGCAGAGCCCTGAAAACAGCCTCTTGTAAATAGTTGTCAGTCATCAATCTGACATGCTGAAGTACTTCAAGTTTGAGTGGGGTGGTGCAAATACTCTTGAGGGTGTCCTGGAGAGTTCATTGTGTTTACCTTGCCTGATTTACCTGTTATAGTCTGGCTTTTTACCTGTTTGCTAGAAACCTTCAATCCCTGTATGACTTTCAAAGCTATTTGTGTGGCAGTTGTGCCTAACTTACAGTTTTCTCCCATATGTTTTCAGTTTGGCTAGAAAGGAAAGAATTGCAGGATGGTTGGCATCTTGCACAGAGAGCTTCAGACCTTCTTTGTGTTCTCTCTGCTGACAGGAATCGAGGGAATGAAGTATTTAGAAGTGTGTTCAGCTGCTGTTCCCTTCACTGCCTCATTACAAATCTGGGGATGCGTTCACAGCCACTCTTCCACGTTTTGGGGAGGGGGAGAGTGGAGACAGTGTGTCAGGCTGCTGCACTAGAGAGAGGGTGAATTGAAGTGTGACCTAGCTGTCTGCCAAGATTTGCTGAAGTCTAAATGATGATTTATGTGGAAATATGTCACTTTAAAATATGGCTAGTAATTTTTATGGAGATGAGGTAAGGAGACTCCTGCCTCTCCTAAGAGCAAGTTTCAGTGTCACCTAAGGAGCCCCAGTGTCTCCTGTGACCTGCAGCTCCTCTGCTCAGAGTTGTGCTGTACTGTGGGCAGGAAGTGAACTGGCCAGAGTCAGTGCTTCTAGTGCAGTATGTGAGGGTGGGCTGAGATCAGAGAGAAAGAGACAGAGCAAGCACAAGTTCAGGAAGCATGTTTCAGGTGTAGGTAAGTTGTTGTAAAGAAAAACAACCAATCTCTCACTTAGAGAGAAAAGGTTATCGTGGAATTGTGTGCATATGTGTAACTCCTTAGCTACTTGTAGGAACAGGAGTTAAAAGACTTGACAATTGCACACGTGAGAGAGCAGGCAGGAATTCTGGTAGAAACATGCAGTAGTTCAGGTGATGCCTAGTGCCAGCATAGTGGCAGAGTCACAAGCTTTACTGTGTGTTGTATCTTCCTACAACAGGAGGTTAGTCCTCTGTGCTGCATTTTTCCCTTTGTTCCTCCACACACAAATAAATGTTTCTGGTAGGTATCGGGTCCAGAGCTTTTTTTCCCCTCCTTAATAGGCTTATCATATGTAGAAAGCATTTTGTCAGTGTTGGGAGTTGTGTCTGGGAGAGGAGAGGGAGAAGCCATGTCTCGTGTTACTCTCTGACTCCTATAATGGTGTGGTTGATCACTGCTGTGCGGTGACGTGAATGTCAACTGAAATGCCTCTGGAAGGTGCCATTTCCTTTTACCCAGTCTTGACTGGGATAGTAATGGTTTAACTTTTTAAACAAGCAACTAAGTACTAATGCTTGCCTGGGTTGGTGTCTCCCTGATCTGTCTAAATGAATGATGTTATGGGATATGGCAGGAATGCAAGGGGGGAATGAGGCAGCGCAGGACCAACTCTTCCAACAGCCATCTGAACTTGGAACAGCTACTTGCCAGTGATGAGAGCTTCCTGCTCGTTCAGCAAGAGAAGCTGTCATGAAAGACTTGCCCCACTTCAGTAAAATTACTTATGTGTGAGAAGGTAGTGATATAAAAAATGCAAGATACGTCAAGACTCTGTGATTCCTCTCTGACTCTCTTTTCTCAGTTGATCATTGATAATCTCTGGGTTTAACAGCCAAGGGGTAAATTGAACTCTGTTTCTTGATTGCCAAGAGCAGCATTCAGGAGCTGCATTGAGTTTTGGTTGTGTAGTTTGTTCCTGCTGACTGTAGTTGGAAGATGTATTTTCATCACTGGAAATTTTACCCACTGGGCTATGAAAAGCAAGCAAACTCTGAGAAAGTTTATGCTTTGTGCTTTGGTGCTTCCAAGTTTCCTCTGAGAGAAAGTCATGCTCTAGATACATCTATTGGAAATTTTTGAATGGAATGTGTTGTGTTAGAGTTAAATAAAAATATGTTCCCATTTGCTCATCTAGGCAACAGAATGAAGTGCTGGAGTGGCTAGTCTTGTTCAGTGGTTGCTCTCAGAATCTTAGTTTAGAAAAATGTTCTTGTTTTGAAGCTGTATCATATTAAAGCTGTGGTAGCAGTTTAACAGTAATGGCTGTGTAATAAAAACAAAATCAAAGTAGAATTATTATCATCAAGACTGAATAATTTGGTTGTCTTTGGAAGTTAACTTCTGATTTTTAAGTTGATGAATATTGATTGCAGTTGAGATGACTTACAGAATTGTAAAAAGCTTGGCACTTTCAGCAGGGTTGCTTGATGTTACTGTTCTAGTGGTGTTTTACTTTTTGGTCTATTTTGTTTTTAAAGTGCATTTTGCTGGATTTGAACAGGATCTGTGGCTTGTCACAGCTTCTATTGTTATTTGGCTCCCTCATACAAAGAAATATCGTTAGGGTGGCTTGGTTTGAAGCCTGGTATGAGGTGTCAGTCACAAACCCTGCAGGTGCAGAATGCTGTGGCTCATGAAGGATTCTCAGAAAGCAGCCATCCTTAAGGGCTGGGGGAGGCTTTGAGAGTAAAATAACTGTCTTATCTTTTCTTTTTCTTAACTGCTGGAAGTGTGAAAATGTACCTCCTTGTATTCCATGTTTTATTTTAAGACTGTCAATTTATAGTTGGTTTATAGCTAAAGTCTAGTAACACACATCTTCTCTAAAAGATCCCAAAAAAAAGATAATTTTGTTGTATTTTTTGAAAGCAAAAAAAAGCTGTTCTGCCACCTACTGCTTTAAATATCAATGAGATAAAACCAACCTTTTCAAAAACTCTAAAATCCATAAGGTGTGACAAGTAACTGCCAACATCTGAAATCATAGACTTTGTTCTTTTTCATTTGTAGTGAAGGCTTTATGAACAGTTCTAGTTGAATGGGATTTTTCTCGCAGTTTTGCATCTCTTATGTTCACATGCTTAGCACTTTTTGAAACCGTCTGTCAGTAGTTTGGCAGATATTTGTGCATGATTAGTACATCACCACCTGCAATATAACCGGATCACCATTGTAGAAGATGACTTGTGAAGGCTTTACCAGGGAAGCCATGGTGCTAACACAGGACTTTCACTCCCCATTTTTCCTTCCCTGCTATGGGACAGCAGAGGTTTATGCACGAGTACAGAGAGCAGGGGAGCAAATGGCAAGGGACAGATTTTGAATAATTATGCCTTAATTCTCCAGAGTTTATTTATCATAGCTGCAAGGTATGATATGCTGAGTGTTTTTAAACTCAGAGTATAATTGTGCAGTGAAATATTAGTGCAGTGAAACTTTGTAGGGCCTAGGATTCTCCAAATGAAGATCCCAGATTTCTACTTTTATCACTCACGTTTCCCAATGCTCCAGTGTAACAGGAACATGTGACCTATATATTTATGGAAAGAGATAGTGAATCATGAAGAAAGGTAATGATTTCCTCAAAGATCATGGGCAAAATCTGTTCAAAACCAGAAATAGGAACTGGTTTTTCTGGTTTCCAGTTTTACATCTTGGCTACTTTGGTTTTCTTCCCTTTTTGTCTGTTTGGACTTAAACTATGTCATATTGGGCTGTTGGGAATGCTCTGCCTTAACCCAAAAACATTTTAAATCTGTAAGAGGGAATCCTGCTTTTGTCTGAAACTGTAGTCAAGCAGACTCCTGCCCATTGTTTAAGAGAAAGTCCTATGGTAAGTGTTTTGTCTGTTTGCAGATGGGCCCAATGCCATTTTCACAACACTAAGGCAATACTGGCTTCTCAGCAAACTGTTTTAAAACATCACGTTCTAGCAATATACAAAGCATCAGCTGTAACAATAGAATTATTGTGCCCTCCTTCATGGTTTTGTCTGGTCACAGAGATGTTCACTGTGGTCCACAGCTCCAGGTTCCATTCGTAGTTCCATGGAGGACACTGACTTGGCTAGGTCTGAGACTGGGGTGAAGGATACAGATTTTGGTACTCAGTTTGCTTTTGTCACTAAAGTAATTGAACGTGAAGTAACAAAATGTATCAGAAATGTAACTTTTTTATTATTCAGATAGAAATGAAAGACAAATTTGAGTTATTTTCAGAAACTCAAGATACTAAAAGTAACTGGTATAGTTTACCATCAACCAGTAAATGATGGAGTATTTTCTTCACAAATGTATTCAGTGATGTTTTCTGTCATATAGTTGTGTTGCTGCTGTAACTGTGAGGCCGATGGTTCTTTGAACAATTAAGGCATAATAAATAGTTGTGGCTGTTGCAATGAAATGGAATCACACTAGAGGTGTGGAATTGCCCTTGCAGTGAAATTCGACGCCTCGAAAGTTGAGGTTGTCCCTTCAGAGCAGTAAAAATGCTTGTGGGTTCTTTTGTTTGAATAGGTGATGCTAGTTCTTTTTTGTTATTCTTTTGACAGAAATGTTGCAATATCTTCATCAACAGTTAGTGGAGTCTGACCAGAGGAGCTTGACCTACCTGAAACGGTTTAACAAAATGCAGGCAGACTACCATAATCTCATTGGAGTCACTGCAGAGCTGGTGGATTCTTTGGAGGCCACAATCACTGGCAAGATGGTAAGAAATGACTCAGATGTGCACTTGCTTCCACACCCCCGAGACAATGGAGACCAAAGTGTGAATTAAGCTTCGTAGTTCTGAGAATTTCTGTTGGGATTGTGGCTCTTTACTAATGAAACACAGCACTTTGGGTGGGTGATTCTTCCATTGCCCCGGTCTAGGCAGATAAAGGAAGTGCAAAAGAGTGGTTCAGTTGTGCTAGCTTAGAAATCCTGGAGAAATTAACACCACCTCACATGACATCTCAGATCTCTTGAGAGAGTCCCCTTTTGAGTTTGAGGCATCAGCAGTGATTAGAGGGCATTTCTGTGAGTACTGACTGCCGTCCAACCCATCAATAGTTGTGTATTTAAAACTTCTGTCAGGTCTGTTTTAAGTTCCGTGGTGGTGGAAGCAATGTTCTTATCCAAAATTTTGGTGAGGAGAAGCTTTGCTCTCTGTTCTACTAAACTAGACTTGTTAATTTAACTGATAAAGGGAATAGGGATGGGAGTTATTAATCATATGAAATGGGCCACGTGTATGTGACTGGAGAAGGTACAACTTTTTATGGGTATTTTTTATATGAAGTTGATTGTATGTTTCATGTGCTATACTCTCTTCTCTGCAAGCATGCCTCTGTACTATAACTTCTGTGTAACCTGAAGGTTATTCTTATGGCAGATGTTAGTGGCCTCTAGATGCTTTTAAAAGAACTGAATTGTTAGCAGGGAGAATGACCTGGGATTTCCTTGACTGCCTGCAGAAAAGTCAATATGTGCCTTCCTCCCATCATCAGCATAAGCGTCTTGTGGTTTGTTACTCTGCTTCTGGGATCCCTGCCCATGTATTACTGCAGGGAAGAATTTGCCTGTAGGTGTGGATTACGCTTTACAGCGGATTAGGAAGGTATCTGCTCACGTGGTCTTGAGTAGCAATAAGAAACACGTAGTCATTCATTTGCTGCCTCCCATTTCACACCTCGGTGCTCTCCAGGGCGATATCCCATTACCTTCTGTGCTGGAGGAACCGGCGCTGCTTCTCTGCTGTTGCAGGTGCTTGTTTGGTTTCCTCTGTGAGCCTTGTGCCGGGCACTCATTTGGTCCTTCCCAAGTGTGTCCAGCTGAGGGTGCTCTTCCGTTATGGATCCTGGATTCTGTCATTTCTGGATCCAAAGTGAAGTTAGGTACTGAATAAAGTCATATTGAAGTTCCAACGTTCTGAATTTGAAAGGTTTTATTGTCTTGCTGAAGGTCTGGGAATATCAGAAGCGTCCCCATTTGCATTTCTATAATCTCGTTCCTCTCATTCCTCTCGCCTGTGTTCTGAGAAAGGTGCTAACTCTTCTTAAATTAAGATGTTCTGTTTGGTGTAGGTTTCCCAAAACAAAAAAACTAAACCCCCTGAGCTGTTTTTTATTGAAACACAAAGTGCTGTACTGTGTAATTAATATTTATTCTCTCTGCCATACAAGACAGTTGTGTAAGTCCTGCTCTTTAGATAGACAACACATCAGCATTGCTTAAAGCACAGAACTGCTTCATTTTTTAGGTTGATTTGATTTTGAACCTTTTGATTGAGGAAAATCTGTATGCAAATATAGGTGTGACAAAGTCTGGTTTACTTCCAGACTCTCTGAAACTGTTTGGTATTAGTCTTGTTAATAGCATAACAATTCCCAGATAAAGACAATTTATAGCTTTTTAATTTCTGAACAGAATAGTAGTTGCAGTATATACCTTGTGCTTGCATCAATGAGTCTCAAGTATGTGATTTCTAACTCTTTTAAAAAACCAGCCTTTAATATAGAAACACTTGTCTGGTGGAAGGCGTAAGTTTTATATAATCCTTTTCACTTTGCTTCCTAATTTTTAGATCTCACCAGAGTATATTCAAAGTGTTTGTGTTCGCTTGTTCAGCAATCAGATGAGACAAAGTGTAGCACAGAGTATTGACTTCACAAGGCCTGGAACTGTAAGTATTAATGTTTGGGATTTTTACAGTAACTGTCTTAAAAGACAGTACTAATTAAGCTGTATATAGAACAATAAATGTTCCAGAATGGGAAAGAGAAAACATAGTGTGTTCAAGCTTGTAATTATCAATATATAATTTTGTTGATCTCAGATGCTGGTGAATGACATGGTTATGCAGTTATAACTGCATTAGTATGATTAATTCTGTTGTTGTGAGGACAGTAAGATTTGTATCTGTTAAATGCTAACAAAATATTTTCAAAAAACTAAAAAATCCTAAAACTAATGTTCTGAGTGTGGTTTGATGGCAGTTTAGTTAGCCAGTTTAATTTAGTTATGAAGGGGAATGATGTTTCTCAGCTCTGGACTCATGGTGTGTTCCTTTCTGTTGTCAGTGATGCTCCTGTAACCCTACAGAGAATTGGTTTAGTCTGCTAAAGGAGAAGCATCACACAGGATCATGAGAACAAATGTGGAAAAGAGGAGGAAGGGAAGAGTTCCCTTTTCTGTAAGAGCCAGTTGTTAGATGAGCAGTTAGCTGATACACTTAAGCTACCTTGTTGATTTGTGATGGTCTTTTAACATCCTAAGAAACTTTGATCTTATTGACAACCAGCTCAGGATCATTAGGGCTGTTTTTTCCTCAATTCACCATTCTCTGATTTCTTTTCAGATGACTGCAGTATACCTTGCTCATTTACGTTCTGCTCAATCTCTTCTGCCTAACTGAGGAGAGAATTTTGGCATTATTTTTCAGCAGCAGAACCAGCTTAGGATAGTAGTGTCTATGAAACAATTCCTGTGAGATTTTAAATGACTTAATGATAGTGTAAGAGCTGTTCAGTGGTACAACCTTTTTTAATACCTAACTTGTCCAAGTTTTTCAAATAAGCATTAACCTTAAAACTACTTTAGCACATTTTAACGATAAAATATTGTGTACCACTGTTTTACAAAGACAAGCCAAAATCATGAATTGTGCTTATTGTTTTTGCCATGGCAGGCGTTCATGTGTACTTAACTTTGTAGGAGGAGAGCTTAGTGAAGTGTCAAAGAAAAGCAGAAGAAAATAAAATTCCTGCTCGCTATTCTAGCCAAGGTTTTTAATACCAATGACGCTATGGGTACATTTTGTTCCTCTTGAAAATTTACTACAGAAAGATAAGGAGATAATAAAGATGTTCCCTTTCCTACGTGTTAATATTTTCAGAGATAAGTATTATTCCTAATTGCTCTTCCAGCTGTTTTAAATACCATCACTTCCCTGTTAATGATCAGAATTTCTTTCTCTAATCTGCCATGAATTAGGAGGTGCACTCTTACGCAGCCTGCAAAAGCTACTATTTCAGGGTTTCAGGAAGGAACCAGGATCTCTTTGTCTGCTACCTCCACATTAGGTGCTGTCTGCAGCTCCTCTCTCCTCAGATTTACACCATGTCCGTAGTTATGTCATCTCCCACCCCATAATCTACCTCCTCCCACCCCATCTTTCTTCTAACCAACAATTTTCAGAGATCTTTCCTCTTGCCTTGCCAGTGGCTTTCCATGATAACGCATTAGGTACCCTAGTAGTCTCCTGTATTTTTGCCATCTGATGTTGATGTTGTGTGTGTTTCTCCTTCCCTGGACTGAGATCGTCCATTCTGTACAGCCACATGCCCTCTTCTTTCTGTTCCTGCTCTCTGCTTGCATCAAGACTTCTCTTTTTCTCTTGTGCTTTCAAGGTGCTCCATTTACCCAGGGTTTCACTAATTATTTCTATTCTTTTTATCATAAGTTGATCCTCCAATCTCTTGAACCCTTTTAGGAAGCGGGCAGAGGGAAGAATGTCATCTTTTTGTGAGGTTCTGATTTGTTTCTTTAGCTGTTTTGGAGAGAGTGCAGAAGTGGCTGAAGCTGTGTCTTCTCTGACAAAATCTGGCTGGATTATTGCTAGGCTGCACATGTCTTTCTGTACCCCTATCACATAGTTATTGTAGCATAAACATCTGTCCTTGTATGGTTTGGCCTTTAAGTGTAGGAATGTTTCCTTCTCAGTAAAAAAAGGAGACTTTTAAAAGTTTGAGGAACAATAACGGATCATTGAAGAAGTGTAGACAGCAGAGTATGAACAGTATTTCAACCAGAATCTCTATCACTGTAGGTTTTTAAGAACAAGGGAGACAAACAAATACCATTCATGAGGAATGCTTGGTGTTTGCCTGACACGTTAAGTGACTGTGTGCTCTCTTGCAGCCACTCTTCCTCTGTTTCCTTCTATAAGATGTTCGACTGTTAAATGATTGCTGATCTTGTGCATCATGTTCATTTACTTCTGCTTCTCTAAAAGTGTCTCAAAAGCATTTCTGCTCCAAAGGTGCCTTTGCCACCGTACTTATGGCACTGTGGCCACTTTGATGGAGTCTCCAGCTATGCAGATAGGTTAGAGAAAGAGGATGTGTTGTTGGTGGATTTTTTTCCATGCTGGAAGTAAATTTTTGTCTCCCTTTTGTCCCAAATTAACCCGGTTAACCTGAGTAAAGCTGTGTTCTTCTGGCACAGTTGTATCTATTTTTATACTAGGCCTTACTAGCATAACTATTTCTGTGTGACTTTATGGCTCTTTTACCCCCAGTATTTGAGGAAGCTGCTGTGACAGCCAAGCTCTCTAGTGAAGGACCTGTCCAGTTATAGCCCTGAGACTATTTAGATTAAGGGTTTCTTGCCTGGTTTAGGTCACTCCTTGACAGTGAGGTTCTAGCAGCTGCTGTGGTTGAACCCTCACGTTGTTCCTCAAGCAAATCCACACAGGCTCTCTGAGGCATTAGCCAAGTTTTGGAGGGCTAATCACTGTCTTCTAGACATTCACTGCATCCTAATCAGATTTCCTCATTTTATCCTTTTGTCCACTCTTGATTGATCATATCTTCTTGTTTATTTCCCATGTAGAGAGTTCTGGTTTTATATATGAATAGCAAACATGCGGAAACACAAATAAGTGTAAGAAGAAAAAATAGAGATTATTTTATGAAAAGAAAAACAATGCTCCTTTCTCATCATCCCAAAATATTTCTAACCCACTCCCTGACTTTGTTGATTCAGGAAGCCAGATGAGATGGACTAAAATTGTAACTGTTTGCCACTAGGCCACTAAGACATCCCATTACTTTTTCTTCAAGGATTCAAATACTTCATTGTTATACAGTCAGATGTTATTGTTCTACCCTTAAGTGGTTTCAGGCTTTTGCGTAAGTTTTGGAATAAAGCTGGAGGCACCGTGACCCAGACTAAGTAGCAGCACGAGTTCACAGCATCTGTGCTGGATTTGTGTTGCTTTTTCCCTTGCTTTTTGCTCATTACTACTTAGAGACACTAGAGTGTGATCTTTCCAGCTGTTCCATCTCACAAACCTTCTTCTGTAAGGGACAGTCACCTGCATAATTGCAGAGGGAAGAGACTAGTAGAGGGGCAGCTCCTCTGCTCATCCTTTAGGTCTCTGTGTAGGCAAGATAAGTGAGAGATTTAAAAAACCAGTCATTATTTAAAGAGTTCTCGCAGGCATTAAATATGGTAGTTTCTTGGTTGGGTTTTTTTTCCACTTCACCTTGAATATTCAGAGTGATCCTAACTCACTGACACCACCAATGTCAGGACAAGACCCTGAAATAAATTGGTTCTGGTGGATCAATATCTCTAAATAGATGAGCAGAAAGGAAAATCATTAGCAAGGAAATTACTTTTTTGTTGTACTGTCATGCAGCCTTAAATTTCAACCAGTGTTTTTTTGGGTATGAGTGGACTTGCGTTACATAGTTTGGAAAGAGAAGGTGCTCGAGTTCACAGCCCGTTATACTGATGCAACTCAGGGGACAATACAGGTTTTAGGTCAGCTTCTGTGAGCAGAAAATGCTAAAGCTGCATCATTTGCTGAGATCTGTACTTGAGGTCTACAGTATATTTTGTTAAATCAGCTACAGTACACTGGCAGTTTTTAGTTACACTGGGAAAGAGGATTATATGAGTGCTGTAATGAAAATGAAGTATTGCCCAAGGAAATTAAGGAGTATACCTTGGATTATATCCTTGGTAGCAATTTTGTATGCAAACTTGATTTTGTTCCCAGTGCATTGTGCTCAGTTTTTAATGTTGGGGAAAGTTGTGTTGTGTAGCAGAAAGCCTTGACGTCTCAGGCTTTGAAATTACAATAAAGGTGACATGTATCAGCTATTGATGTGTGCTGTCAATGTGCACACATCAGCTTCCTGGTTTGCCCCCTCCATGACTCAAGGCTTGTCCTTTCAAACTGGAAGAAGTTTGTATCAGGAGGACAAATCCCAGAAGCAAGTCTTTCTTCCTGAGCTGGCTCTAAGACCTGAGGCAGTAACAACCAAAAGAGTTTTCCATTATAATCATACCCCAAAATCTTACTTAACAAGGGCTTCTGGTGTCAGCTTTGTGCTCTCTGGTGAGCTGGATTGCATCTCATTCTTTTGCAGAGCAACTCCATGCCTCTTGCCAGCTCTGTGACCTCCTGGGTCAGCTTGTGAGCCTGATCTGCAATCCTTTAATAGGATGCATCTGCTGCATGCAGTGGAGAGAGGCCACACTACTGTGTTACAGTTGGGAGATGTTTCCAAGGGCTCTCTAAAGCCCTGTTTTACCATAAGGCTTTTTTCTTAGCTGCAGTTGAATGTTATCGCCACCTTCCATCCTGTCATTTGACATTTGTGGTCCTGAATTGGGAGATAAGAAACCTGAGAGAATTGTCAGAGCAAGAGGTCTGGATTTAAGAAGAGCAGGTCAGAGCAGCAGGTCTGACAAGCCAAGGAAACATTTGTTTGAAGATTTAATCAATTCTTGACTTTCTAATGCTCATTTGGTAGGGAACTGATGTGGGTAATGGTAAATTTGAAAATAATAGTTTCAATTACAGTATTCTATTATAGGACTCTCATAGTTGCTTATATTTTTAATACTCTTGAGATAAAGTTTTACTTCTACTTTTTTGTCTTTCTAATAGTGACTTGTCTGGTGGTTAAGAAATATGGGTTGTAATTTTTTTGATGCCTGCAATTTTATGTTCAATACACATGAAGCCAAGAGGATCTGGCTTTTTATCACCAATCAAAAGTAGCACAGGTTCAAGCCTGAAACCCACAAACAGGTTTTTGGATTGAAGTAAAATGTACACCTTCCTGGGATATTTTGGCTTAGGGATAAGGTAATAAGATTCTCTAAACTTTGAATTAAAGGGAAAACAAGAACTGCTTCTTCAGATGTGCAGTTTCTGCCTAGCAGAGATGGGTGTTAACCATTGGAGAATCTTTCTGTGACCTGAAAGCTGTAAAGTTGTTTGCATATATTGCACCTGTGTCATGGAATAGAATAAATTGCCTATTATGCTTTTACTGCTATTCAGTCTGATTATATTTACCTGTAGCTACAATTAGGTGAATTAATGTCCCTTGCAAGTTTTAGGTCTCTTTTGACACGACTGGAAGCTGTGAAAAAATAGTGAGTTGTTTCAGGGTTTTTTAAGTTGTATCACTGGACAATATTACCAGCTCCTCTGTAAAGTTAAACTGTAATTTGCAAAATAAGAATTTTTAAAATTTTTGGGATAGCTGTAATGACTACCGTGGGCTCCTATTTTCTTTGCTCTGTATTTTTTTCCTCAAACATGCCTTTTATTGCAACTATGCACATGCCATCAAGATGTAATAGTTGGTGGCAAGTGTTCCATTTCTTACTTGTGAGAGTTTTTTGCACCAGGAGATCACATTAAACCTAGGATCAGGGTAACAGAAGGTTTTTAGTTTGTTTTTTTAATCACTCTCTAAACTATTCAGAGTGGATTCACCAGGCATTGCTTTTTCTTGTAAAAATAAAGTGCATATTGCAGTGAACAGCATCTGCCCTAAGTGAGTTTTTCTTAGGATGAAATATATCAGTCTACTGCCTCCCTGTCCATGGGATTTTTATATGTTCCCATTTATGTATGGAAAAGAAGAAACAAGCCTACCTCTTTGTTTAAGCAAGGAGAAGTTCTTTCTTCCTCCTGATACAGTATATGTATTGCCCTTTTCACAAGTTACTGCAGGGTTTTTTGTTTGCATGAATTCTTCATCTCTAAAGGTAAGGTGTTGCCTTCAGTAGGGGTTTCCACAAACTTTTCCTGTTACTGTCCTCAAGTCATAGAATAGCCCAGGTTGAAAGGGACACTGAAAAGTTGTCTGGCCCAACTTTTTGTCATTTCCTTTAATGTTAAAACTTGCCTTTAATGTCATCTTTTGTCTTGATGCCTACACCCATTTTCACTGGCTCAGGTCATACATATGTTGAAATGTCTTTCATCATGATACAGGTTTTCTTTTGCTCACTTATTGGTCTCTATCAATGTTGTCCTTTGTCTTAAATTTAATTTTGAATTGTCTTTGCCAGGAACTGTCTGTGTGTATAGCACCATGAACGTTAAAATACTCATTCACATCAGGGACTTCTAAGTGTCATAGTAATAAAAGTGTCAGATTTTAAAAATTTGTTAAAGAATAAAAAGAACTTATTTTCTGCTCACTGTGAAGAGTGGCAAGTTTCTTATGTCTTCTGTGTGAGGCTGTTAGGGAGCAGCCTGCTAAATACAGTGTTTATGTGCCTATTCATCTGTACAAATATGTCCTCTAAAGTACTGGCAGGTTTGCACAAAAAGATTGGAAGCAGAATAATTAATGTTGGTCTTATTTCATTGTGTTGAACTGTGTACTTTTATTTTTAATTAAGACTGTTCTTTTTAGATACAAAGCTGTTCTAAGTATTTTAGTCTAATTAAAGAGAACATGGCATATTTTGTACCAAACTACTCAAACCATGAATTAGCACCGTTCTTTATTTTCGTAACTACGTCCTAGGTTTCCCTCCAGAGACTTTTTCTTAGTTTATCCTTGGAGCCTTTTGGGATGAAGAATTGATAACATGGCTGACACACCTTAAATTGTCTCTCTCAGCTTTTGTGTTGGTCGGAAACTCCAGTCAAAGCAAGTATGGGGAATAGTGGCAGGTGCTTTCTCAGAAGCTGAGGTCTTCTATCAAATACCATGTTCAGTGGTATCTCTCTTAGCTGCCTCAGTGAAGTGAACAGTACAAGTCATACATTCTTGTAAATTTGTCTGTGCTTCGTATGTAGCTGTTCTGACAGTGGCAGTGGGAGAGTGTGCAGACTAGGTATGTTTGCCAGCTGTTGAGAGGAGAACTTATAAATATATCACAAGAGAGACACAGCATGTATGTCAGTTCTAAGACTTACAAGTATGAGAATTGGGAGAAGGTGTTTATATTTTCTTTTCAAAGCTAATAGTCTTAATTTTTAACTAATTTTTTTTGTTCCTGTTACAGAACTGTGCATTTCCCTGTGATTTATTTCTGTTAACTTTTTTTTTTAATCTTCTTTATTTTAATGTGTGCCTGTTTGCCTATAAAGGGATATTACTCTATGAGCCCTTGTGATGACGGATATGTAAGTGTCTCTCTTTATATCCTTTCATGTTGCCTGCTCAGTCTGTCACAGTCTGTATTTCTCTTCATTCCACAATGTGGAACAATTTTTTCTGCATTTCAGCTTGTCATGACAGTAACTGTATGGTTTATGAAGAGCCAAAAAATGTGCAAGGCTTGGAATTTCTGCATGGGGAATGGAATAGATGTTCTGGGTAACCTTATGGCTTCATACTACACTTAACACTGCACGTTAACATAAAAGCAGCTTTGTCCACAACTTTTACATGAAACACAGCTTCTCAGAGCATGCAGAAAGCAATTGTTTCTTCCATGGGATCATCTGTGTATAGTATACATTGTCTCTGAAGTGTGCCAATGCCATCTGATCCCACAACACCTTTGACTAAGCCAATTAATATTATTGTTCAAGATAATACAGCAAGTTGAGTTATGCTCTTCAGAGGGTGTCGAATTCTACATATTTATATTTTTAATTCCTAAAGTTGAACTTTCTTTCAGTAGTAAAGATTATAAAAGTCTTTTGCACAATTAAAATGGATCTTCTTTCACGGAAAACTGAAAATACAAAATCACTTTCTGTGTACTGCCTGTGACTTCTGTAACCCAGATGGAAGTTTGTATTCTGGCAATACTACAAGTACACCATAAGTATCTAATTTTGCCCAAAGTCAGTGCATTCTTTGTGAAGAAAGGAAATTAGTCTACTTCTAAGTAATTCAGTATGTAATCAATTCATAAAAGTGATTTACACCAATTTTGGAAAATGTCTGTGAATTTAAAATAATACATATTTATATTTTTATCACCTTCATTAGGTAAAACAAGATTTTGCCTTTCAAGAAAAGCTGCCTATTTTTCAAACATATTTATCACCTGGAATTACAGTAAACCCCTGTGGGCACTCAACTTTCCACTTAAAACAATGTTTTGTTTTGAGAAATAGTCATGGAAGTATTGAATGCAGTGGACTATTTCTTACATACTTCTTTTTATCTTAATGTAGAGAATACTACCCACATCCACCTGTGGTGAAAGATCACCTGTATCAATCAACCTGTTCCCACTGATGACATGAATGTTCATAATGGACACTTTTTGCTTGATGTTAAGCATTTTGTTCCCTCACATAATTCTCTGTTTTGAGATAGTAAAAGGTTGATTACAGACAAGCAATTATGAATGAAAAGATCTTTGCTAAAGAAAAGTTTTTCCCTTACACAGATTAGTATACAGCATTAGTGAAATGTAACTTTATACAATGTAGAATGTAATAACTTACAGTTCAGAGTTGTTTATAAAATTTCTGTAAAGCTGTCTGACTCTAATTCTGAGGTATTTCTTGAATACATGGGTAGCTTTCAGCTCCCCTCACTGTTTATGGATAGTGTTTTATACTTTTTTCTGACATTTTGTGTTGTCATTACATTATCACACTGTATCACTGAGTGACTTTTTACTGTACACATCAGATGTCTCAGAGAACTTGGTTTATATGGCAAGTGGGAGGTTTTCATAACAGCATATCTTTAGTATAAGTAAGAAAAAAACATAATTAAAAACATTTGCAGATCTTATGAAATAACTTTGCATAGCCCCAGTAGACCTGCCAGGTTACACAAGCTCAGGGTCTAATCCCTCACAGGCTGTGTGGAGCAGTCTTCTTGTTATTAGTGTGTAACAAATGAGCTCAACATAAATTTGTGAGTTCTGATAGCTTGTACAAATCTGCTCAAATTTTGGTTTTACTCTTCACATATTCATCACGTATCTTTGTTAATTCTTAATCTGCATTGAATTTACACTGAATTCTTATAGCACATTTTCAGAGTAGAACTGAGGGCAAAATCTGGCTTTCAGCTTCACCTTCAGCATATTATTAAAATATATATCAAACAGCAAAGGAGATGTGGTTTGAATACAGGGCTGCAGTATTTGATAAAATCAATTGTGGTTTTGGCTTGCACATGAAGTGCATCTGTTTTCTTTTATAAATATTGATTTCTTTTTTTTTCCCTTTGAACTTCTTTGGTTTATTCCATGCTTTTCATATTCATGCCTCGCTTTGTTCAAAAAGGAAGGGATGCCATCTGTGGCTAATGTGCATCGTGACAGAATTATTTGACTTAATGTGGCACCTGGTTTGGCTTTGGCAAGAACCAACACAAACATCATACCCCATGATCCTACCAGAATGTGTTGTGCTTGGGCTGTTTTTTTCTTGTGTTTCTTTTTCTTTCCTTAAGACACCAAGCTTCTGCATGTCTTTCAATTATGACAAATGATTCTGTCTCAAGATAGGTTTTGCATGAAAAGTATTTTGTTCACGATTAAGTCTGTGAGTGTTGGGACATGGGAACATGTTCGCCCCAGGTTCTTCACACTCTGTCTTTGGCAATCTAAGGAATACTGCTTAAAAGGTTAAATTAATATTTAACCTTTTCCAGAAAAGGTAAGACTGGGGAAAGGGCTTGGGAGAAAATGCTGAGGAAATAAATCTTGTAATCTAAGAAAATTGATAGTGAAGAGGAACTACGGAATCATTCCTATTTATGGTGGTTGTACCATAAGCATTTGATTGTTTAATTGCAAAATAATAACTTTTAGTTCCTGCACCCTGCCATTCATTGGTAGATCTCAAAACCCAGCTAGTTCAAGGGATTGATGCCTGTATCTGCTTTCCAGATGAGAAAAACTGAGGCCCAGAGAGGTGAAATGATGTGTTTGGTTTCTGTGTGCAGTTGGTGGCTGAATCAGGACTAAAATTATATCTCCTGAGCCACTGCCTTACTCAGCATGCCACCCTGGATGGATATGGATTAGCTTACTTATGACTAATTGTGATAATGCAGATGAAAAGGAAGAAAGGAAACCTCTGCCTGTAGCATGGTTACATTCTTTCTACTTATCAGTGGTGCTGACCATAGTTAGTCAAATTGAGAAACAACAGTGCAGTGAAGAACAAACTAGTCCCCCAAAACATTTCGCATTTCTGTTTGGCCTTATTGAACCTGATGTCATAGGAATTTTATCCTTATTGCTTTCCCAGAAACACCAAAAGCCTGAGAGAGCTTCCTTCCTCCTCTGCAGGTTCTAGACTGATAAACTGAGTCTGATCAGCAAGTGACCAGCAGTCTTTCCAGCTCAGTGGTTCTGCCCTCAGAGCTCCAGCGTAGGGCCTGCCTCACTCTCTAGTACCTTTTTGGTGTACACAGACTACAGAGGGAAAACATACTAAATGCTTTGCTGTGCTCCATCTGCTGGCTTAAAAGTAATTTGGGAATTAATAGGACTTTGTCCTGTTTGATCTGAATGTTTTTCCAGTTGAAGTTTCTGTAGTTTGAAATTTATAAAAGTTTGCAAAATCCTACACTTGCCAAAAAGTTGTATTTGTGTGAAAGGGTGATACATGTATCTTAACCAGTTATACATCCTCTAGTTAGATTTTGGTTGAAGCACATTTTTCTTTCTAAGGCAGCAAAGAGGTGAGTAAAAAGTACTTTGCTGAGAAGCAGTGTCTTTATATACATCTCTATACCCCTAGTGCCCTCCTCTGTTTCTTTTCTCACTGCTGTTCTCTGTTTGACCTTCCCATCTTCAAGGGCTCTGTCTTTTTTTTTTTTTTTTTGCATTAAAGAACTACAGTCACCTTCTTCCCTGTTTCCTCTAATGGAGAAAGGAGAAAGGTGCTGAGAGAAGCAACAAAAGTGATTTGTGATTTCATTGCACATTCAGCTGCAAGGTGTTAAGTTTTGACTGGGAAAAAAGTTTTGTTTAAACAAAATTGACTCTTTATACTTACCAAAAATGCTAAGGAAAATGAACGAGAGCAAAACAGTCTAGGGGTAGATATCATACTTAGAAAGACTTTTGTTTTGTGTAAGATAAACTATGATGTGAGAACTGCTGGTCAAGACAGGTTATTTTGAGGTGCATGATCTGTTAATTGTCTATTGTGTACAAGTCATTCATTGACGTAATATAAAATACTTTCCAATGTGCATATAAGCTTATTTCACATCTGAGAGAGCAGTTCCTTGTATTCTGAGGATACCCATGAGTTAGTGTGTTCAAGAAAATGTCAGCTGGTGTAATTCAATATTCTCTATGGTATGTCATGCTTTTTGTCTCCTAAATCCCACAGTTTTAAATCTGACAATAGACATTGATTATATAGCTCCCTTTGAAAGAGGCTTGGTTAGAAGAGAAGACCAGTTTTACAGGCAGCAGTGGTAATGGGAGATTTTTAGAAAATGATCAGCACAAAGAGATGACATTGAATATTCTGTAAATACAGCATGTAGTTGACATCAGAATGCATTATATGAAGCATCCTTATGCCAGAATTGCTGCTTCTTTGCTCGTCTACAATTAACTCTAGCAAAAAATATTTACTGAAGCAGACAACTTTGATGTGGAACTTTTATATGGTGTTGATGTTCCTTGTGCAGTGGTGACTGTAAATGCATTGTGTCACACTGCATCAAAGAGGAAATATCCAAGATTGAATTGAACATATCCTAGGCAGAACCACTGAGAAATGGCACACTACTCCAAATAGGTTTATCCATACTAGAATGCATAGTTGTGTCTTTACATATTAATATTTATCTATAGGGGTATATTTTGGTAACGATAGACACTTGATAACATTAGTGTTGAATTAAAGAATTACAGTAATTTGTATACAGGCATACATGCTGGGTCTCCAAGGAAATATTATTGCAACTCAAAGGTGTGAAAATTTATGAGATCAATGAATGTGCTTAGTAAGTTCTTCATCTTCCTCTGTGGGTTTCAGATAGTAGTTTCTACTCTTTTTTTTTTTTTTTTTTGAATGCTTCAAGTGTAGGTAATTTGTGGAGTATGAGAGTGAAGATAACATAGCCAGATCATAACAAGAGATTTTTACCTGTGAAACACTTTAAGGGAAAAGAAAAATAAACACTGAAGTGCACTTTCTTTAGTTGTATTTCTGGTTTGCAACACAAGTTTTACAGGAAAAGAACTGCTGAACCTCAGTGAAAGAATTCACTGTGGATCTCAGTAACCTTGATGTGAAATTTGAACTAATCTGCTGTAATTCCTTTTTTTTTTTTCTTTTTGTGATCCAGGCTTCCACAATGTTGAGAGCATCTTTAGCCCCTATGTAAGTATTTGTTGCTGAGCTTCTTTTCTATCTGTAGAGAAGAGGAGGAGGGGTTTGTAAACTGAAGTACCCTTCCAGTTGTCTGCAAATGGGACTCACTCCTCCTCTGTGCTTCCTCTGAGTTCAGTGAACATTGATGCAAATACTGTGTGATCTGTGTTCTTCAGTTGAGCAGTTTCAGTTACATTCTAATTTCAGCAGGATGCTGTTAATCCAATAAATCTGCCATTCCACACCTGTGAGGTTGTCGCTGTATTTTTACTGTATCTGCACATTTCAGTCCTGTTGTTGTAATTGGTTTGATTCTCACAAGTCCAGGAAAAGGGGGAATCACTAATACAGATTTCTGTGTGCTTCAATTTTAATTTTTTTTGTGATGGACTTCATAAATTTTGGCTTATAATATTAAATAGAGATGGTATATTCAAGGTGAAGTTTTAATAAATTTTTGAGACACTGTTTTGATCCTTCTGTTGTTTACAAGATAATGGGGCAATTATACATAGCACATAAAATTTGTTTTGAAAAGTGGTAGGCTGGGAAGATACTAAAACATTTTAGTGGATTATTTTTAAATATTAAGATTAAAACATTCAGTGGAAGCAGTTTTCCCAAGGGAAACTTCTATTAGTGTTAAATCTCAAAAAAGCAAGATAGTACTGATGCACAGAAAGTGGTCCTGTATTAAGTATCATGTTAAGCCAGCAGACTCCAGCCTGTAAAAATCCATTCAGCCCACACCACCTTTGCCTTGGAGAAGACGTGTCTCTGTGTGTGAGGGCTTAGAGGTGGAGTTGGAACTGCAGCTTGCAACTGCATCTAACTGTGTGCTAGGAGTCACGAGCTGCTGCACTCGTGTCCGTGTGGTCATGAGCGGAGGGGAAAAAAGGATGTTCCTGGACTGTTTTGTGCCAGTAAAAATCTCAGATCAACCACTCGTTGGTTGTCAGTTTACTGTCTGCAGGTGATGATCGTTAGTGAGCTGCATGCATGGTTGAAAAATAAAGCCAAGTTTAACAAATCTGTTGTTCTGACACTATAATGGTAATAAAAGTAACAAAAGTGTGAAAATGTGGAAGCTCTTTTCCTGAAGCAGACTTCCTGTTTTGGCTCTTCTCACCTCAGTAACATCAGCTGCACTGAACAAGGAGAGAGAGTTTTGATGAGTTGTCTTTTCTGTTTGCATTTAGGAAGTTGCAGGATGTGCCATTGTTGCCCTCTTTGGATTATGAGAAGCTGAAGAAAGATTTGATTACAGGAAATGATCGTCTCAAGGCCTTCTTACTGCAGGCTCTGCGCTGGGTAAGGACAGGGCCTCTGGAGAAATAAAAAAATAGGTCCCTTCTGACGGGATCCAGAACTGAGATCAGTTTTGCAAACAAGGTGGTTGTTCTGCTGATCAGTTCAACATGACAGGCAACTTCTCTGTGAAGCTTGCTAAGGCTGTTGAGATGATGAAGATAGCCCAGGTAGGAGGTGTCTATTTGTAGTGTAGCAGTCCTCATCTGAGGAAAGACAGATTCCTCACATGAGGAATTCCCTGATTTCTGAGATTCTCAGTGGAAGTAATTTCTGATGTTTTCAAATAAATTGTTGTTTTAGGCAGTTCCTTTTTCCATATATCTTTTCAATTTACATTTATACAAATACTGCTCTATCCACATCATACCTGACTCTAATCACCAGTTTTCCTTTATAATTTATTATTTTACAGGACCCTACCTATTGATTGACTTGGATCATGTAATGACATTTCAGAAAAATTACAGATAGTAACAGGAAGTTGCATTTTCCTGCTGAAAAGGAAGCTGACTGTTTCAAAGTGACAGACATGAAGGATGATAATAGTGGAATTCTGATCAAGTTTCAGTGTCCATTTTTCACATAAAAATCCATCCGTTTGGTCTGACCTGTGTTACTTCTAGCCCAGTGCTCTGTCTCAGATGTTTAAGAAAAGCACCACATCTGTAGCTATTAGAGGGGCTTTTTTAACTTTATGGGAAGTAATGCTGTATCCTTCCTGTATGGACAGTGATGACAGCTCCCAGGTAACAGTTTTGTAATGGATCACAGACCTGAGGTCATGTCAGTTCATTTCTTCTCTTTGCCTTAGATTGCTAAGGTTGGATTCCTTCTCCCCATGAAAGAGGTTTCTCAGCTATGGAGTACCAGCACCTTTAAAGTCTCCAGGGGTCATCAATACATACTTCTTTTCTTTTTGTTTTTTAACTTGTTTATTTATGTTGTTATTTATTTTAGCGCTTGACAACATCACATCCTGGAGAACAGAGGGATACTGTCCTGCAAGCCTACATCAGTAATGACCTCCTAAATTGCCACAGCAACTGTCAGGTCAGCTGGAACTGAGGGTTGTCAGTTGTCCAACTTCTCTGTGATACTGCTCATTTGTGTCTATAAAGTGCTCTGCAAGGGGGAAAAAAAAAAGGTAGTAGTGCCAAAATCAGGTGATACATTTAGCTTCTCCATCCCAGTCCTTAAATGTTGTTGGCAAAGCTTTGCATTACAAGAACTCTCAGTGTAGACACAGTCCTTGTAGACAAATGTAAGTTTGTCACCTCTCCTGGTGTTTAACTTCTGTGAGTTGAACCGAAGCCTGAGGTCCTTTGCCTCTTGCTTATCAGATCCTATGTCTCTTTTTGAGTTATTATGTATTGTTAAATAATACACTCAATTCATTTCACTGATCTAAGATAAAAACTAAATTAGGACTTCAGTCCCAATACCGCCATGGAATGTGTCATTATGTACCTGCAGTAGTGTGTTCAACAGTATTTCTGTGAAGTTGAAGTGGATTGGTACTTTTCTTAGAAAAGGGAATTGCTGGTGTGTTGATTTTGAAAGGTTGTTTCAGCCCCTGATAATCCAATACTGTTGCTGAAAAAAACACAACTTTCTTAATTGGTTGTAGTGAATTTTGTGCATAATTGAGTTCCCCAGGGGTTCAAGGCACATGGCCTGCTTGGTGCACTGTGGCTTCATTGTCCTTGCAACCGTAATTTGTACCACTCCAAAACGTAAAGGATTATTAAATCAACCATCTGTTTTTCTCCCCATAAATTTCTGTAAAAGGGAAGTTTTGCCCGAAATAAAACAGATTAGAAATAAGTTGCAGTGTGGTGGTGTTCATAAGTTATTGATCTGCTTCCCACACTCTTAGTTGTTGAACTGTAGCATTCCTATTCAGGTAACATTACTGCATTTAAGTTCATCAACAAAATTAAGTTGTTTAGTTTGTGGGGTTTTTTGTCACTGACTGAATATTAATTTTAGATACCAGCTTTAACTGAACTGTGTTGGTTCATTATAATTCCCACTCTACATCATGGAGCTTAATGGTGTTTTAAGAGTGAGACAAGAAGTTGTAATTTGCCTATTTGTCCCTTCTTTATCTCTCCTTCAGCCCCCTGCCAATAAAAAAAGAATTTTTACATCATATTGACAAATCCATATGCATTCAAAGGAAGGGGGTTGCTGTGTAAGTTTAATGAAGCTTTTAAAACATTATAGAAGACCAACCTTTATGTTTTCCTTCTTTGTGGAGTTTTTTTTAACATTTGGGTTTTTTTTTTCAGGGAAGCATCCTCATATTACTACATTCTAAGAGTGAGGTAGTCAGACAGTATATGGCAAGGCTCATCAATGCTTTAGCTTCACTGGCAGAAGGTAAAAGATTCACTGCAAAAAATAAGATAGCATTTTCATATAATGCTGTCTTATAGGTGCTTCACAAGTACATGTCACTGCATGTGGAAATTCAGGGCCTTATTTGCACCCTTCTAGGGATTCTCTGTCTTTTGTTACATGCATTCAAAACAGCTTTTCTGTATCTGGAAAGTTTTCATTCTTATACTGTATATTCAGCATTTCTGACTTATCTTGATTTGTGGTCTATGTGGGAGCTTAGTCAGGTACTGCCTTTAATATAGTCTTCAGTCTCTTCATGAGGGTTAAAACGAAAAATCCCCATTAACTAGGGGTCCTGTGGGCAGACCTACTACCAGGCTGTGCAATAGTAGCTACTGTGGCTGCTCCTGAATTCCTGGACCTCACCTGAATAAATCATTGTACATCACTGCTAACTATCTAGATGCATATATATACAGCTTTGTATCTCTGCCTGTCCCAAATTAGCCTTTGGTTTGCTGCTAATTTTGGAGCTAACTATTGCTAGGAACTGAAATCCCATTTAAAGTCAGTAGCAGTGGGACACCTGACTTTCCCAAGCTCATTAGACATCTCGGTTCTTTTCCTTGATTGTTCAAAACTGTAATAGATCAGAAAGCATGTACTGAAAGTGGATTCTGTGTGGTACTAATTTGGCAAGCATGCACCTCTAATGCCCCAAGTGCCTGGATTGAATTCAGCTGGTCTGCTACACAACTTTGTGCAGGTTTGTTGGGTCTTGGCACAAGGTTGTGGCTTGTCAAGAAGACACCGAGGTCAATCCTGCTTACTTTTCCAAAGAGAGGGAGCTTTTCTGTCGTAGCTGCTTATCTCAGCATCTGTTCTTTCATCGCTTTTTGCACCAGGTCGTGCCTACCTTTCTCAGAACCCAACGTTGCTGCAAATGCTGGAGGAGAGACTGAAAGCTGAAGACAAGGATTCCCTTACATGGGAGAATGTTCTGGGGGCTCTGCAGAAATTCAGCCTCAGGTGATGAAAGCACAGCATGTGGTGGTGACAGCAGTAGAGGAAATGCAGGCTAGTTAGTCTCTGTTCAGGGAGGAAAGAAGAGCACTTGATTTTCCCATAACAATCATCAGAACCCCTGATGGCTGATGAAAGCAATGTCACTTATTATGGAGGAGAACTCAGTTTTGCTGACTGAATTAACCTGACTTCCTACCAGCTGTCAAGACTCAAGTAAATGTGCATTTCCTGCCACAGCCTTGTGTGCTTTATATGTGTTCCTTGACTGAAGAAAGTGAAAATCTTAATGCAGAAAGCTCTGACGATCCTACATAGAAAAAGAGTTGTGTTGCATTCCAAAGCATAAGGTTTTCATTATCCTTTCTGCAAACATTTTTCAGGGATTTCATCTTTATCCTGTTGACCCTCTTTTCTGGAGCTGTCTATGCTTGGGATGTCTTGTTTCTTACTTTCGCATTAGCAGTGTGACTCAAATGCCCACCACAAACGAAATATGCAAAAGTAGTAAAGCGCATGATGTTGCTCTATTTATCAAATAAATATTATCTTAGGAACTCTGTTTTCACAGTATTCAGGAGGAATATTCAGTCCTAAATAGTTAACTAAATAAAAGAAGGTAGATGGATGTGTTTAGCTCTTGTTATTTTATTCAAGTTTCTTCTGAATTCAGACTGGAAGTGTTCATTTGTTTTTGTTTGAGTTTGTTTGTTTGTTTGGGTCTGCTGAAGAATGAGGGCTGCTTTTGGATTTGCTTCATTTAGAACTTGTCTGAATGAAGCACATGTAAATGTGCTTTGGGTAAAATTCTGCACTGCTTCTTGAGGACATGCCTCATACATATCTGTGATGAACGAGAATAAATCGAGAATAAATCTTCATACTCTACACTTGAAATCCTAAGCCAATCTTAGAGAAAATTATTTTTCTATTAAAGCAGTAATTGATAGTACAATTTAATTTGAATTTTGGGGCCTAGGCATGGGATTTAAGAATCTGTAGAGAAAAGTGCAAATAGATTCAAGCAAAAAACCTCCTTTGTCAAATCAACAGTACAAAAGTGCTACAGTGCTATGGCTACCTATGACAGAAGAAGTAATTAATTTGCTTTATGGATCTATTGTGTGTAGCTGGGTTTTTAACTAATTTTAAAAGACAACTGAAAATGCCATTCTAGCTGGAGTAAGAAGCCTTAGAAAACAAGGAAGAAACTTACCTCAGTAGTTCACAGGTTTAAAAAGAACAAAATAAAATACAAAAGCCCCCAATCTATCCAATAATGTTTTAGTCCTCTAACCATATGGGAATCTGCATCTTCAATTTCTTCAGGCTTTGTTAATTACTTAGTTTAATGGTTCTCCCAAAATGGGTAGTTTGGAGTTTTTTGAGGTTTTCTCTTTTGGCAGACTATTGTATTTTAATGTGCTTATACTAGCTACAAGTGTATTTGAAAACCATTTATGTTGTGATCTGACACTTGTGATTTGCAGTCTGATTTTGTTTTTTAATCCTAGGCGTGCACTGCAGTCAGCAATGATCGAAGATGGGCTCATTTTCTGGCTGGTTGATGCTCTAACAGACACAGATTGCCTGTCTGATTACACCCTGGAGGATTCTCTTGCCTTGCTCATGAATCTTTGTCTGCGGAGTGCAGGTGTCTTGCATTATGAATTACAACTTTATTCCAAGGAACAGATAGGGAAGGTTGTGAATCTTTTTTTCCTGTTGTACCAGGATTCCTTCAAGTGACTACAGTCAGTAGCAGGGACCATGACCAGAGATATTTGAGTGTTACAACCAGTGCCTTTGAGCAGAGCTCTTTTCCCAAGAATCCCATTTACGGAGGTTAGCTTCACCAAAATCTAAATAATTAAAGAAATAAGCAATGGAACCCTATAAAATTTGATTATTTTTTCATATTAGTATGTTATGCCTGCCCTTGCTACATTCCAGGCCTGCTTTTCAAAGGACACTTTGTGTCCACTTTCACACTCCTTATAAGAGATTTCTTTGTAAATAAGAGAGAACTGGATTGAGGTGTAATGGTGAGGAGTTTAACCTTCACCTTGTGCAGTGAAATCCTTGCCTGCTTCACTTTTACAATGCAGACATTCCCCCCAAGAAAATAAGGTCCTGTTTATGTCCAAGAGGAGCTTGAAGTAAATTTTCTTTTAAAAAGGAAAGTAAGGTGAGGGTGAATAATCATCTGCTTGTTGTTAGCAAAAAAAGCCTTTGTTAAATTTTGTAATCCCCTTTGTGTTACATCCTGTCCAAGATTACAGCTGCATAAATCCAGAGTAACTTCACTGATTTCAACTCAGTTATGCTGAACAGCAATTGTCAGGAACAAGGAACAGTACCTCTCTTGGCAAATTATATTTAGAACTGATTCTAAAAAGTAAGAAAGAAACTTGCTCGTGTCTGTTATATTTTTTCAAGCATATTTATGTGTTCTCCCTTTGCAGGGAAGAAAATGTGTGCAAGGATTGCAAACCATGTGCTCAAAGTTCTCTCTGATCTCCTTGGCCATGAGAATCATAAGGTATTTGTATAGCAAACTTTGGGTTAATGAAAAGGTGGAAAGAAAAATTAAAGATTAAAAAAACAAGAAAGGAAACAGTGGGAAAAAGTAAATTGGTTTTGTTTCCTTAGACCCTCATGTAATTAAGTTGCATGAAATTTTCCTAAAATTCACAAATACATAAATCCTTTTTCGTTGAGCAGTGGTCTTTCTGGACAGAAGTATGCCTTCCTTTAACAAATGTTGGCAGCTCAGAATGGAAGCTTTTAGATGCATAGTAATCATGCAGTACCTTGATTGCAGTTTCTGATGCTGTTCAAATGTCATGCACCAAATCACCTCAAGCTTAATTAGCTATGAGATGGACAATGTGTGATGCAAGTCCATTATGCAAAACATCAGCTGCAGAGAAGCACATTTGCTAGCAGATTTAAGGAATGCTATAAGAAAGCAGTAGACTTGTGACTTTCCAGCCCTGATATCTTTTTATCTACCACTTCATTTGACCTGTCACTTAACCCTTTTGTGGTTCCTTTCCTTTCTATCTCTGGACACTTCTGCATCTTAGATGCTAAATTGAACCACCTCAGAGGAAAAAGCTAAAAATTATTAGTTATTTCTACCTAGTTCTTGTCAGCACATCACTCTGATACCTGCTGTCTGATATATAAAACATTGCTTCAGCTGTCTCTGCAGAGGGGCATTTCTTTAACCATGGAGTAAAATTTAAGGCAGAAAGAAATGCAGACAAATATTGTACAAAGCTGAATTCAGGGAGGCAGAATTTTTACTGGGATATTCTAGAATAATTCCATGATGATTGTGCAAGGTGTTTGGAGACTTCTAATAAAAATGAAATATAAATTCTGGTGTCTTGTTTTTATATGCAATGACTGTATCATCAGTTTATAACTTAAACTGAAAATAGAGAATACAATTCAATGAATTCACTAGAATTCATTATGAATTCATTACAAGATACAGATCAGTTCTTCACTAGCTCTGTTTTGATTAACATTGACATACCTTTATTGGACTCTCTCACTACCTTTGTTTTTGTGGATGATGAAAGTTTAAAACAATACATACTAATAAAAGATAAAATCCCAATCCCTAGACTGAAATGCTTAGAAAATGCTGCCATACTGTTGAAGTCTCTGTCTTAAAATTACTTTGAAATTTTTCCCAGAGGGTGCATTCTTGCAACTAAGTTTGCACTTAGTTTGGCAGAAGTTTTATTATCAAAGTCAAAAGTAGAAGACAGTGCTCTTGGGTGTGAGGAGAGCTTCCTGAGAAGCTGTGGATCCTTGTGTAAATCCTAGTCCCTTATCTTCCCTGGTTGCCCCTACGCCCAGCCTAGCTCGTTGTTCATTTTTCCAAACATACAGACAGAGGATGACTGAAAATCTTAGTCCTCCAAAAGTAACTGGCTAATAGAAAGGGTCACATTAAGTGCTGATAAAACTTGTTTGGCAGACCTGGTGGCTTTCACTAGCCATAATTCAGAGCTTTTATGCTGGCAGGTTTTTTTCCTCTCCTGAGGGACAGTAACAAGCAGCAGAGTGAGAAGATGTTTGAAGCTGCTTTGGCTTTATCATCCTGCCTAAGGCTACAATGCTTGAAGCCTGTCTTGAGTTCATGCTGGCAGGGTCTTGTCCC
The DNA here is from genome assembly GCA_013400975.1 of Atrichornis clamosus. Taxonomy (NCBI): domain Eukaryota; kingdom Metazoa; phylum Chordata; class Aves; order Passeriformes; family Menuridae; genus Atrichornis; species Atrichornis clamosus. The sequence continues at coordinate 122,669 of WBMZ01013604.1, forward strand.
TGTTCTTTGTCCTGTTTTTTGTACTGCCACCAGTGTTTGTCAGAAACTAACCTTCTTGTACTGCTTTTCTCTCTTTCTTTTTCTTTTTTTTTCTTTTGGCTAGGTCAGTTTGCAAGAATATGTTTTCAGACGGGGCAGAGCTGTTTGAGAGATTGGTGTGCAGCATACTGACTTAGGTCAACCATATCACAGTATATTTGCATCCTAAAAGTTCACTGCTTCCCAAGTGGGAATTTTTGCAAGTCCAGTGTAGCCTGGTTAAACTCTTTGAAGTATGGTGGTTCTGCACTTTCACTCTTATATTTTGCTTATAGTCAACTGGGATGAATGTAAGAGTTCTTCGTAGTGGTACAACTATTTCTTCTTCTTAGATCCAATCATATGTGAATGGAGCATTGTACAGTATTCTTGCCATCCCTTCTGTCCGAGAAGAAGCCAGAGCAATGGTAAGAAGCATGAAAATCAGTACCTATTAAATACATGGCAGGACACAGCAGGGCTGTGAGATGGGAGCCAGGGCATTTTGAGAAGGGAACCCACAAGAGGCCCTACCCTTTTGATACTCAGGGAAGTATGAACGTATATTTCAAACACTTTTGCTGTATTTTCTAGTCTTTTTCCCATGAGTGGAGCCCCAGCAGTGTGAAGGATTCTGTCTGAATTAACAATTAAAGGTGTTATTTTATAATAGCGTGTCCTTCTAGCATTTTGTAGACTCCATGTGGCCCAGGAGATGCTCTCATCTCACCTGCTACTTCTTGCCCTTATGTAGCTCATTCTGCACCAGCGAGTAGCCACTAAAAGGATGAGTTCTTGCTGCTTTTTCTTCTGCCTGCTATAGACGTAGTTATTTGGGGAAGGCAGCAGGAAGAAGGTTTCAGAACAAGGAATTGATCTCCTGTGAAAGTTAGTCTAATGGTAACGACTGTGTTTTAACTTCTGTGTTTGAGGAAGCTACTCCTGGGATAGCAGCATGCCTTTGTATCTTAAGAACTAACCCAGAAAGTTATGCAGATATAATTGTTGTCAGATGTCCTACCTCACAGAGCACCGAGGATTGAAAGTAATCTTAAATGATTTAAGACACAACGTCAAGCCTATAAGGAGCCATAAAAAGACTGGGTTTAAAGTAAAAATTGGTTCTGCTCTTTGCTTTCCTTCTCTGAACCTTGCACTGTTGTCTCTGTGGATGCAAATTTTATCTTGTTCTGATGACTATTGCGTCCTGAGTTCAGAAGGTAAAAGCAGCAGATCTATTGTATAAATTTGCTGTTCATCATGGATATGTCTCTGTTTAAGCCTCGAAGCAATCTAGACAATGTATTTCTTTTGTCTGTGCAGCACTTGGAGCTGGACACGGTGCCTTGCTTCACTGTGCCTCTGTTTTTCCTGACTCCCCCCAAAAAAAAGATATTTTAGCTAACAAAACTCTGTCACTGTGGTCACGTGAAATACTGATCTAGCAATGTTTTCTGCTACATCAGGGAATGGAAGAAATTCTGCGCTGCTTTATCAAGGAAAGAAATGCGGAGATGATTCGACAGATTGAATTTATTATCAAGCAACTCAATTCAGGTCAGAAGAACAGATGCAGCTATCAGAGCTTTAAATCTTTCACAAAACCCATAAAAAAGCTCATGTTTTTACTTGACATTGGAACCCTCAAAGAATAGCAATAGGGTGACGGTCTGAGAGAGGGTAAATAGTGAATGTCAGGATTTGAAAGTCAAATGTGTTTTAAAATCTCCTTTATGTCATAGTAATAAAAAAGAAATAAAAGGCTGAGTAAGTCTCAATTGCAATGTTTTAGGGCCATATACAGAATCACCTTGACTGTTTGCTTTCATGCCAGTGGTCTCACAGTAATGAGAGACTGTTGCCAACTGCAAAAATGTGATAGAAATTTGTAAAAGGGGATTTAGGGACTAGGTCTGTCTATGCTAATCTCTTGCTGTATTGAGGTGTAGCTTTATCTGAAATGACTTATTCTGAATAGGTATCATCTTTTTTGGAGAGTGTATTGATGGATCACAGGAGTTGTAGATGCTGTTGATACAGACAGAAGAGGTAGAACATTTATTCCATTTTTTGTTGCCAGTTCCTGAAAGGAACTCTGAAGAAAGAGAAAGCAAATAATGAAAAAGATATTAATTTTGGTTGAATCTTTCTGTACAGTAAACATAGAACAAGTTGAACTGCTTTCTATGGCTTCTGGAAAGAGAAGACAGCCTATCTTACAGTTCTAGCTTGCAAAAGAACAAATAAACTATTTAAGCACTGTATTGCCACTATACAATATTTGTTCATCAAGGTTGTAGAACCACTCCTCTTCTACCTGAGAATGGCATTTTTAAGAGGTTTTGTCTGAGTTCTTGATGAGTACAAGTTGTGCATTATTTCCAGCATAATCCTGACCACTTTTTTTCTGAGGAAATAATTTTGTCCAAAAGTTAAAGTAAGTATTTTACATGAGTACTAACTTTTTATTTACAAAAGCAGTATAATATTAAAGTATTTGTAGGGAAAGGTAGAGTCTTTTATTAAAAATTATTTGAAAAATAGACAAACTCTCAAGTGCACACACTTTCATTCCAGTCTTGTCAGTAAATACAGTGAGACATCACAGTGGGTTTTACTAGAAAAAAACTATTCCAGAGTGTTTCTATTTCTGCCATTTTCCAAAATATAAATTGATTTCAGTGATTTCTAGAGTGCTTATAGTATCAAGTGATTCCATTAGTTGTCCTGAAAAGAATGTCTATATGAGAAAATCTTGCTCTTGTAAAAGTGGGGTAATAAATAACGAGATTCTGTGGAGTTGTACTTGTGCAACTTAACTTACACCATTTTGTTTTACTTCTTTCCAGAAGAGCCATTCAATGATGGTATTGTGTCTGACGATGAAGAGGAAGAGGAGGATGAGGAAGTAAGTGTAAAGGCTTTCTGACACCTTTTAGAAAAAACCTTCTAGACAGAAAATATTTGTGTCAATAAACCAGACATTTTTTGGTGGGTTTTGTTTTTGTTTTTCACTTTTACTTAATTCTTCTTGCTTTAACAAGAAAATTGGATCTATTTCCATTATCTTTTCTTCATTTGAAGTCCTACTCTTTTGTTTTGCCAACTCACCCACCTCTGTGATAACTAAAGGATTATAGCTTGACATAAGTGAAGAGATGAGGAGTTGCTGTAGCAGTAGAAATCTTGCTTTCAAGCAGACACATTATGGGGCAGTTTAAAAGAAAAAGGAAGAAAATGAACCAGTATGTTACCAGAATATTTATAAACAGGTTGTCACTTTTTCTTAAGGTATCATTATCTATTCAGGGTGTGACTTTTTTTGCTGTTTAGAAATTTTGAAATATATTTAATAAATTGCTGGAATGTAAGGAAGGAGAACAGTAATTACAGTAAGGAATAAGTCCCATGAGAAAATAAAATAAGCATGAAAAACCATGTCATGGTAAGTATAAGCTGATTAGCTGTGTATTTCCATCTCTGCTAATAAATGCATTTTAGACCAATATTTCAGCATTTTTTAAGAAGCTGTTTTTATAGAGCCATGGGTGTAGACAACACAGTATCAACGATCACCTAAATTAACAAGCAAAGCAAGCAAATCATGTGAGGGAAATGTTATACCCAGTCTTCATTGGTGATGTTGCCATTTCTGCACTGCCATAAGTGCACAGTGGGGGCTTGAAAATACAGTGTCAGCAGTTACATGGGGGTTTTAGCTCAAAGAAATTTACCACATTGCATTTTTCTTGTATTGAGAGGTCTTGCTTGAGAAATTTAAAAGAAGAGCTGTGGTAGATGTCCTTAGAACAGTATTTGTGCTTTCTTATTTGTGTGTGTGTGTGCACATAGATTCACAGCATGTATTTTGCCCTGAAGAAGTCAGTGACATTGGGATTTAGTGAACTGCAAAATGTTCTTGTATTGGAAGTGTTACTGGAGAACATGTTTACTGAAAAACATGGTTTTAGACAAAATGTAAGGTTTTTTGTCCTGAACCGACAAAGAATAAAACACATAAAACTCAGTGAGTCAGTTGTGTCAACATTCTAATTGCACATCAATGGAAATGATAGTGACTGAGGACAACCATGCTACAGTTTAAAACTTGTCCTGTAACTGCATTTTCAGGTGCACTTTGAGGATTTTATGCAGATAAAAATCCCAATTGTAACAGGTGTGATGTGCTCCCAGCAGCTGTGGGGTGAAGCTGATCCCCCTTGTAGGATCTGGCCTTTGCCTGGCAGTGTCCAGGGAAGACTTGCACTGGTTGCATTATTTATCTAGCTTCTGTGTTGTGGCACAATAGATGTTGAACGTGTGAATTAATCACCTTTGTGACTTTGTTAAATAAAACTTCTTTGTAACTCTAAACTTAGAATTTCCACACAGCTCTAACTTTAGGCAATCAGCTCTCCCCATTTTGTTCTAAGGAGGTACAGTAAACTGTTTTTACTAATAGGATTAGATTATTGTAATTGCTTCACCTCCTGCAGTCCTGAAGTCAGTTTTTGGTAATCTTTCCATTCCTCCCACCCAAAGTAGTGCAAGATGGGCTTCCTGGGGATTAACCATTAAAACTTTCCTTTGTTTAAAATGCTGCTCAACACCCTTTAACTGATGTTTCAAGGCTTCAAGTGTCTTGGATGTATCATGAGAATCCAAGATGATAATGCTTTTGCTTAACTTTAGTATACTTTTCTGAAGGATACTGTGTTTCATTGGGAAAACACACAGATAAGGAACTCCTTCCTGAAAGATGTGGCATTGAATTGCATGATAATGTTGAACACTTCCATCACTTTACCTGCTCTTGGGAACTAAAGGAAGGTGAATTTTCCTGTTCAGTCATACCCCCTAGATGAGTTGCTGCTGCTGCTGCTGCTGCTCACAATCCCAGCCGAGGCTGTAGGTCAAATGCTTTCGAAATGCATTTTTGCCACTGAACCATCATGTGATTAACACGGACTTCTGGCACTTCTTATTATTTATTATTTGACTCAAAAAATAACAGTAGGCTTTTGAAACAGAGAAGTGTCCAATTCCAGTTTTTCATTAGCTTCATCATGATATTAAAAAGAAAAGGCAAGTTTGAAACTGTTTCCAGTGCAGGATTAATTGAGAAACAGTCTAAATCCTTATTGCTGCTGGAACTCTAATTCTGTTCTGCTAAAAGGACATCTGGTTTCCTAGTCCCTCAGTTTAGAAAATATAATCGGCAAATATCATGGCAGCAATGCATATTTGTTACTTTGTTAAATAAACAAAGATTTGTTGACTCACTACCTCAATGCTTGGAGCCCTTTTGTGTTTTGGAATTGCAGTGTTTTTGTTCTCAATAGCGTTCTGTGATAACATCTGATGTTGTGATCTGGCAACAGAAAATGTTGAAAAACGTTATCAGAAGTCTTACCTTTACATAAGTTTTAAACTACTACAGACTGACTGCATTTGTCCATATATGTCCATATATTGCCAAATTTGCCAATTTAGTGACATGCATTCAGACTGCTTACTGATTTTAGAATTTGTTGCTCAATACCTTTATTTATATTTTTACAACTTAAGAAACAACAAAAAGACACTTTATGCAGCCTTAATTTGCAGGTTTTGACCCACTTTTTATTGTTCCAAAAACATGTGAAGGTTCCCAGTGTTGTTACTATTACCTTTCATGTGTTTTTTTGCTTTTATCTGTGTTTAATTTAACTCCTGGCTTTGAGCAGATCTTGTGGTAATGACTACTTTCTCCTGAACACTGTGGCCAAGATGCAGTTGAGCCTGTTGGAGAAAAATTCTGGGATTTCTAAGGGCATCATACACTCAGAAATTTAAGATTCTGTACTAGGTGACATAGGAGCATATAACCATATAAAAAATGTCTATGTGTGTATTGTTATTCAGAAATAAATTGGCTTTTGGTTTTGTCTGGTGAGTTTCAAATTAACTAGTGTAGAGCTCAGGATGCACTGGCTGCTGGAGTACATAGCCAGCTTTGAGATGTCAGTCTTCTGGGGTGTGTTGACACCCACAGGCACAGTGTGTTTTTTCTGCTGTTTAATATTCTCTTGACTGGTCTGTTAAATACTAACTTAATTTATCTTCAGTATTTGATCTTTGTGTTTGCTTTTTATTTGACTTGGACCATCTTAAAAAGCTGCTTGTAAGAGTGAATGTGTGATCTTGTAACTCTACCTGAGAAGTTTAGTTACAAGCTGTAGCTGTGTTAGGTGACTGTACAGTGAGGATTTGTCAGACACCCTCTGATCCACTGTCACTCAGCACCTGGCAATAAAGTGATCTACTGTGTGAAAATACACTTCAGCCAGAGAGGACATCAAAAAAAGAGCTTAATTGCAGGACTTCAAGCCATTACATTAAAGGGCTTTGCTGCCAACATCTGCTACAGCCTATGAGCAGTGGTGAACAGGGCACCAATTGTGTTATTTCAGCAGTGCACTGGTGGCACATCAGGCGAAGTCCTTGTTTTGTACAAGGAGATTGGGGAGGGAAACTTTCAGGCTTGGTTACCTGGTAGGTTAAATGACATGAGGGAGCAAGATTGGCTGCATTAACAAATGCTGTAAAAAAAATTCCACCAGACCTATTTATAGAGCTCATCTTTGCAACTCTTTTTTCACCCAAAAAAGTACAGTATATTGTGGACTTTGGAGTGTGGTTTTTTACTTGTGGGGTTTTTTTGGTTTTTGCTTCATACAGATGATTTTTGCCTAGTCTACAAGTGTTTATCTTTTTTCCATTATCTGGGTTATTTTTGACACATACCCAGCTTTTCAGGTAATTGTGAGCTGATTGTGAGTATTTAAAACTCAGTCTAAATCTCACTAAAGTGAAACTGCTTTTCATTTTCTTTGTGCTCTGGGGCTTATCAAAGCCCAGTGACTGGACTTAATGCCAGGCTGTCTACATTACTATTACAATATACCCTGTTAGAATGATTCCATTACTTTTTCTCATTTACTTTTTCTGACAGTCATGTACATATACTGTCACAATCTCTTTCAAAAGCAAAGGACATTTTCTTCATCTGGAGTGGGTCTGTCTTAGGATATCTTGAGCAAGACAGAAGAGAATTCTTTTTAGTAGCAAAACACCAGCAAAAATACTGTCTTGTTCTTGTGTTACTAGTGTAGGTTTGCTGGAGGAGTCCCTCAAACTTTAAAATACCCTGGCTTTTTGAGCTGTAGAAACTGCATAGCTTCCATGAAAGATAAATCACCGATAGTTATTCTAGAAATAGGCACAGGAGAGTAAATTGGTACTTTTTACTTGAATTTGATTACATTTGGGGTAAAATCAACAGAGGGTTTTCTTGTTGTATGATATTTGTATCCTAAAATACTGATTTCAAGATTTTTATACCAGCCCCATCTTATCAGCTTTAAAGCTTCCTTGCAAACCTGAGTTGCTTGTTGCCATTGCAGGACCGTGACATCCTGGAGGCCGATCTGGACAAAGATGAGGTTTTGCAGCCTCAGCTGGGGGAGCTTGCAGGAGAGAAGCTGCTAACAACCGAGTACTTGGGAGTGAGTACCACTCATTCAAATCTTGAAATAAATTCATTTGCTGGGTTAAATGTTTCATTTCAGTAGTTTCACCACTTTCTTCAGTTTGTTGCTTGAAAAGCCAGGTGCTACCTGCAGAGCAGTTCAAATCTTTCACAGTCTGTGCATGAGCTGCTGTTCAGGAAAAGCAGAACAAGTCTGAGAAAGGAGCTACCCCTTCACAGGGGATGGTCAGGCTGTGGCTTAATAATAAGCTACAGGCAGCCTTAGGGTTCTAGTGCTACATCAGTGACTCTGTGGGCACACAAAGCAAAGTGCTGAGCAGGTTAATACTGGAACACTCTGCTGGTCTGAAATTATTTTAGAAAAAAATAAAGTTGAAAAGTTAACTGCTCCTGCAGGCGTTATGCCGGATCGAGTATTGTCTGTCTCACTTCAAGCAGCAAAAAGCTATTAAGTAAAAAAGCATAAAGTTTGTATGAATGCCATTTAGTGTGCTGTGACTAATTTGAGATATTCAAAGGGCTGGAGCACTCTGCTGTGAAAACAGGCTTAGAGAGTTGAGTTATTCAGCCTGGAGAAGAGAAGGCTCCAGGGAGACCTTATTGTGGGCTTTCAGTTCTAAAAGGGTCTACAAGAAGGCTGGAGAGGAACTTTGTCACAAGGGCATGTAGTGATAGGACAAGAAGGAATGGCTTCAAACTGAAAGGGTGGATTTAGATTAGATACAAGGAAAAAATCCTTCCCTGTAAGGTTGGTGAGGCCCTGGCACAGGTTGCCCAGAGAAGCTCTGGCTACCCCATCCCTGGAAGTGTTCAAGGCCAGATTGGATGAGGCTTTGAGCAACCTGATCTAGTGAAAAGTGTCNGGCTTTGAGCAACCTGATCTAGTGAAAGGTGTCCCTGCCCATGGCAGGGGTATTGGAACTGGATGGTATTTAAGAACCTTTCTAGCCCAAACCATTCTCTTATAAATACGGCTGTATGCCTTCTGGATCCCAGAGTCCAGTGCTGATGATGGAAATGTGACCTAAGAAGTCATGGAAGAGCCTACGGTGATTCCAGGCAGTTTTATCCAGTGATACCAGAATGAATTTTAGTTTCTGCTGCAATGTTTCTGTAGAATTTTCTCTATGTCTTTCCACTGCATTATTTTTTTTCTTCATTTCCTATGTTTCAGATAATGACTCACACTCCAAAAACGAAGAAGAAGCACTTCGCTGGTGCCTATCAGAGTATAGATGAGCCCCTCCAGAGACCTGTGACTCCACATTCTCTAAGAACTTCATACCTAATGTAAGTCCAAACAAGTGAGACCAAGTTGGGTTTCTTAAGCTCCTTTAAAAAGCAAAACATAAGTAAAATTAAAATACCACAACAATTTCTAACAGATAAACCTTCCCTACCTAAAAGTGCATTGCCATTGTTATTCATTTAAGATAATTTCAAAAAAAGGAGCAGAATATTGTAGGCAGAGAAGGGTCCATTTGCTGGGGTCAACATACTTGAAATAGTTGAGCAAATATTTACTGATCAGGTTGATTTAAATTTGCATTATATCCTTCATGTTTATGGTTCTTGCATCTTCTCGTAATATGTTCTGTTGGAAAGTTGTACAGAGCATCTACAACGCCTGTGACCTTCTACTTTCCCAGTAGAACAAACAACAAAGCAAGAAAGTATATTGCTCTGGGGAGGTTTGCTAGCCACCCATAAGAGGACCAATTAAAAAGAAAATTGGAAAGATAAAAATCTTGTTGGGTTTTCCTGCTTTGGAAGAAATACATTTTCCATCAGAAACGTGTGTGACACTTTGCTCTTGGTGTGATTTGGGTCATAGTAGAAGACTTATTGTAAACGGAATAAAGGAATCTTACAGAATAGAGCTCCTTGAATATTCTCTGTCTTCTGTTAGAATATCTTAATTTCCTGCTCACTGTCCTGACTGAGGAAGTAAAATACCAATGAGATCTCAAATTTAAATGATTTTTTTACTTTCAGTTGCACAGTTTTGGATTTGATCAAATCCAGGTAACTATGATACAGGCATGTTTATTTGAGGATTTAATGTTTTCACTTCTGTGAATACTACAAGACTAACAAAATATGATAATAGTACTCACAGTATTGGTATAGGCAAGTATGTTAAAGTGAGTGGGTAACCTGAAACACAAGAGTGTAATGAAATTACAGGTGGTTCTTAGAACACATCAATCCTGAAGATTGTCCTGTGTCATCCCCCTGCCACTGTTTGCTATCATGTTCTTATTTTCTATTTCTTGAAATACATTTCCTCCTCATTTTAGTGTGGAAGATGGGCACAGAAGACAGGACTGAGTTAGGCTGTAGTTAAGCAGGCATAGTTGACTCTGACTGCAGTCTGTTGTTTTGGACAAGGAGTGGTCACAGCTTTATCTTGCCTCCCACTCTCTTGTGCTGGCATTAACATTACTACAAGCAGGAGACCCAACTGGGAGCCCACCTGAGTCATCCAAAGATATCTTTTTGGAAAGTGTACCATTCATGTGGGATTATATGCATTGGGTTGCCAGGGCCTTAGAACAGACAAGTGTAACAGACCAGATCTGGTTGTGGAAAAAGCCCCAGAGGACATTTATTTTTTTAAAAAGCAAGATGAAAGAAACAAACACTTCCAAAGCAGAAGAAAAATAATTTTTGGCTATCCCAGGGCAGAATTTGTCTTGCAATCTCAATTTTTCTTCTGAGTACTGGCCTGGATAAAATGGCATCTGGTTGAACATGGCACCTACTTTGTCGGCCTGTATGTGGATTTGGAGTTCTTACTTTGTGTCCTTTCTCTCAGTGGTCAACTTTTTGCACCATCATAACATCCACAGCTTTTGCAAGACCTCTCCCTATATATTAAATGTGTGTGTTTGTGTGCCAGAAGAAACAGGAACTAATTAATATAAGCTCATATTAGTAAAACAATGATTATCTAGTCATTTTCATGCAGTCCTCCAAAAGAATTGCAGGCCTTAAAAATCTAGACTGGTTTATGCATGACTAAATATACCTTGCCACTTTACTATGGGGTGGGTCAGTGTTAAGGGCTCGAAATCCCACTTCTTCTGCACAGTATTTTGCCCATGGTGAGCTAGGAGACCTGGACTGATTCTGTGGAATTGGCAGTTAGGGCAGTCGTACAGCCTGTTAAAAATGTATTTTTTTGGGAATAAATCTTAGTTTCAGAGTGTCTAAACATCACATTCCAGCTTTATAAGAGAAGAGAAAACCAAGCTTGTGAAAATTAAGTGACTCTCCTATGGGAAGTCAGAAAAATGGTGGCAAACCTGTGGGGTGGCTTTTATTTCCTGATGTCATGTAATGCACTGCAATTTATGCACCAGAAATAATCCCTGGAAGCAAATGCTGCCTCTCTTTATCACCATCTACCCAGGCAGTGTGCTTACTTAAGTGTCCCAGGATACCGGAGTGACACGAGTCCTGGATTTTGGGACAACTTGAATCTTCTCAGTTGAACAGTTGTGCAGCTCGTGCCTCTGCAAGACGGCTTCAGGTCACTGCTGGATACAAATTAAAAGCACATTTCCATCATGCTGGTTCTGGTAGCTTTGGGTCTAAGAGAAGTGTTAGTTTGATGGCGTGAAGCAGCCTTTACAGATTGCCTCACTGCGCAAACTCCGGAGGAGAAATGTAAACAGCAGAAATCTAACATGGTGAAAACATGAAAATTAATTTCCCTCCTGCTCTGGCCAAGTGGTAGAAATAGTGTGAATGTTTGGTGCTCCCCTGTTTTAAGCAGGGAACAAGCGATACCACCCTGAATGAAAAGTTTGTCCCTTGTATCCGACTACTTTGTGTGCAGGAAACTGCAGTGAATAGATGCAGACATTCTTGAACTAGATTTTGCAGCAGAAAAGGACAAGCTTTGATGGCTTTTATGCTGTTCTAATTTTAGTACAAATGCATTTACTAAAATGAGGAAATACTCACTTAGGAATTATTGCAAGAGGAAGACAATAAAATCTTAGCTGCCTTAATCTGAAAACAATATCTGGACTGGATGTATGTCATATTTTAAATAATTTAAGTGGCTTTTATCACATGAAAGTCATGAAAAATGTTAGACGCTTTTGCCCTGTATGCAGCTTGTCTACTGGATACAATCCAGGGCAGCTGATATGAATTATCTGAAGTTTTGGATTCAGCAGAGTAGTTAAACTACATTAAAAAATTGTGTAAATGCTTCCATTCAGAATTGAAGTGAATGTAACTTGTTTGAAGTTGTTCATGTGAGACTCAATGTAATATATTCCATTTAAAAACATCATGAAAGAGGAAGCAGTTGATGGAGATACTATAACATATCTCTTTGAGTTGTTGGTTCATACCTCCAAAAGGAGGGGGGGTGGAGATTTCTGGTGCTGAATAGAAGTATTCACACAGAAAATTAATGCAGAATAGCCACTGCACTTGTAGCAGCCATTCCATGCTAATTTTTCTATGACTTCCCAGTGCAGACAAGGCTCTAGTTACTTCAGATGAATTGTCATGGGATCCCTGTATGGACAAGCTCTTGCTTTATGGAGCTAAGGGAGTCAGGAAATACTGGAAAGCTGCCTTGTTTTCTTTTTTTTTCATTTTTCTCTCCTCTTTAAAGACTCGCTGGCTGAGATCACTCAAGGAGACCTGAACTACTTAATATTCTGCTGGCTATTTCCTTAGGAACTGATTTAGCTGTGAAATCTTTAACTGGCTCCTTGGACTGCATCCTTTTTACTAGAAATATAGTTTAGTTACCTTATCCTGATATTGGGCAGGGAAACCTTCCATGTCTGCCAACTTCTTTTCCCACACTTTTCACACCCCTCTCACTTTTGCTGTGTTTTATTGCTTACTGCTAAGTAATCGTGTCCCTGTTCTATCCTTCAGCTGCTTCAGTTTCCCACTGATCCACTTCCTTCACTTGTGAAATCAAGAGTTCTATCTCTTACCTAGTTTAGGTCTGTACTCATATTGCTCTTTAAAGTGAAATCCTTGTAATATTTAGGAGCAAATCTTACATTACTGAAAAAGCTAAGTACTGAAGACCATTCAGGCCCATTTCTACCGTCATTTTCTTCAAGTGTCATGGTGATATTTTGGGTCTTCAGACTGTAGGGAGTTATGATTTCCATTCCTCGGCTCTTTTATTGCAGTAGGAAAAAATGATAATTTCAAATATGTCTGATGTCAGCTGGTTCGGGGGAGCTGCAGTCAAGCAGTTAAATTATGTCCTTAGTACTGGTTTGCAATATGAAATATAAAATAGTTTCAATATGTACTATGTCATTACAAGCATTAGAAGAAATTAGAATTTACTCTGATGTGATTTTTCATACTGTAAGCATTCACCCTGCATTGTCCTTTCTCCTCCAGGCCAGAAAATGACTCCAGTTCTTGTCAGGATAGGGATGAGAAGCTGCAGTCTCCGCCCAGTGGTCATTCTCCCATTTGTGGTGGGAGCCAGTCCAGCATTTCTGACCTCTGCATTTCCCCTTCATGTAAGGATGGTCTGTGAATGCTGTTCTTAATTGCTGATGTCTTTCTTGACTGGGACAGGTGTTGGGGGCCTGGATTATGTGTTGTAGATTGGGGGTTTTTAGTGTAGTGTGGAAATGGCCCTGTTTACAGACCCTGGGTCAGTCTGCAGGACCCTGGGGCACACGGTAGACTTTGGTTTGAGCTGAAAATGAATGGCTACAGAAGGTAAAGCGTGGTCAGCAGACACGAGTGGTCTCACTTACCTTGCTCCATCTTGCTTCCTGTGGAAGTGCCAAGGATCAAACCCAGGGCTTCCGATGCGTGAAGGACACTGTATTTCACTCTGCAGTGTCCTCTGCCCAGGGAAAGAGCTGCAGCCAGGGGCAGTGCACTTCCCAACAGGCAAAGCCCCTTGCTTGATCAAATACACCCTTGTTTGGATCTAAATGAATCACTGTCTGCTGGCACCTGCAGGCTCTGTTGGCTGGACCCCTGTACTAAAGCTGAAGGCAGCTGCAGTTATCTGCTGAGATTTGCAACTGCATTCAGCCCATCCAGGGCTGTGGAGGATGGGCAGCCCCGTGCTGTGTGGCTGCATTGTGGGTGATGCTGCTAAAGATTCTGCCCTTGCAGCTTTGGCTGAGATGAATGCAAACTCAGCCGGGCCTGAGAGCTCAGAAACATGTGACGGAATTTACAAGGTTATAGCCTTCCGAAATACTTGATTTCTGAACTTCTGATATCCACGAGATCATGGGACTTTGGATGTGGGAGGTTCAACCTTCTTGCAGGGTTTCATTAACATTTTCAATTGCAGATTTAAGGCAAAATGTTCAGCAGTCTTAGATAAAGGATCTTGCAGCATATCCGGGACAGAATTATTAATAAGTTCAGACAAAGTGTGCCTTTATTTTGCTGAAAAATATGCTTTGAAGCAGTAAAGGAATAGCATACTTTTTACTTTCTCTTCTATTTTTTTTAAATTTCCTAAAGGAAATGAAAAGGATTCTGAGAAGAGTAACCAAGGTCTTGCAGACAGGAATTTGCTTGCGTAATGCCTAGAGCTGATAAATATAATATGCTGAATGGAAGCCGTATGATAAAAGCAGGCAAAGCTCCTGTCCAGGATGGGCACTCACCTCTGTCACTTTTTCTGTGCTGCTGATGCTGTCTGATAGTTTGCTTGTAGAGATTTGTGAAGAATTTTAGACAGGGAGCCTGAGTCAGTCAGCAAAGTAAATGTTGTTAATTTTTGGTTAGTATTGATTTAAAACCTTCACACTGAAGAAATTCCTGCCAGCTTTAATGTTTCATATTGTCAGAATTTTACTTGTAGCCACTGTTTAAAACAGTTTGTTAGCTGCTTTCAGTAAAATTATAAGCAGGTGGCTCCTAATAAGACTACTAGATTATATTCTTTGCTGGTAGAAAAATCTTGACGGTCAGAATATACAGCATATTGCAAGTTTATATGCATTATACATGTAAAAAGATAAATAATTTTTGTGTATGACAGAGGAAATTCATCCTAGCATTAATCCAGACTATAAAATAACACTGAAAGCTACTTGAAAGATTGCCTGAGGTTTTTTTTTTTGCAAGTGGCCAGTAAAGACTTGTGTGCTTGTCTTTCTTATCTTTTGGGATTTACAAATGAGGTGTAGGAGAAGAGAACGGAAAAGTGAGACTGCACTGGTGGACCCCCTGTTTGTTATGTCAGTGACAGGACTTTTATTCTGCATCATAAATACTAAGTTGGGTCTTTGAACATCTCCAGTTTTCCAAAAGACAATGGGAATTGTAATATTTAAGTTGGAAAGGCTGTAATTTAAGACAATTAAAAATAAGCACTTTCTCTTCTATTGCCTTCTAGAATACAGCAGGGAACAATACCTAACAAAAAGGTGTGAAAATAATGGTACTGCTTCTAGAGGCTCTCCTGGTGCTCTGCCAAACATCTTTGCTCTGCAATAAATATGCAGTTTATTGATTTCTGATCTTGGTCTGATGGTCACTCTGCAGTACCAGGAACCTGCTTGCTTCAGAATATGTGTTTTCCAGCATCACACAAGTATTTTGAAACTCAGAGTGTCATGCAGCCAAGTTATGAAATGAATAGTAAGAGACAAAGAGTGAAAAAACAGAATAAAAGCTTCATGTGAACAATTAGCCTCATCAAGGTCATGTCTATCTCAAGGAGGCTAAGTTTAGCCTCAAGAAACCTTGATCCTCTTTTGTTTTCTAAAAATAAGAGCAGTTCTTAATGTCATCCTGAAAATAGTTGGTTGTTCTTAAATTGGTCTGACTTCGTCTGGGTCCATCCTCCTTATCACTTTGGTAAGGAATCAATAATTGTGGCAGTCTTTTGCCTCCTGTGAGCAGAAAACTTGTGGACTAAAGATGAACCCTGGTGATCTTACTACACTTATTATGCTGAATGTCAGACAGAACATGTGCTGGGCAGCGAAATGCTTGTCTGAGAGTGACCTGATCTGCATTCATATCAGCATGAGAGAGCAAATCAGGACGGCAGCCTGTCCTGAGCATGGCAGGAATGGAGCTAGGGATTTTCCCTAAACTTTTATTGAACTTGCACATCTCAGTAGCCTTGTGTCTCTCAACAAACTGACTGTCCTTCAGTTCCCCATTACTGTAGGGCAGAAAGTGAGTCTGACAGAAGTGTAGAGCACCGGGGTTGTCTGCAGTGGCCCTGTTACTGTGAGTGTGTACAGACAATTGCAAGAGGTTGCCTTCCTAGGGCTTTAATGAGATATTGAACATTAGCTGATATATGTTAACTGGTGGTCTGCATGCTCCTATCCCATTGCAAGTGCAAAGTGTAGCCAGTTTTATTTTCCAATTGCAAAGGGTTGGAATTATCACACTTGCAGTTGTTTTGCTCAGGTGATGAGCCATAATGCACTGCCACACTAAGTCAGTAGCCTGCCAGTGCCTCAAGGTTTCCTTCATACAGCAGGAACTGTAAGTTGATTGTATTTCTAATAAAATTGTAAAGAGACAGCTCCTCACTGAACTGTGTTTCTTTCTTAAACAGCAGTTGAAATGAAGTCATCTGAAGTGTTCTCATCAGACCATAGACTGGACCGAAGTATCCCAGCTGGTGATACCTTGTCTTCTCAATCTGCTGACTTCACTGAGGGCAGAGTAAATGGTCAATCACATAGGTATGATTTATTCAGAGGATACCTAAAAGTGTGAGAGGAGTCTGACAGGATTTACCAGCTAATTCCATGCTGCTGTAAAGACAATCTGTGAAGTCATTTGATGTATGATGTAGTCTGGCCTGAGACAGCTGTGGTGGTGCTTGCCAAACAAAATACCCTTCACTGTGCCAGAGGCAGCTGTTTAATTTCTAAGCATCTAGTTCAGAATGGGAGAAGTCTCAAGCAAGACACTGTTAATGAACTTCACATGTATGCTCAACACAGCCTTCTGCAAATAAAACTTCCTGATTGCTTCCTTAGATGACTTGACTCTAGCCCATGAAAAATCATTTATTAGTAAAGAAATAGGTAGGGCTGTGGGAACAGGACAGGAACTAACTTGCAGAAGGAAGAAAAATAAGCATTTAAGTGGGTTAAGGGTGTTTAAACACACAGAGTTGCTAGCACTCCTGACCAGAGTCCCTGATTTATCCACTAGATGAGTATAGCAAAGGAGGCAATATTATGAGATCACCCAGCAATGGGTTTTAACTCTTCCTTGAAATTATTCCTGTGAAATGAAAGACATTGCTCTTCTTGTGCTGCTCATACCTTGAGCCCTTTGTGAAGCCTTTTTCATGTGTACAACTGTGAGGTTATATCTTGGATGAGAACTAGGAATTCATTAGCAATTGGACCCAAGTTTACTGAAGTTTTCAGGGCCTGCATGTGTCCTTCAGACATTAACAGCTTTTTCCTATAGCTAATTTGATTGGGCCAAGTTTTAAACAGTAAGTGTAGAGAAATTTTAAAAATTAATACATTCCAGAACTAAAACACAGGATGAGCAGAGATGTATTAAAGGAAAGATTTTACCAGCTCTTTACTCACCTGGTTTTTTGGAAGTGCTTGGTTATTTGTGTCAGTTAAAGGTCTAACACTTCTGAAAGACTCTTTGCCTAGAACTTTGTTTCCTTCAGACCTACAAATACTAGTGGGTGGTTTTGGTTGTTTGATTGGGTTTTTTCCCAGTTGTGCTGTTTCCATGGTGAGATCTGAGAAATTATATATTGTCAACAAATTATCACTGGTTTCAGCTGAAGTTCTTAGTAGTCATATGTTTGGCCCAGCATTACTGGTTTTATTTCTGTTGTCTGTTGTAATAGTAGCTAAGCACATAATAGAAATACAAATAGACCATGAACATTTTATTTGCTTTGTAATGGAGAGATATTATTTGTCAGGCTTTGGCTTACAAGAAGCAAATCAAATTGCCAGCATCTTGTCCCCCACCTTAGTCAGATGCTTTGCTTCTCTACAGTCATAACCTATTGTTAAAAAGGTGTGTCCCCAGTAATTTTTAATTTTTATTCATAAATTAATATCTAAATTTCCATAATAGATGGATTTTATGGAACTGGAGGCACAGGTGGAGATGAAGATCATATCTTCTCATCACGTGCTGCCTTAGCATGCATGCAGTAATTTGGATTTCCAAATGCAGCCTCGAGTTACGGATATGGGAATGTAGCCATTCGCAGTCCAAGCGAACACGGGGTTTTCTGTGTCAAGGGGTTTTTGTTAATATGTTGGTGTTGCAATAGCTAGACCTGCCTTTTCATTCTTTCACTCTTGGAAGCATACTTTAATTTGTTTGCAAAACAAACAGGACTAATAAATCACTGCTTTGCTCATAGTTTTGTCCACTGTGAGAAATGTCTCCTTCCTGGAGGCAAATACCTATTAGGCAAATACCAGGACCTTCATAAAAGAGGTGTGTATGAGAAAAGGAGGGCTGAGTTGGAGTGTGGAAGTGGTCATTGCTCTTTCCCCTCTTCCTTAGCAGTATAAATTGGGAATTTAACTGCACAGAGATGAATGAAATTATGCAAAATCAATCAGAGAGAAGAATGAGGCCCTTGCAGTGACATTTCTGTTGCAGTTGCTTTATTTCCACAGGAACAAATGATTGTTATGGCTGATGCATGTCAGACTGGCAGCTGGTCTTGCAGTGATATTCCCTGCTGCATTTTGATCATGTCAGGATATAACTCTCTCGTGCTTTTTAGCCAATCAATGATGAATTTGTAATGGACTTCAATCTACAATTGTGACAAAAAAACCAGGAGGTTTTTATGTATTGTGACTATGTCCAGTATCATCATCACAAAAAAGAGCTTAAACTCTGCAGGACCTTCTTAGGTCTCTATTTGCCTTGCTTTTCTGATAATCTGGTGAAAATGGCCAAAAGTCCAAGTGTGTTCTTGGAGAAAATGGTCTAATTCATCTTTGTGTGTTCAAGTCCGGGCTTATCTCCTGGCTGATTATTCTGATCCCAATGTCAGTCTGATGTTCACTTGTTTATAGACAACTATTTCAGTTTTTCCAAGTAAACAGTTTTCTTTTTTCTCAATGCAAATGTAGCTTTTTGTGTGAGTTTGTTGTGGGTTTGGTTATTTTTGTTCGGGTTTTTTTTTGTTCTGTTTTTTCTTTGAGCACTTACCACACCTTGCCATCAATGACTCCTTTACCAAATGCTTGGGAATGTTTTCCCACACTAGATTTTGCTTCTTCTTTCTTCAACTCATCAACTTTCAAAGGATACCAAATAGCAGTTTTAGGTGTTATCCTGAGGATTAATTATTTTCTGTTGATCTTAGCCTATTTATTGATGCAGTAAAAGATGAAGCGGTTCTGTGACACGTGGGCACATGGAGAGCCAGATCTGCTCTGCATCCCCTCAGAAAAACAACAGAATTTTTTCAACTTTACGGTTGTTGCTACCAGCCTGTTTCAAATAATCCTTTCCTGAAGCGTTTGCACAGATGTGAACCACTGTGTGTGAGCACTGTGTCCCTCTTTCCTTGGTGAAGTGCTGTGACTCTGACTGCATTGCGTTGCTTTCTCTCCGGTCTGGCTGCCGCAGTTACTGCCCTGAAGCTCTGTGGAGATGGTTGGTGGCTATAAAAACACTCCTCGGTGTATGGGAATACAGATCCAAGATTTTGTTATCTGTTGTTGAATAAGGAAGAAAAACCACCTCATGAGGCTGTTGAGTCTTTCTTTTTCATCTACCTAAGAACATCACAGCACACACAAGATTATCGTGAAGAGCACTAGTGAATTGAAAACCTAATTCACTTGAGCTAACTCATTTTACCAAAGTGAGTAAAATGACAAAAAAGCAATAACAGTTAGATTGTTTAATGGAGAGAAAGGTATTTAAATATCTTTGTGGTCCATGACTTGAAGTTTTATCTAGCCAATCTTACTTTTTTGGAGTTGTTTACCAGTGTGTTTCTGCTGCCATCTGCCACCGTCTCCTTTGAAGCTGAGACAAGTGTTAACACTTGTAACACTCACAGGTAGAGGGCTGCTGGGATGGGTCTTATCAGAGCAGTTAGCATGTCTCTGTCCTTAATAGTTAGCATATACATATGCAAAAAACAGACAGTAATGCTATTTAAAATACAAAAGGAACACTTGCTCAAATCTCACTGCAAGGTGAATCAGGGCTATGGAAGGGCTAATCAGCACTGACTCAGCAGCATTCCCAGGGGAGGAGGGGAGATTAAATATCTTGAAAATCCTCCTAATCACCCCTTCTGATGGTTACAAAGGGTTCTTTTGATGGAGCTAATAACACGGAGACTTTCCATTTTAATCTCGATTTTTAGATGGCACCTATTTTTTCAATATTCTGCCTTTGGGTCTCTTATTTTCTTTTTTAGATATGATGATTTTTTTCATGTAGCTGCTACTTCAGTTTAACCTTTTCTCCTTTCAAGAGAAAATCGACTCATTAGTGCAAACATTAGTATAGATTCAGAATTATTTTAGAGACTTGCTATTTCCTAGTGGGATCTGCTTTTGTACCTGGGAAAGACTATATTTATGCCGGGAGCAAGGAAGGACAGTGTTTCCTCACACAGTTATTGGCTAAATTTTAAAGAGTGGTATTTTTGCAGCACTTGCAGACTGTGAAATAGCAGGAGCTGGTTTATGTTCTCAGTGTGAACAAGGGACCTGTGTCCTCAGGGAATTTATTTTATAGATGCCATCACAGCTTTTTGCTCTTTTGTCGAAGCCTTCAGGGAGTTCTACAAATCTTATCTCAGACAGGAGCCAGGGAGGCTGCCTGTGTCTGCCAAGATTGTGACCTATACCTGGAAGAAATTATGGTGTCTGTGCCCTAAAAGGATGTATTCCTGTGCTGCCGCGTACCTGTGTATTTTTTGCACCCCAGAATTAGTCACTGGATGTGATAAATACAATGGAAAACAAGCTAAAGATCAGTTACTGGTTTGCAGGGAACTGAAGTGAACCTGTTCAATCCTGTTGTGCAAAGAATGAGGTTTGAGTGGGATAGACAGGTCGATAGAGCCAGGGTAGAGGCTGTGCAGTGAGTCCATGTCCCAGGGCAGTGCCTGTGGTGCCATGTTCCTTTCCCTTTGCAGTCTCCCTGAATTTTGAGCAGCCTGTCGTGCTGTCACAGCACGTACTGCAGGTTTCACTTGGTTGCAGACTTACTATGCATACATTTTTCTCCATGCATTGCTAACCCTTTCCATCTCCTCCTACAGCGAGTTTCCCTCAGCCTTCACCAGCAAACCTAAGATCCCTCGCACTCCTGAAGCACAAAGTACCAGCCCTAGAAAGGGGAAGGTCCCAACCATTGCCCCCCAGTTCTCTCAGTCTGGACCCCAACAATCAAGCCATCCAAGCTCCTCAGGATCATCCACAAGGAGCAGACTGAGTAAGTGGAAAAAGTCATCATTTTGTTTGTCATTCCTTGGGGTGGGAAAGGAGGGAGCATTGTAGAAACTCTTCAGGAATGAAGTCGTAAACTACAAATGTGCCAGGAGTATTTGACATTGTACTTGTCATCTGCAGGATGTGCAACCATGTAATTATATCCCGCTGAACACGCTCCTATTTCCAGGCTGTCATGTGAGCAGTTAAAAGACATGCTTTTTCCTGTCTCTGGGTGGAGAAAAGTGGCCCAGATTCTCAGAAGTTTCTGGGGAAGCTTTTGAGTCTCAGGTTAGACTGTCTCTAGATGTCATCAGTTTTTTTTTCTTTTCTTTAGACACTTGTTCATCCTACTGTGTAACTTGTTTAATGTTCTTGAAGCTGGATCCCTGGGTGTGTCTCCACTGCAAGTGAATGTAGAGCAGATGTCAGGCAGTTCAGAAGATGGCTCAGGGCAGCCTGGTGAGCAGAGAGCTGAGCACGGTGTGCTGCTTGTGGCAGTCATCCTTCTGCTGGAGACTTGTACTCAAGAACCTGTTGTGGCCTGAAAAAGTTTATAAGAAGTACTAATCTGCAGGGGGTTCACAAGAGAGAATGGCTTTGGCATGTGGATGGAGGAAAAGGATGGACACTTGCTTTAAGCCAGGCAACACAAGCTCAATAAAGTGGAAAATTGATCTTGGATGTTCACACATCAGTAAACATGTGCGGTGTGTAAGCTGTGGAGGTTTTTTGGGGTGGAAAGGGAAGAAAGGTGTATTCCTCAGTAATTATTAAACTTTTTCCCAGGAGTGTGGATTCAAATGCAACTCTGTGTCCATCATCAGTGAAAATGACAGGAGGGATGTATATTGGTGTTTCAGATGCATTGTAACAAGCTTAGTGGTGATTATTTGACCACAATGTAACAACAGCTCTATTCCTTTGCTGTAACTGTTACCTTGAAACATTTGATAAATATATAATAACTCTTATATCTTCTCAAGACATTCAAGATATGTGTATATAATTAGCTAGTCATTACAGATATGGAAAATGAAATTAAGAGGAATTAAGTAACCCAGTAAATCAGTAACAGAGCTGGAAAGAACATTCTCTGTTGCTCACTCATTGTTCCACACAGTTGCATGTGCAGGGAAGTGTTGTGGTTTCATTCAGAGAGCACAGGTGAGGCAATGGAAGGGAATGTTCTTGGTGGTGAAGGGAGGTTTTGACCTGGAGACTGCTTGCTTGAACACTCCTGTGCTGAGGTAATACTGCCTTTGCTGTGTGTGCCCCGTGCTTTACCTCTGACATCAGTGCTCTCTGTTTCCTGTCACAGCAGCACTGTTCTGCCCTGACTGGATGTGGTGTTAACACCCAAGAGTCTGTCCCTGGTTCCTGTTTCGGTTCATTTCCAAAAGCATTAGCCCATTGGAAAGAAGCCCTCTGTGTGTGTGTGTGTGTGTGAGCACAAAAACTCCTCTGCATGTTCTGGTTTCTCTAGGGCAGCTTTGCACTCCTGGGTGTGTGTGTCCTAGGACAGATGTGACATACAAATGTTGCTTTTGTAAGGCTCTGGAGCAAGATCCTTTTCCAGGGGCACAGTGTATAATATATTTTATTTTCAGCTTGCATGAAAGTAGATCACTTGGGGTTCTCTGTGGATTCAGCATGTGATTTGTTAGTCCAGATACTCAAGCTCTTCTAACTTCTATTGGATAGGATTTGTTTTACAATATACCCCTTCTCTTTGGTGTGTCTGTGCATCCTAAAGCTGAATGTATAGCAGTCATCCCAACTTGCTGTGTGTCCATTTACCTTTTCTCACAATTTTCCTCTTGGGGTTCCGGGTTACCATTTTCTCTCTGTCCACATATGGCATGAGACAGTGTCAGCAATTGAATGTTAAACTCTTCCTGCTAAAAATAGCAAAGAAATTATTTTGCAAACAAGTCATCTTCCATTCACTCTGTGTACTGATATCCAGCCTTGTTGTCTGCTGTCACAGAGCACCTATTAGTTCATGTCCATCCTGCAGGGGCTTTCACAGAGGTGTTTATAGGTGGGAAAAGTTACACGAAGGTGGTAAAGACTAGATTTTTAAAGGATTTAAAAGGGTTTTGAGCACCTGTGTTGAAACCAGAAGTTCTCAAAGGTAATTCTCAGCTCTTACTTAAAGATGCAGGGAAGGGGTCTGAAGCAAGTGAGCCCCTAATGTTTCCCTAGTAAAGCTCTCTGCTGCTGCTCCTTTAATTTCCTAGCTGACTCACCTGTAAGTCAAAAATGGTATCAGATGCACAGATACCAGCAATCAGCAGATTCCAGCAGTTGCTGCCTCCCATTTGCCTGTTGCATAGATATGTATGTTTTTACATATCAAGAGACCCTATTCCAGTGGAAGACTAATTTGTGGATTTCTTGGTATTTCTGGAGAAATGCAAGTTTTCATAGCTGATGGACACAATGAGGAAACGATGACTTGCTGATTTTACTTGATGTGTTCACTTACTTTGGAGGCATATTTTTAGCTTGATTTTAATATTTATTATAGGTGTATTTTCTGGAAACAAGTTGATTTTATATAACCTAGCTGAACTAGCTAGACTGCTCCTCTTGGAGCATGGAGTGTGTGGAATGCCTGAGGAATGTAGAGGAAGCCCAGGTACTCAGTGCAGCTCCAGGCCTGGGGCTGGATTCCTGCCCGAGATGCAGCCCCTGCTATTAGCTGAACTCTAAAGCAAAACCAGGCTCCTCCAAATAAAACCAGCCATGCTGGGATCCTCTGTGATTTCCACTTCCTAGCTGGCACAGAGATGATACTGGCAGCATGGCTAGAACATAGGGTTCCATAGGGAACATAGGGACCTCCAAATTTAGAGCTTTTTAACAGTGCTCCATGTGGACATGGTCAAATGGTTTAATCTACTCTCTTTCTTATTCTGTATATGTTCCAGACAACTCCGCATGAGCTGCTGAACTGTTTGCAGTGTACCAAGTTCTGTGTAGAGCACACTGGAGCTAGAGAAGTACAAAAATCTCTACCAGAAGAACAGGGAATAGTTTTTGTTGGGAGTGCAACTGGGCCCTAGTTACCATCTTTCAGTTCTCTCAGTATCCCCTGGCAAGGGGTTGCCATAAATACATTCTGCATTTTTATGCCGCAGCATCAAGAGTTAAAGTGCCTTTCTGCATGTTTTTTGTGATGTTTGTGTCCCTGTACAGGTTGAACAAGTGTTGCCCTCAGGCAGCTTCCGTGTTGTAATAAATCGTGCTTTCAGCTGACAGACCCTTTCTTGCTGTTTTTCTGCAGGCAGCCAGTCCTACAGGAAGTGAGAACAGTTCCTTTCCTCGAGAATCACCTGTCACATTGTCGAAGGACAGAGCCAGCTTCCTGTAATGAGCTTTGCTGGTGACCTACAGAGGAGAGTGAGGTTGTTGACATCGCAGGCCTTGCACGGGGATTCGGGGATTATCTGATGGGATGTGTCTCTTGTCTCTAAAGCTGGCTAAGACAAGAGCCTTGTTATTACAATTCAAGGTCTCAGGAGCAGCCCAGGACTGACATGGGAGATGGATATTCTCTGATGGTTCACTCTAAAGTGACATTGCCACCTTGAGAAGAAGCTCTTGCTCTCTGCCTTCTGTGTCACAGTAGATGGCCTTTGGAGACAGTATGTAGGGCTCAGCCCAGTAGTCTTACCAAACAACTGTCTTTTTTACATATTGCTTGCTGAACCAGCCTGCCACTTGCTATTTTAAAATTTGCCTTTATGAACGAGTTGGGAGATATCTGTGTTCAAGGGATCTGCACTAGGAGGGACAGTGTTTGCCACATGTGTAAAGCCTTCCTGCCCAGAGCAGTCCTGTGTGACCTCAGAGACTGGAGAGGAAGTATTTCATCAACTTCTGGTTGACCTGTAGCAGATGAAAAACACTGTTACAGTGCCCAAGGCAGCATCCATGCTCACCTCGGAGATCTTTATCTGCAGCATTACTCAGATTCCTTTCAATGTTTTTTCTTAATTCTACTGTTTAACATTTGTGGAATGAAAAATCTGGGGTTTTTTCCACTGGAATGAAGAGCTTTGCTTCTTCATTCATAGAAACCATGAGAATGTGAACAGATCAGAAGCAACTTTCTCTTTATTTGTAACTGTGGTCAATCTTTGGTGTTTGTTGGTTTTTTTATGTTCTTCACTTCAGAGCAATGACTGCTTATGTCTTTATGGAATTTGTGCTGGTCTTTGGTGAATATGAAGTGCTGGCTAGGAAGAGAGATCAGGAATCCCTCCACTAAATAAAAAAGCAGCAGTTAGTTCTGCCAGTGAATTACAGAGGTAGTGCTGTTTGTTGTTCTTTCCCTCAACAGATAAAGTGACCAGGAAACACTAAAGTCTTGACTGAGGGTTGGCTTTTCAGTAACATCCCCTCATGTGACAGCTGTTAGGACACATGAATGCAGTTTACATTGGAAGTTGGCTGCTGCTGCTGAGACAGAGATGTACAAAAAGCAGGCAGTGTATTTGCCATAGGCAAACTTCAAAAACAAATGCTTTAATGAGTATGAAAATGGGGAAGGTAAGGCTTAGGTTTTGGAGTTTCACCTTGACAAACATACAAGTAGAACACAGCCTGAAAGGTAAAGAACTCCCATAGTGACCCTGCCTTCCCCTAAAGTAAAGAGTTGTAAAGCATTTCCATAGAGCCAGAAGAAAGCTTTGTGCTTCTGACAAGACCTTGAGTGGGGCCTGTTGGTATGTGGTGGCAACTGAACAGCCAAGGCCACTGATGTAGTTGCCTCAAGACCCACTGAGATCAGTGATGCTCTGTCAGATGTTTGCAGAAAGGGCTCCCACACACAAGTTCAGGAACTCCTTTGGATAGACTTTAAATTGGAATGGGGATGTTTTGTAGGAGAAGACATCCTGTAGCTTAAAATGTAATCAATTCCTGTGAAAGTTACAATTTACTACTCAGTACCACAGGCCTAACACAGGGCAGGCAGAGTGTGGGTGTTGCTTTAGCTCCCAAACTGCACAGGACATAAAGTGACTACAGACACTTGGTAGCCCCTGTCACATAGAGCCCCATGCCAGACAAGTCACAGAAAATCTCTAATGTGTGCTTAGGTTCATCTGCCTCCTCTCAGAGCTGATAAACACAATTAATGGGAAAATGTCCTCTGGTTCACAAAAGGGCAGTAATGGAAAACAGCCATAAAAGCTCACCTAGTGGTTTTCCAGGGTAGGCAGAATTTCCTCTGAAATTCTGGGTGTTTTTTCCAGCATGTAATCAACAGCCAGGTTATTAACACTGAAGTGCTAAGCAGTTCATTTGCATATGTAGATAACAGAGAATGCTCCAGAAGTTGAGTTTTATTTCTCTTAGAGCAGTGCTGAGTTTCATGTTGGAGCAGATCTGATTCTCTGAGATGGAGAGCAGCTTTTGAAATGGGTTGAGTGCAGACTAATTTTTGTGAGGAGGAACAACAATCCCTAAAACTCACTGATTTTATTATGAGTTGAGGTAAAAACTTTTTTCATTCCTTGCCAGACACCTGAAGGTGGTTGGTAGGTGTGGCTAGAACTGCTGCAGCAAATCAAGATCCATGAAAACCAAAATGCATCTTGCTGACTTGGACTGAAAGGAACAAGTGAAGTTTGTGTACTTGTGTGTTTTGTACTTGGGCCTGTTGCAATGCAGAGCTCTGTATGTGCATCTTCCTGTGTTCAACTCTTAGATGTTTTGGCATGTAAGTATGGAGCTTGAAATGCAAGACTATTTTTTTATTAATGTGCGAAGATCTTCATTTTCCAAATACCTGAGAGAAACTATGGATATGTTTAGAAAAAAGTTATCAGCTGAGCAGTAATTTGAGAGGCTGAAGAAATAACATGTCCTCCTTTTCTCTGTCTTATTCACAAAAAAGCCCTGTGATGCCAGTCAGAAGACCTGAAGCTAATGAGAAGTGTCAGTTCTGCCTTTGTTCACAGGACTCCAGTGTTCAGGGTGGAAAGGGCCCTGAATGGAGGTCAGTAGCACACACATAGCAAATTTGGCACCTCACTCTGAAAAGTTGTTGGGTGTCTTTTGTATGTGCCATGTAGAGGGTGCTGCTAGATTCAACACCCCCCTGGGAAATTCATAACAGGAGCAGTGGAAATTGCTGCCCCAGTGGGAGGGGGGTGATTGCACTTGGACTGGCTGCAATTTCTTTACAAAAAGCAAATACAATTTTTGCAAATGACAAACAGATCTGCAACAGAAGTTTTTCCAGGACCAAAGTCCTGTGTGACGCTACCATGCCTTTTGGATGTGACTTCTGTATATTCAGTGTAATTTTGTTTGTGGACAGTGTTATTTGAGACTAACTGCATAAATCTATTTAAGTTTGCACAGAGGACTCATTCTGTATGGATGCTTTGAAGTTATCTGTCAGTGACCAGATAAAAATGCTCCTAAAGGGACTTTTTTTCTTCTTTCTCTTTTTGATGTATTTGTTTTGGGGCTCATGAACTTTTTTGTATGCATTTCTTTACATTTCACTCCAGTTTATTATTGACAAATTCTGTCCCCAGCAGTTTTTATCTCCAAGTGGAAAACACAGCTCCCTTCAGTTCAGCCTGGCCTGCCTCTGCAGAGGCAGTGTTGTGTACTCAGAAGTGTTGCAAAGCAGGCATGAACTGCTCATTGTTTGTGGTCTCTCATGAGGAGAGCCCAGGCATGTGGGATGCCACCAGCAGCTCTGGTTTGGTGTCAGAACTATTATTTGTTGTACAATTTAAGTGTGTAGGGGAAGACAAGCAAGGAAGTTCTCTGGAGGGAAAATATTGCTGTGATGGGGAGGGACAGTGGTTGCTTGGTTTGGCTTTGAGTTGTTTCCTTTAAACAAAGCTTCACTGGTCTTCATAAATCATGGTGGAGATGGCAGTGTAGAGATAAAAAAGCTCTGCGTTGTGTTCATGCACTTTGAGTAGTGGTACAGAAAAGCAAAGAGGCCGCCTTCTTTGCAGGTGATTAAGTACATCCAGACCTACTGTTTAGCTTGGGGCTTGTTCAGATCTTTGAGACAGAACCTTCTGGCAGTTTGGACCATCCTCACACTTGTTTGCTGTCTGAATATTGGAACAAGGCCCTTCCCAGGAGAGGAGATGTTGGAGAGTTGGGAGGTGCTCCTTGCTCAAATCTAAGGAGGGAGTGTGTGAGCCCTGCCAGGCACCCTGGACACACCTCCTGTGCTGTGTGGTCCCCCAGGCTCCAGGAGGGGTGTGGGCATGGCAAAGCAGAGAGGTTATACATAATTACACCCTGCAAACCTCCACTGATCCTGTGGGAACCAAGTACCAAAGTACCTCTGTGACTGAGCCATGTGGACTTCTCTGGGCTGTGCTGCACTTTCCCAACCTCGGCCATTCATAGAAATTGTAAAAGGAGTGGGACTCTTGAGAGTTTTTATCTCAAGATACCTCTTGAGAGGTGAGAAACAGCAAGACATTTCAAGACAAACATAACAGACTAAGACCAGACTGCTCTGGCCAAGCTATAGGAACCTGCCTCTAATGGATTTTAAAAAGAAACCAACTTCTGGGTGCAGAACGTTGTCCTACTACGTTATCAGACCAGTAATTCTTCTAGCCTGACATCTTGTCAGTGGTTGGGATCTGATGTTTCAAAACAAGTTTTTTCCCAACTCCAGACTGCTTTCTACCCTGCAGTGGAAGGGCATTGTATTCAGTTACAGGATCGTGATCCAAACTTCCACTTTTTGAGGACCTGGTGCTCTCTGGACAACAGGCTCAGTGGCACACCCTAGGACATCTAATAACTTTCTGGAACATGTCCTCCTTTTAGTACAAGTTCTCTCAGCAGTCCTTGGCATGTGGTCCAAGTTTCCAAGAAACTAGGGCAGTAACTGATTGCAGAGAGAGTGAGAATGCTTCACATAAGGAGTAAGAAATCCAGGTGACAGCTTTAGTATTTTGTTCTTATCTTCTTCAAATATGGAAAATGCTGTTCTGGTAGAATTTTAAGTCAACAGATTTGGGGAGTGTCAGTTATTTTGCTCACTCTGCATATGTGTGACCTAGCACTGTATTTAATTTTTAAAATGGTTTTCAGTACGCCTTGCTAGTTTTCATTTTAAAAGACTTCTAAAATGTTACTTCATTTTATTTTTCTTTTAATAATGCTGAGAGCTAATCCTTCTAAGTAAGCAGGTAAACAGGACAAATAAAAACTAGTGGATACCTGAAACAATAAGGTTTATTCTGTAGATGTTTAAGGTGCCTTTTATATTAAGCTGTAACTGACAGCTACAAATGCTGAGGCCATTTGAAATTCAGACCACCTGCTCAGGGATATTAGGAGTCGAGGACACCTCCCTCTACTGATCTCAAGTGAAAATTCTGGCCTTTGTAGATCCAGATCTTGTTCTCCTCCTCTGAAGAGTGACAAAGCTGAGCTAGCGTGAGGATGGGATGTAAGTGCTGGAAGTAGCAGCTCAGTGCCAAGTGACAGAGCTGCTCAGTGGGTCTGCCGTGTGCCGCTGACTGTCCGAGCCCTTGTCTGGATCCGCTTCACTGTTGGCAGGAGTTGAACCCTTCCTGAGAACAAATCACTTTATTGTTCATGTCTGCTCAGGCACTGCCTTTTGGGAGCGTGGTTCATGTTGGTAGCAAGAAGCAGAACCATTAGCACCAAATGAATTCTTTGTCAAGCAGCACAATCTCCCTGAAATTTTTACCCTTTTCTCCAGCAGTTTTTCCCCTGGATTGAATTTGCAGTATGGTAGGGGACTGGCTCCTGTTAAGCAGATGATTTCTTTTTGTTAACTCTACAGATGGCCTACCGTGATTTTCCATGAAACTGGCTTCTTTCTATTTCTTCCTCATCCAAGTAAGCAGCTGGGAAATGAAATGTGGCAGCTCTGGGACTTAAGGAAAACAGTTCTGTTTCAATTAAGCCCCTTCCACTCTCAAGGCCTGTGGAAACTGGGCTGTTTCAAACAGCCAGAATTTCCACCCTGACTAACTGTACCAAAAGCTCCATGCCAGGGAGCTCCTAGTCGTGAGCCACCACCTCAGGGAATGATCCACTGGCAAAGTACAAGGGCAGTTCTCAAGGGTCCCATTATTCCACGGCCCAGCAATGCTGGCTACAGCAGCATTGCTGTCCTGTATCTGCCCAGATCCAGGGCAGGGTCTGTCCAGAGTGGCTGCACTAATGTAACCACACTGCAGATGGGGGAAAATCACGGATTGTGAGCCCTCACAACTGGTCCCATTGCTCATAGTCAACCTCAGTGCTTGTGTGACAGGAGGCCATGAGCAGCTTGGCCCACAACTAAGGCTTTTAGGCTCTCACACAGAACGCAGTAACAGCAAGAAGAATTTGGCTTGCTTCTCCCAAAATCTAAAAATTGATCTGGTTGAGTTTTTAGTCATGTGCACCTGGAGCTGACCTGACATTTTGTGTCATCATCCCACTCAAACTCAGGACCTGGCCATTGCAGAGAGAAGTAATTGACTTCTGATTTGTTTTATACACAGGTGAAAAACTCTGAGTGGCTGAATGACTCTTTCCCTTTACTGTAGTTTAAAACCTTGGCGTGCTTTGGGCAGGGGCAAGGAGAGAGTCTGTTTCCTCTCTAGCCCTCGTTATCCTCATGACTCTGAAGATGCAGGTGGTAAGGCTGCAGGTTTTCACAAAGCCATGCTGAGCATTGCAGAAAGGAGCCACTGTGAACTTCCACAAATCTTGTTGGGGCTCCCAAGGTTCTCTGAAACCACACACAGCAGCTAAAGCAGGAGCCAGTGTCAGCTGTTGTGTCACTGCCCAAGTCACCCAGATATGGCCACAGTGAGAACCAATTTAATCTCGAGTGATTTTCATCTTGGCTCCTGGGTCATGTCCATAAACAAGGCAGAGACCTGTTTTAACCAAAACCAATCCAGGTGATCTTACAGCTTTCTGGTGACATTTGTATCTGTAAAGTTCAGTCTGAAAAAGATATTTCCTTGCTCTGCATCTCATTATTTTCATTATTCATTGCTAGTGAGATGGAAATATTTCCTGTTTCAACCCAGTCCAGCTTCCCCTGAGCAGCTCTGAGGAGGCAGCTATTTTTCCACAAGCACCCTCTCCTTACTGGCAGCAGAGGATGGTTTGAACCTTTGTGCAAAGCTGGTAAGTTTTCTTCAGGTGCCTAAAATAAGTTTCAGAGGGAACCTCAGCACATTCATAAAAATCTGTCCCCTTATCCTGCAGCAGTGACCTCTCTGAAGAGCGTCCTTGTAGTTTCCTGTCTCTGCTTCCTTCCCCCTCTCTCTAACCTTTTGTTTTGTTTGGAGGGGGGTTGCCTTACTTTTTCCTGCAATGGGAATATTCCATAGGGCTGGATCATGTTCTTGCATGACAGAGCCAAAGGAGGCTTTGGAAGGTGCTTGTCCCAGGCTGGAGCTCTCTGAAAACTGGCTGGATGTTCGGTGCTTGCTGGTTGTAGCTCCTGTCCTTTCACCTGTACCCCAGCCTCCCCCTGCAAACAGACCTGATCCCAAAGAGATCCCAAATTAGAGTCTCTGGTATTATGCAGGAATCTCCTTCCTTTTGTGCTGGGGCTGATTAAAATCTCTCATTACCTTTACCTTCTGACGTACTTTATGCAAAACCATTTCCTAGTAAGAAAAGTTCAGAGCCACTCAGCCCTGAAGTGTTACCTGTCCGTGAAGACCTTTGGGCTTCATTAGGCACCTCTCCAGCCATTCCTGGGAATGGGACAGTGTGATAACAGATGAGCTGGCATATTTTGCTTCCTTCTCCCAACACAGAAAGTTGTACTGGACAAAGCAGTAAGTCTCAAGCTGCCTCATCTTCTGCAAAGCTGACTGGTCCTGCAGCTCGGCACAGTTACTGGTGTTACCCACGAGCTGCCTTGAATGAATTTTCTCTGGGCTGTGAGTGTGCTTTGTACCAGGAATACCCTGTCCTTGCTAGGAAATCAGCTCCGGGGGAAATCTATCCTTGCTTAGGCATGTTGGCGATGATGGGGGGGATGTTGTCCCCACAACCTTTAGGGGTTAACCCTGGTGGGCAGCTCAGCTCCACACAGGCCCCATCCGTACCCCCTCAGAGCAATGGAGCAGAGAAGCAGAAGGGTCAAAGTGAGAACATTTGTGGATTGAAATAAAGAGTTCAGTGGGTAGAGCAAAAGCTGTGTGTACCAGCAAAGCAAAAGAAGGAATTCATTCAGTGCTTCCCATGGGCAGGCAGGTGTTCAGCCATTCCAGGAAAGCTGGAACAGTTACTTCATCATGCATAGCTGTTATTTGGGAAGACAGACATTGTATCTCCTTCCTTCTCCCAGATTTTACTGCTGAGCACTCTGGCACCCGGTCTGGGATGCCCCTTTGATCGGTTGGGGTCAGGGTTAGGGGTCAGCAGCTGTCTCTGCTCTGTCCCCTCCCGTTTTTTTGTGCACCCCCAGCCTGCTCTCTGGTGGGGCAGCGTGAGAAACAGATCTGGCCTTCGTGCTGTGTAAGCAACAGCTAAAACATCCCTGCCTTATCGGCACTGTTTTGGTCCCAGATCCAAAACACAGCACCACACCAGCTACTAGAGGGAAAACCAGCTCTGTCCTGGCCCCAGCCAGGGCAGGTGTGTGTCTGTTTGTTGTGCTTTGCACGGGACTGGCCATAGCGTGTGAGGAGTGGAAGCACAGTAAGACCCCAGCTGGGCACCAGAGGAACTGGGTGGCAGCAGGGACTGGTGTGGGGCTGGCACCCAGTTCCTGGACACAGACCAGTTAGAGAGTGGAAACTGGGGGTTCCTGAACACTTGTGGGGAGACCTGAGAGGATGTGGCATATGACCCTGAAAGGAGAGAGGGCTGTTGGTCATCTGCTCTGTCTCCAGGGAGTTCCTGGCAGGGACCTTTAAACTTCCAGTTGGACAGGATGGAAGAGAGCACTGGGAACTGATGCTTGCTTTTCACCACTTCAGCAAAGGTTCCTGCTACTGCAGCAGCTCTTCCAAGTCACTGCCTGACTGTGCCAGAGCTGTTGCAGGCTCCTTTTCAGCCCTATGGGGCAGGATATCAGTTTTTTAATCATGAAGAGCTTTTCTTCTGTGTCTTATCATGAATTGATGTGATGGAGCTGTAACTGCCCCAAACGGCTGCTGCTGTGCCTGACTTTCTGTGCAGACTTGGGCTCTGAAACAAAAAGAAGAGGAAAGCAAAAAAAGCTAAAATCTCTGGTTTTCTAAAGTAGCACCAGATCGACAAGGAAGCTGCATTTCAGCCCGGTTGATTAGTCTGAGCCATGTGTATGCAGGATTCTCTTACAGCAGCTCAACCCTGGAGTCTGACCTGCGTTCAGGTGTGTTTGTACCAATTAGTTTGTGTTAGGCTTAACCATGGAGAAGCTCATACAATAGTCTTGGTGCAGGAAGGGCTGAATCAATATGAAATCGAGGTTGTTCCTGTAAAGATTCAGGAATGGAAACTTTACCACCACACCTACTTTCAGAACTTGCACATCACAAAGAAGTTGAGAAATACCTTTGTGACTCCAGTGCCCCGTGGTTGTCTCAAATGCAAATGTAATAGTTTGAAAGTGTCTCTTTATTTTAACTCCTTCCAGCCTGAGAGAGCTTTACACCTGCCTCAGGGGAGATGGGGAGATTGCAAGAGAGAAGCAGAGGAGATGTGGGGCTTTCCCTGAGCCTCGCTGGGGTGTGGGGACCTGGGCTGGGCAGCTGCTGGGCAATAGCACCCCAAAAAGATAGAGAGCGGGTTTTAGGGAGAGTCTTGCTTTAATCCTTGTTATTTAATCAGGTGGTCCCATTTCATGTTGGTAGGGGTGATTCTTATGATCCCTTGGTGTTGTCACATGTGTTCTTGCAGCAGATGAAATTTTTTGGGCAAGGTGAGGGTGGAAGGGCTGCTTTGTGTGTGGGAAGGGGCAGCTGTGGGAAACAGACCTACAGTTTTGTGCTTATGGGGGCTGTTGAGATTGTCTGAAGACTTAAAAAGTTGATTTGATCAGTACCAGCTTCTGCTTATTTTCTTTTCCAGGCACGGTTTGAAGTTAACGTTTATGACCCTGAGGGCAGGAAATAGATCCTGTTTGTCAGGACAACTGCCAGTCTTCCCCACTTGTGTGGTTCAGGAGGGAATCTCCTATGTACCATTAGTTTCACAGTGAAATTGCAACATTTTTGGTTCTGTATCTGCATAAACTTGGCCCATGCTGTGCCCGCATCAGCTTTACACGGGTCTGGCTTTTCCTCCACATCTACTGAACGTGCAACCCACGCCAAAGATTGGGGCTGTGCACACCCAGCCCAGGTTTTCCTCTGCTGTGCCATCCACAGTTAACGAGGTGCAAACTGCCAGTGCAACACGTCTCCTCATGCACGTTCCTTTTGCTCCCAACCTGAATTTTAGTTTTTGTTGCTGCTTTGTTTCACGCAGGCAGCATCTGGTCAGGTTTCTGTTGCATCAGTGCTGGGTATTACTCAAACAATGTATTCTGCCACAAAGGAGCGGGTTCCAGCAGGTTAGAGCTGTCCAGCCTGGCCGTGCAGGAGCCAGTGACAAATAAAACCTCCAGAAATACATTCTTCTGCCTCTCCCCTTCCTCCACACATATATCAACTGCTTTTCCAGATTATTGAGAAAAGAATCTGTGTTTCCTGGGTGTGAAATGTATTGGTTCTCCCTTTGCAAGCAATGAAGATAATGTTGCTGGCAGCGCTGCGGTTTGGCCCAAGGCTTTGCGGCTGGATGGCTGATCCCAAGGCCAACGGGAGCAGTGGAGATATTTGCCTCAGCCCTGTGTGCAGGTGGTGGGTGCCTCCAGATTGCTCCAGTGGACTGGGACGCACCTAGCATTTGGGACCAGCCCAGAATGAAGCTGTCTGCTGTGGCAGGGCTCCCCTCCTTCCCTGCTGAGCCCAGCACACAGTGCCCTGCAGGCTTTGGGTGTGGGAAATGTTCCTTGGCCCTTTTCCCACTTCAGCAACACTAGGCCTGGGAAATAGGGTCCCTCTGGGCTCTCGGAATCTCACGACTCTGTATATATTTAAACCTCATCCATGAACTGTCCCCTGTAGCTGCCACCACCCCCCTTCATCATCTTAACATCTGGCACAGCTGCCCTTGCCCCTGAAAGGTGGGTCTTGCCCTCCCTGCACACTCCTTGGGCTGTGCTAAGGGGTTGATAGGATCCGTGCCCCTGCTCCTTAACAAACCAGACAATGTTGGAAGGACAAGCTGAGAGGGGAGGAGTGTAAAAAAGGGTTTTCTGCACTGTTTCTGCAGCCTGATGCAGCAGCACTTGCTCTCTACTCCAAGGCAGTTCAACTCTCTGGGCTGTGCTCACCACTGCATCATGCAGTGTCTGTGAAAAGCCACGTCCTTCCCGTGTGGCAGCTGGTGCTGGTGTCCACACACACATGGCTTCACCTCATGGCCACGAGTGCAGTTTCCAGGTGACCTTTCCCAGGTTAAGCACAGCTTACAAAACCCTTATGCTTCTTCCCAGGCTTATAAAACTCACTCCTTTGCTGTGGTGGTTTCATTTGCGATAGGAGCTGAAGAGGGACTTCTCTGCTACCGAAACCTGGCGAGCGCCCAGAGGGGAGGGTGGCTGTGATCAGCCACCAGCTCAGCCCTCCAGATACCACATTCCTCCCACCAAGACTGAGATTTCCCCTCTCTGGCCCTACTTGTGGAAGAGAACAAACAAGCCCTCCAAGGAGGGATGCCTGGGCGAGAGTGAAGGCTTCTCAGTCAGTAGCAAACTCCTGGTGGAGATTCCCCTTCAGCCTGTTCAACTGCTTCTTGCAGTGTAGCACAGTCAGGGTTGTAAGTTTTTCCCCTTAACCCTGTTCCCAAGCCCAGAGCTGAGCTTAGTGCAGGTCCAGATTCTCCACAGGTGTAAATCAGTGCAGCTCCAGCAGCCCTGGTGACCCTGCAACGCTGCCCAGGGTGTGAGGGTGAATGAGCCTCTTCATCCCCTTCATCCCATCTGTGCTGAGAGCTGTGGTGACAGTGATCTCCCAGACAGATGGAGGAGACTGTTCTGTCCTGTAGTTTGGGCATTTTGGCAAACTGACCAGAAAATCCCAGGTGAAAAATGCAGGAAGGGGCGGGAAGGAAAGAGGCAGAAGATGTTCATGCAGTCTCATGCCCAGAGGTTTCCGCTGCATTTGTGCACGTGTTCACTGTTTCACCCATGGTCACAAGAGTTCACCTCACTCTTTGTGTCCCTTGAGGTGTGCACAACTTGCTGGAGAGGCCGTGGCAGATGAAAAGCTCTGGTGTTAGGCTGTGGTAAATTGGTAAGGCTCTTTTTGGGGTACGCCTGAGCGCCACCCTCCCCTACAACTCCATGCATGGACTTTCCCAGGCTCCAGCACTTCACCTCAGGCCATTAGACACAAGTCCTTGGGGAGGCTGCAAGTGCCCTTGCACGAGCAGGACAAGTGCAGCACAGAGGATGGTGCTATCCCGGAGGCAGTGTGGCTCCAGCCTGCTCTCTGCACAGCCCTGGCCCTGAGAAAGTGCAAGTGGCTTTCCCAGCAGTTCCTCTGATGGAGGATTTTGCAAGGTTTCCAGGTGAGGGAGTGGTTTGTGTGGTGGTGCCCACCCCCCTGCTAGTTGGGAGCTGGGGAACAGAGAAGCCCCTTCTCTGGCCCCATCCCCACACAGCAGACAGAGCCCCGCTGTTGGTCGGAGGAGTTTGGTGAAGGCAGAAAGGAGGAAAAGATTCCTGAGAGGTTTCATCTGTCCGAGCCAAGAATGGTCCCATTAGGAGCTTGTAAACCTTTTTCTTTTCAAATACATCTATTTATTTTTTTAAACTGCTGGCTGTTGCTCAAAGCGACCCAGGCTGTGTGTCCATCCCGTTCGGTTGACCTCTTGCTTGTGCCTCATCCTGGCCCCGATTACTCTGGGAGGTTCTTTGGCTTCCCAGCCATGAAAGCCACTCTCAGTGAGGGCGTGGAACTCCCCTTGGCCAGGAGCCTGTGCCGGCAGCAGGCGCTGGGCGGGGGGCTCGGCTCGCCGGCGCTGGGAAGACTGGGACAGTGTTTGGGGCCGAGGGCTGCTGAAAGGGCTCAGTGTGTGCTGAGCGTGAGTCACCCGGGCCGGAGGGCAGCTGGGAGCCGGCGACGAGAGCAGGGGAGAGCTGCCGCAGGAGGGGCCGGCTTCCCAGGAAAAGGTGGTGAAATGGATATCATTAGCGTGGAGTGGAGGCAGAAGGGCCTGAGGAAGGAGGGAGGCTGGGAGGTGGTGTTTGCAGGGGCGGAGGGATCCGAGGGACCCTCACATCACACCTGGGTGTCTGTGTGGGGTCAGGGACGAGAATGGGAAGGGGGCAGCGGAGGCTGGGTCTGTCTGCACCGAACACTGAACGTTCGTGTGAGTTTGGGTGTGAAACAAAGCCTGGGAAGGGCGGGGAAAGCCCTGGAAAGATTCGTGGGGTCCTCGAGACAGGGAGCTCCCCCAAGCGCTGGCTTGCGGGGCTGGGGCTCTATCCTGGCTGGTGCAAAACATCCCTGGAGCTGCCGGTTTTCTTTGGCTCAGTTTGGCTGAGCACTTCCCAGTCTGGCTGAGCATTTCCCAGTCTGGCTGATACACACCCAGGCGGCTGCCGAGGTGTGCCAGCACCTTATGCATTCTCAGCATCATCTCCTGGTCCCCAGGGATGTCACCTTCCATGGCAGACTCAGGAGGTGGCTTGTCACCTTCTGGAGCAGGCGACATTGCTGGTAGCTCTGGGCAGTCCCAAAGGGCGAGTGCCTTTCTGGTGGTCCCAGTTAGGATCTCTGTGCCTGACTGCATGTGAGATGAGAAGCAGGGAGGGTTTTCTGGTTTAGATTGAACACAAACATGTGCAGGAATGTCTGGGCCCATCTCAAAAGCAAACAGCCTTGTCTGTGGGACTGCCAGCACCCAGAGAGGTTCTCCATGTCTCTGAGGGTGTCCTACTGTCTTCAAGAGGCACCGTGTGCTCATGAAAGACACCAGCGAGTGTGCAAGAGAAGAGGGCCCTTGAGGTTCAGTTTGCTCCTGTTCTCGAGCCCACAGCCACTGGGGACAGCTGGAGGAGGCACTGATGCAGTGAGTGCGGAAAGCGCTGCAGTGGTGGTTGATCAGGAGATGCATCCCAAAGGGATATGCTTTTTAATGGGGATTTAGCTGACTGGACTGTAAGGGAGTTGTTCTTTGCTGAAAAGTCATGCTAAGACTTTTCCCTTTAGCATAGATAGCCACAGCCCAAAAGCAGAGAGTCATACCAGCCAAGCAAATGAGGAGGACAGCCGACGGCCCTGGGCAGCCTGGACACATTCCTGTGCCTCCAGACCTGCAGAAAACTACTCCAGAGGCTGGGAATAATCCTATCGATTTACTGGCTGCCATCCCAGGGCCAGTTCATCCACCACACCTCTGGTTTATCTGTGGAGCCCCATCACTGAACTCTGCAGCCACGTGCCCGGTGTTGGCACTGCGAGTTGCTTGTGCCAGGGAGTGTCCCTGCCACCTCACCCCGAGAACTCATGGGCTTTCCATTCTGCTCTTTCCATGCTGCCCAGTTCTCCATCCTTCCCCACCTCTCCCTAATGTTGGGCAGATGCTCAAGGTTTTGGCCCTGCAGGAGTGACTTCTTAGGGTGGTGCTTTTCTGTCCTGTTGTCACCAGTGACAGCAGTGGGATGAAGGGAAAGTAAAACATGGTGGGGAGCACAGTGTGATGATCCAAATGGGCTGGAAGGACCCAGGAGAGCCATCAGTTTGTCTCTCCACCCTGCTGCAGGAGCTGGTTTCCCATGCTGAGGCAGGGATCAACCCAGCAGTGGTGTCTGGAGACTCCCTGCACCAAGGCACTGGAAATGCCGAAGCCACGTAAGAACCGTCAGGCCAAGGGATGGCACAGGGCTGTGGCTGCGCCTGCTGTGAATCAGGGAAGGAGCTGGATCCATGCATTAACTCACTGGCCATCTCAGCCCACAGCACAGAATGACTTCACCGTCGGGTGAACATCCCACCATGGAAACCAAACCTCAGGAATGCGTCTGGGTGTGCCGACTCTCTTCTCTCCGGAGGGCTCCCTTATGTCTCAAATACTCCCAGGCTAGCAAATTGTCGTTGTCACCTCTCCCACCAGCTCCCTGAGGTGGGCTGGGGAGCAATGCCCATGCAAGGGTCATCCCCTGTGCCAGGCGGGTGCCCGTCCAGGAGTGGCACCACGGGTGCTGCCCTCCCTTTGTGTGCATGCGGAAGCAGGGAGCTTTGCCATGGCTTCGGTCCAGTAGCCCCAGCCAAAGAGGGGAAATCTGTACTCCACATGCCCTCTTCCTCCCTCTCTCCATCTCTTGCTGGAGACGGATCCACCAGTGGCTGTAGCAGAGCCCAGGTTTTGGCAATGAGCAGCAGTGGTGTGATGATTAATGCTGAGCAGAGCCACAGAGCCAGGGATGTCTGAGTCGTCTCTGCTTCTCTCCTAAACCAATTTGGCCAAAAAAGGCTAAAGTGAGCATTTCTGCATCTGCCAGCCTGGGAGGGGGCCCGGCCAGAGCTCAGGGTCTCAGCAGGCATGTATGGGGTGTATGTTTTTCCACTTGGGCTGGAGAGGGGCTGTGGGCCCGCAGCCACTGGGCTCAGGTGACTCCTGAGCCGCCCTTTCCAACTGACTCATGAGAGACGTCGTGAGTGCTCTCCTGCCCAATGGAAAACACGTCTCCTTGCAGCTCATGGCTTCTGGGTCCATGCCAGTCCCCAGGCAGCTTCCCAGGGCTGCGC
Organism: Atrichornis clamosus; assembly: GCA_013400975.1. Classification (NCBI taxonomy): domain Eukaryota; kingdom Metazoa; phylum Chordata; class Aves; order Passeriformes; family Menuridae; genus Atrichornis; species Atrichornis clamosus. The sequence goes on from WBMZ01013604.1 coordinate 162,421, forward strand.
TGGCACCCCGAGCCCAGCCCTTCCCAGGCTGGAGCTGGGAGAGCAGCTCTGTGGACTGATGCCCAGCCCAGACACCTTTGGTCTGTGCCTGTGGCCGGCTTTGCAGAACGGTCAGGGTGGCAAAGGCTGGACAGGACAGGCCCATGGTCCCTGTGATGGGCAGGAGCATCTCTGTGGGCAGGGCTCCTGATTTCAGTCCTGGCATGACATTGCTTTCCCAACACTTCTATCTGGGAACTTCTCCCTTCTGGTTCCCTCTCCTCTACCTCTTTGAGAGGGTCTGGGATGCAAGTGATTGTCCTTTAGCAGCAGGACAGGTCTTTCTCTTCCCAAGGTCAAGCACCCCGTCCTCCTCCTCCGTCCTTTCTGGGTTTGGGCAGCATGAGAGTGTCTCCCTCCTCTACCCCACATTCCCATCCATCTAAGCTTTCTCCGTCTTGTCTCCTCATGGGCTTGTTTTTTTTGGTGCCTGGATGCCATCCTGCCACACATTCTTGGACAAACCCAGACCTTGGGGCTTTCTGCATGAGGCTGAATTGAGAGAGTAACAAGGAGGACTCTGAGGTGAACACTTCTCCCTGGGGCACGCTGGGCTGGGAGAGACAAGCCAGGGCCTGTGGCTCGCTGTGCCCAGCCACAGGTTGTTTGCATCACGCCGCAGAGGCAGCCCCAGAGCCTGCCCCCTCTGTGCCCGCTGCCCGAGACACAGCGTTGGGCTCCCCCTGCTCCTCTGGGAAGGGAAATGTTTTCCCTTTCCCCTCCCATCCTGGCTCGCCAGCGTGAGTCCGGTTTCCCCTGCGCGCTGCTGCCAAGCGCCTCTGGAACCACTGGAAAATGCATAAAAGGCCCGGGCAAGCTGCGGTGAGGGTTACTCACAGTCACAGCTGGATCCAGCTGCTGCTTTAAAGCAACAGCACAGCCACACTGAGCTCCCCAGGAGATCCAGGTGTCCCAGGGGTTCAAATCCCAACGGGAGAGGAGGCAGCATCCTCGCTGGGCAGCAGCCCTGAGGCTGGAGGGGGCCTTTTCACTGGAGAAACTCGGGAAGAGGCAGCCCAAGGAGACAATACCTTGTGTGTGCCTGGTCCTGGGGTTTGCTCACCCAGGTTTGCAGCGTTCTTCCCCCTTCCATACTCCCGCGGCTCCTGGCACAATGACCAGGACAGCATTCCCTGCCAGCCCTGGTTGCATCCCGCCTGAGTCACGGCTGCCACAGCATCACCTCTGCTGACACCGTGCCACCAGCCTGTCCCCTGCCTTCCCTGAGCCTGTGGCACTTGGGTCTCAGCCCCCTCCTGTTCCACGGCACTGTGGCTGTGGAGTCCATGTTCCTCCTGCAAGCACCGTGCTTTCGTGGGGTGGTGCAGAGGCAGGTGGGCTCTGCAAAGGGCAACAGCAGCTTGGGGACCCGTGATCCAGTGCCCTGCAAAGCAACTTTTACACTCCTCCCCCATTTTTGGAAGAAATCGTGCAAATCCCAGAGTGTTTGATTCCAAGCAGGGCAGCAGGTGTTGCTTTCGGCTGTGGCTCAAGGTGTCTCGGCAGCCCCCAATGTTTCAGTGCGTGAGCTGCTGAGGCCGATGGAGCGAGACAGAGCAGCCGGATTTGGGTATGCAGAAAACCTCCTCCTGCATCTGCCTGAGAGCCAGCACGGTCCCGCTCTGGCAGAGGCGCTGGGATGGAAACAGCCACGGGGCACTGGGGTTAATGAGTAAAATAACTCACCCTGCCCGCAGACCGGTTTATGGCCCTATTAAACACAGGCAAGCAGAGGGAGCTTTCTGTGGGGGTGGATGTCTTTCCTGGTGTCCCACGTCAGACCTGCTCCGTACATGACGTCTGCTCCAGCTTCCAAGACGCAGCAATAAATCAGGTTAATAATTAATGCTAACTGCCCGGGGGCCTTTCCCTGGCACTGAGGCAGAGCCAATGCCTGGTCACAGCTCCCAGCATCCCATGTGAGAGTTGTGGTGATGGGCGAGTCTCCCAGGGTTGCTCTTTTACCACAGCATCATGAAAGGTGCTTGGAAAACAAACATGGAAGGAGAAAGGAACATTCCCTGTCCTATCACATCCAGGATGTTTGCTCGTGAGTGTGTGTAAAGTCTTGATGTGGTGTGAGTCTGGCTCAGCCAAACAAATAGCAGCCTTGACCTCCCTCCCTGCTCCAGGGTACACCACAGGTGAGTGGTTTAACAAAGGAAAACCTAAATGTGTGACCACCCTGTGCGGCCGGTCTCGGGTCACGCTGAGCCTTGGTCCTGCTCCAGGCACTCAGATGTTTGGGGAGGAGAGGGCTGGTTTGTGTGTCTCCGCAGGGCAACGGGACCTTGGCTTGTGTGGGAAACCCAGCCCAGGGACCACAGACTTGGCACAAGTAGTCAGGAGATGTGAGAGTTGCTGGAAGAAGAAGTGAGAGTTTTTTCTGTGTATGTATAATTTGCTGGAATGAAAATAAATCAGAAAACAACACACACACACAAAAAAAGCTATGAAAGAAACCAGGGCAGCTTTTTCCAGTGAAACAAACTCTAAACCATCAGTGGGAAAGCACTGGCTGGGTCAATCTGCCACTAGGCAGTCTTCTGGGATCACATAAACTTAACAAAAAAGGCTCACTTCTTTCTTTATACTATTTAAAAAAAAATATAAAATATTTTAGTTCAGGTCCACTCTGAAATTAAAAGAGGATTCTTGAAACAAAAAAAGAATTGTGGTTTGCTTTGAGAACATCTAAATGAGCCACTTTGGTATCACCCCAGTCCTCGACCTTTCCCTTTACCAGGACAATGCCCTGGAGCCCTGTTTGATGCCAGCTCCAAAGCCTGGTGACCCCACAGGTTGCTCATCCCCATCCCCAGCAGTGGCACTGTTTGGGATGATGCTCAGGTGGGGGGTGAGTGTGTGGCCCTGGTACCGGCTCTCTCCAAATGGGTCCTGGGAGCCATCGGATGTGGAGATGGCTGCTGCCAGCAGGAGTTGGTGTCACCCTGCCTGTGACTTGGGTGTCACCCAGGGGGATCTGAGCATTGCCTTTCCTTCTGCATCCCCTGACAATGCAATGACAGCGTGCCTGAGTGCTATTCCTCACAGGTGTCCTGCCAGCTCTCCCGGGGCTGCAGTGGCCTGGCATGCCTCAAACATCACTGGTGTTGTGCAAGGCAAAGGAACTTGGCTTTTCCATGCCCGAGCAGCACCTGCCATCCAAGAGCACTTATCCAGAAATCCAAAGCTCTGCCAACAGTGCCAGAGAGGCATCCGGTGCCTCCAAATTTCAGTCTAATGGCTTAGACCTAAGAAATACAGGTGATGGGTGATGGGTGAAGGAGGGGCAGGGCTACAGATTCAGCTGCTTTGCTGAAGGCAGGGCTGGGCAGGAATGGCAGGGATCTGCTGCTGCCTGAGTGTGGTGGGGTGAACAAAAAAATTCAGGTTTCTCTTTTACATGTTTTGTTCTCAGCAGAGTAGTTGTGGCTGCTTGGGGAAAACCTGTTCTTGCTGGATGCTGGAAAGCGGCAAAAAGAATGTGTGTGGAGGAAGACTTTTTTAAAGAAATATGCTTTCATTTGGATTCTATCCTTCCTGCTGCCTTTCTGTTTTCCCAGGGTGAATCTGGAGAGTGTGAAAACTTGGTTTTTTCCTAAACTTTTCTATGTAATGATGAAAAAAATCATAAACAATGCTGCTTTATCTTCAGATTCACCCTTGAAACAGGAGCTGGCGGTGGCAGGGGTGCCCAGGATAGTGCTTATCCCAAGCATCAGTAGCCCCAGACCTGACAGGATTTGAGTCTTTAATGCATATCAGAGGCAAAACTTTGTGCAGCCCTCACACCCCTCGCCTGCAGTGCTCTCATGCAGTGGGATGTGCTTCTTTCCCACACAGAGGGAGGTGAGAGTGGGGGCTCCCTGCATAGAGGGGGTTATTTGAGCCGAAATTCTGCACAGCAGCATGGAATCATCCGAGAAGTCCCCGTGCTTGCTGCCCTACTGCTTTCCTGCACGGAAGCAGCCGTCGGAGAGGTGGGAGGCTGGGAGAACGGCTGGCAGAGCTCCTTGCCGCAGGCTGTCAGGAGTCCTCCTTTCCCTGCAGCGGTGCCCCTTTCATGCCGGAGCAGCACAGCCCTCAGGCACCCTGTACCATGGCCAGCCCTGGGCTTGCCGGCTGGATGTGCTGACGCCGGGGGATCCAGAGAGTCCTGAGAGACTGTCCCACACCCACAGCAGCTGGGCGTCCCCTGGAACTGCAGTAGTCACTCCAGGGCTAGGTTTTGGGATTTACTGCAGCTCCTCACGAGTGGATGCTGCCGTCCCTGTCCCCATCATGGTCCCAGAGCACGTTGCAAGGAGGAAATGGTGGCTGCGCTCTCAGGGCTTTCCTGTTCACATCCCTTTGTCCCTGTTCGTGCAAGAGAGGTTCTCCAATGGGGTCCTCCTCTACTGTGAGCCCCTCTTTGCAGAGTGGTGTGAATTCCCAGCCGTGGGCTGGCATGCACCTATCATGCCCGTGCTACAGGGATGAGATGGGTCCTTCTCACAGCCTGCTCTGGTCAAGCTGATCCTCAGTGAATCTCATGGCCATGATTTTCTTGGGGCCATGAGTTCAGCAAATACAAACTTTTCCATGGGCACTGGAAACAGACTAAAAAGGAATCTGGGAAAGTATGTAGGGACCTTTGGTGATGATAAGGACATGGGATGCTGTAGAGCTGGTGTAGCCTGTTTGGGCAATTTTTGCTGGGGAGCTTTCACAGCTGCAGGGCTGTGACACAGAGCTGCAGGGCACCTGGTAAAGTGATAAGCTGAGATAAGGAGAGAGAAACAGATCTGCAGAAAGCAATGCAATTTTTCTCCCTAAATTGAGCTGGACTTGGGGTATTCTTGGTGCTGTTTGAGTAGCAAAGGTTTGTGGGTCCTACTGAATGTCCAGCCTTGGAAAGAAGAGTCTTTCCCATGAGAAGCTGAGTGTTTCCAGGTGATTCTGAGAGCTGTAGGATACCCTGACATTCATCACTCATGAAAAATGCAGAGGAATTGTTGAGAAAGGGACTGGGATATGTCTGCTAGACAGGAAAGGAAACATTGCAAATTTCCTGCAGGCTTTTCAGCCTGGCTTCATGGTGGACATAAGCAGCTGATAGAATTGGGAGGGTGATAAAAAAGGAAGATATCAGAAATTACAGGGATTGATTTTTATGGCTGAAAAAGACCTTCTACTGAAACGTTACATTTAAGAGGAAAGGAAGGTCTTAAATCTGCTTCTTAATGGGCAATGGGTTGTACCATGCTGACATGGCTGTAGCAGGAATGTTGTTGAAACTGCATCCCAACCAGCACTGAAGGAATAGTTTGGAAGGACACCTCACCTGCCTGTGATGTTGTTGGAAATTTGACCCATGAGAGATCCCAGCATGGTGAGCAGGCACCTTCCTGCTGCAGCAACCCTTTCTCTCAACTCCCTACATCCCCAGGTGAGCTGTGGGTCTCAGGAGATGTGTGGGTTCTGAACGGAGTGTGGATCACCAGTGAGGTGGGAGTCCTGGGCAGAGTGTTGGTCCCTGACAAGGTGTGGACCCTGAGATGTGAGTCCTGGGATAAGAATGGGTCCTATGAGATGTGGGGTCCCAGGAGAGGTGGGCTCCAAGGAGATGATGCATTAAAGGCTCTGGGGCAGAGCTAATGCACCCAAGAAAGTGCACGGTGCCCGAGGAGCCAGACTGGGACTCCGCTAAGCTCCCAGATCCTGGTGGGTGTCCCATCAGCAGCAGGGAGGGTCCCCAGGGGGACGTGTGGGATGTAACCCTTAAACCCCTTCCCCTTGCAGCACTGAGGAGGTCTCTGCCTGCTGAGGCGGGCGGGGGGGGACGGGACGGAGGGGCAGGGCAAGAGTTAACGTACCTGCTCTGCCATCCCTCTAGGCTCCACCTCGGAGATCGAGGGGAGGGAAAAGAGAAAAAGTAGGGGTAAAAAAAAAAAAGAAGAGGAGGAGGAAGAGGGCAGAGAGAAGCGCCCGGACCGCGGGCAGCCCGGCCAGCAGCGGAGCGGCCGCCCCGTCCCACTCCCAGCATGTTCCAGTGGTGAGTGATCTCCGGGGAGCGCGGAGCCCGAGCCCGAGCCTCTCTCCTGCCCCGCTCCAGCACCGACTGAGCCCCGGTGTTCCTTGCCCTGCCGTCCCGCGGAGTGTGCCCTGCTCCCGCCGGCCGGCACGGCGGACCCCGCGCTGCGTCCTGCCCGGAGCCGAGGGACTGCGAGGGACTCCCCTCCCCACCGCGTCCCTCTGCAGAGCCGCCTCGGCGGCGGCTGGCTGGGAAAGGGCAGCTTTGGTGGGGAGGCTGGACATAGGGAAGCGACTGAGGACGGCGTTTGCCGTTCGTCCCCTGTCCGTCTGTCCCCATCCCAGGAGCGACCCTTCCGCCGCCCCAGGCAGGGTCTCCCTGGCCGCGGTGCCCCGGGGAAGGTTCTCTGGGGGTCCGCTCCCAACACAATTTTCCCAGCATCGCGGGGCACCGGAACTCCGGCCCGGCGGGAGCCAGGACGGGGGCACCGGGCAGGGGCCCTCGGTTTGTGTCCCCCATCCCCGGGTATGCCTTTCCCAGCCTCTCCCTGCAAAGGGCTGGTTTATGGGGTCGGGGAGAGCCGGGCCGCCAGCCCTGGCCGGTGGGGTCCCTGTCCCATGGCAGCGCCAGCCGGGGGGCAGATGCCCTCGGCGGGGGGAACACCCGGGGTTCCCGCTCTTGCCTCTTCCCCAGACCTGTGTTTTACGGCTTTGTATTTAAACCAGACAGCTTTCATAAGAAGGGGACGCGTCTCCGGGCACCCCGGGGTTGGGGACAACCACTGCGAGCTGCGACCCCACTTGGTGCTTGCACCCAGTTGGCACAGGCTACTTCTGGGGATATTTGGGTGCTTTCTGCCCAGCATCTGCCCGTTTATAAGATACCCTCTCCAAATCCTTGGCACTGCCAACAGACAGGACTCTATACTGGCTGAGTCCAGTGGCTGAGTCTAATTGAGGGGCCAGAAAAAACCCCAATCAAGTAAATAGATAGCGCTGGCGGATCAAACAGGTTTTCATGTGAATCCAAAGTGAGATGGGATGGGGGTAGAGAGCCCCAGTCTCCCGGGGCCTCATCTGCCCTTGAGCATCAACACCTGAAAGGAAAACTGCCCACCTCTAATCTGAGGTCTGTTTAACTGCCTGCTGGCGCAGCCACCTCACAGGGAGGCTTTTGAAGTTTTTCTGGTGGATAAAGGGGAAAAAGAGGAGCCGGTTGGGACCCTTTCTAAGCTCTCTCGATGGCACCAACACCAGCAGTTGAGGCAGTCGATCCTGGTTGGCACCAATAGGAGCTCCCTGGGTGGCTGCCGCCCTTGGGCCCTGAAGCGCTGGGTGTCCCCAACTCCTGGGAACACTGCTGGGGACTGGCTGGGGGCTGTGACCCAATGCAGGGTCCTGGGGCTTGGCAGGGTGACTTCTGTGTGATAGCAGCAAACCGAAAGCACTTCCCTCGCCAGTGTGGTGGTTCTTGGTGTCTCCAGAAACAGGAGCTGGTTTCTCCTCTCCTTGAAGTACTTCCCAGCTGAGGAGACCGCAGAGCAGAAAGACTCGTGGTCAGAAAAGATGCATACACAATTGTGACTCTTTTACCCCCACAAGTCCTTGGTTTGATGTGGAATCGCCTGCAATTGTGGCTCAGGGTTCCCCCAATCCCTGTTGCTTTCCTGGCAGTGCAGGGACAGGATTTCTGCAGGGCAGAGGTGGCTGCAGGGCTCCCAGTTCCTGCTGGACCTGGTGGTGCCCTGCGGTTTGCAGTCAGATCAGCAGGAAAAATCCCAAACAGGTTCTTGTAATAAAGCAGGAATTGCAGTGGTGAGAGCTGGGACACAGAGTCCACTGAGGGAAGAAGGAGTAAGTTTCTGTGCTGTTGTGTAACACCTCACTGATATACCCAGGCCACCTGAATCTCCACTTTTTACTAAAAGCCGGAGTTCTCCCTTCAGCTCTGGGTCAGTGTCTTCTGTCTGGATCTGAGGAGGGTGATGGGGGTCAGCAGATCCATGTGGCTCCTCTCTATTAGGCAGAGTCTGCCAAGGTGGGGACCTATCTGTGCCACTTAGTGACAGCCCTACCTATGCAAATTGTTTAAAATTGTATCTGTAATTCCCTGCCTTTGGCTTCTGGAGAATCTTTCAGGCTGGGTATTTTATCACTTGTTGTCCTTGGTGGCAAGGAGTGTAAGAATGGGGTGGGAACAGGATAGGATGCGATGGGATTGATGCAAATGGAATTAATATACAGGGGTGACTGGGATATTTCTGAGGCAGTGCTGGGTATGGATGAGAGATTTAAAGCATTGATTGGCTGTGTTTGGAGTAAAGTTGTATTGGAACTGAAGGGTTTTGAAAAATAAGTTCAAAGCTGTGCAGGCAGGACTGGAGAGGGTTAAGGGAATGGTGAGATCTAATCAGAACTGCTCCCTCATCAGTCTCAGATGAGTGGCCACATATAAAACCGGATGCAGAATATCTATCCATTTACCCGTAATTACTTATTTCCACGCTCGCTCCCACAATCCACACTAGTGATCACAGTTTTCCCACGACAACGGTCAGGCTCAAAAGTTCTTTGTCCTTCAGGGTGAAGCCAGAGACAGGAGCTCCTGAAAGCTCCTGGCTCCATCTGGGATTCCTGCATTTCAGAGTGACTGGAGTCTCTGAATGCAATGCTGTCCCCTGCCCTGGGGAACCTGAGGGGCTGTGGGGTGTCCCAGCCAGCAGGTGCTTTGGTGCTCTCTGAGGCCCAAATCCCCAGCAGCTTCCCAGTGGTGCTGATCACAATCCAGCCTCTGAGTCCAGGAGAGTTTTGTGGCTTTTTTGGGGTTTTTTTGTCTATCTGAAAAATACTTGGGTTAAATATTTCAGATTTCAGCCCCAAGCCCCTTCCCTGGACTATCCCGAAGTGAAGGTGCCATCTGCCTGCTAGATGATTCTGGATCTTTCTGGCTCTGACAGGAGCAGGAAGCTGAGGGCTGTCCCCAGAGGCTGTCACCTGGGCTGGGATGTGTCTCTGTCACTAAGAGGACAGGCGCAGGGGAGTCACAAGACCAGTGCCACTTCTGTCTCCTTCAGCTCCCCAAGGTCCCTTTCACCCACCATCAGGATAAAGGGGTCCAGGGGCTGCCAAGCACCTCGTGACAGAGCAGACAGAGATGGGGCTGCCCTCGGGAAGCTGTCGTGAGTGGACATGAGTAGCTCAGCTGCCATTCCCCAATGTCCAGTGCTCATTTGCACAGGGAGATGGCCCAAGGCAGAAGGCCCAAGGCAGCTGGAACAAGCAGGACTGCAGCAGGAGGGAAGTGGTGCAGATGTCCCAGCTATGGAGGGGAGCCAAGCACTCGGGAGCAACATTGTGCACCTGGGCAGAGAGGGCAGTTCCCCTTCTCTGCTGCAGTGGGATGAGAAACCCACCCTTAGCTGTGTGAAAAGCAGGCTGGGGGAGATTTGTGCATCAATGGTCTCTGAGTGCAGCCTTCCTGGTGTCCCAAGGACTTCAGGAGGATCTCACTCAAGACCCCAGTGAGCTCCATCCAGGGTTTGTCCTAAGAGCCAGCAGCTTCCCTGGGCGATGGGTCTGCAGCAGCGGAGAGCAGCAGGATGGCCCTGGGAAGGACTGGGTTTGATCTACTCATCCCCTGCATATCCTGGGCATGCAGACACCTGGTTTGCTGCAGGCTGGGAAAATTTACCCCTGGCAATCTGCCCTGCATCCGCAGCTTCTTATCACTGCAAAGGAAGCAATGGGACCCAAGAGCTGTCCAAAATGCCCCCAGAAATGCTGGTTCCTGAGGTAGTTGCAGGGTTAGGGATTTCTTTTTCCTTGAACTGAACCTTGAAATTTGACTCAAATGGCTTTTTTTGTTGTTGTTGTTCTGATGTGCCATTTTGAAATGAAACAGCAATGCCAGTTTCATGTTGACTCTCGTGGTCTTCCCAGCTCTGGTTTCTCAGTATTGTGTATCCTGTGATGCCAGTCTAGGCCATGGGCAGTATGTCTGTGTCTTGGAGCTAATGCTTCTGTGGAAAAGATTGTCCTAAACTGCAAGTTTCAGATGGCTGAAACAGCAGCTTTCCTTGGGACGTTCCTCTGAAACAGCTGTCTTGTTGAAACTCTCACCCTGACTTCATCTCTCTCTCTCCCATTCTCTCTCTCTCTCTCTCTCTCAGCCCATTTCCATTCATCCAGTGAACCCTTCCCTGCTTTTAGCACTGGGGTTACCAGATGACATTGCAGCCACCTGCCACATGTCTTTTGCCTGTCCCTGCAGTTACGTGTGGCCTCAGAGCCACCCCACAAGCAAGATGCAGATGGGAAGAGCATGTGTGGATGTATTCCGCAGCTCTTCCCACAAGACTTCTTTTCCTCAGAAGGTGAGGTGACACATATTATGAGCATTCCATGACCTCTCCAGGAGGTTGTTTTGCAGACAAGCCTCTCACAGCCTGCAGTTTCTTCTCTGTAACCCCCTGTCTCTTCCCCTTAGGAAGAAGACCATCTACAAAACAGTTTGTCTCTCCTTCTTGCTGGTCATCACGGTGACAGTGCTGCAGAGGGGAATGGCTCCCAACCAGTTCATGCAGGGCCAGCAGCAGAAAGAACTGCCCCCTCTAGAGCCCGTGAAATCACAGAAGAGAGACAATGCCTTCTCCATCTCCAGCACTTTCTGGAAGACTAAGAAGGAGAAAGCTCCTGTGAAGGAGGAGAGCGTGACAACAAAGCAAACAAAATCCTGGGATGTCACCACTACCAACTGCTCAGCCAACCAGAACTTCAGCAAGGTGGACTGGTTCAAAGGGCTGGAGCCCAACTTCCAGCAGTTCCTGCTCTATCGGCACTGCCGCTACTTCCCCATGCTGATCAACCACCCGGAGAAGTGCAGCGGGGATGTCTACCTGCTCATCGTGGTCAAGTCCATCATCACACAGCACGACCGCCGTGAGGCCATCCGGAGGACCTGGGGCCAGGAGAAGGAGGTGGAGGGCAAGAGGATCAGGACACTGTTCTTGCTGGGCACGGCCTCCAAGGAGGAGGAGAGAGCCAACTACCAGAAACTGCTCGATTATGAGAACCACATCTATGGGGACATCTTGCAGTGGGATTTCCTGGACAGCTTCTTCAACCTCACCCTAAAAGAGGTCCATTTCCTGAAGTGGCTCAACATCTATTGTGACAATGTCCGCTTCATCTTCAAAGGTGACGATGATGTGTTTGTGAGTCCCAGCAACATCCTGGAGTTCCTGGAGGATAAGAAGGAAGGAGAGGACCTGTTTGTGGGGGACGTCCTCTACAAGGCCAGGCCAATCCGTAAGAAGGAGAACAAGTACTACATCCCCAGTGCCCTCTACAACAAAAATATCTACCCACCCTATGCAGGGGGTGGGGGCTTCATCATGGATGGAGCCCTGGCCAAGAGGCTGCACAAGACCTCAGAGACACTGGAGCTCTACCCCATCGACGATGTTTTCCTAGGGATGTGCTTGGAGGTCCTCAAAGTATCACCTGTTGGGCATGAGGGCTTCAAAACTTTTGGCATTGTGAAGAACAAGAACAGCAAGATGAACAAGGAGCCATGTTTTTTCCGGAGTATGTTGGTGGTTCACAAACTGCTGCCTCCAGATTTGCTCCAAATGTGGGACTTGGTTCACAGTAACTTGACATGCTCAAGAAAACTCAACGTCCTTTAGCTCAGTCTCTCTGGAGAGCTGGGACTGCAGGAGTTGGGACAACTGGTCCCTGCTCTGGGGTAAGCCTCTGCTGGTGGCACATGAGTCCTTCGGGGGCACTGCCCTCCGAGATGAGGAGGGCAGAGACACAGCACTCGCGGGCAGGGTTTGCGTTAGTGTTTGTTCCTGTACTGTATTGTGGTTCACTTATCTCCAGCTGGGTTGGGGGTTGCTGAAAATGAAGAGAGAAAAACCAACAAAACATGACAAGTCTAGAACAAAATGGAGAGAGAGAGAGAGAGCAAAGAGATTTGTGCACTGTTTTTGGTACCTCCTCCACAGCAGCATGACGAGTGGAGTGGTGGAGGGAGGTAGGCAGGGATGTGAGGGATGGATAGGCAGGAATTCTTTGGAGATGTTCAGGGTCTGGCTATCCAGGGAAGCTGCTCGAAGGGAGTTCAGCCGATTACAAGTGCACCAGCCCCCCGATTCAAAAATAATGGGATTTTATTTGTTATCTCAAATTTCTCCTCCGTGCAAGATTTTGATGACATTGACCCTGTGTGCACTGGGTTCACCCCTGCCAAAGTCCTCCGTGTCCCCATATGCAGCTGGGGAAAGGGGCTCTTCTCCGAGGCTGGCCCTCAGGAGCCCCCGAGTCCCCATTAGGCTTTCAGCCAGGCAGTCAGGGGACTGGGGTCCTTGTCCCCATCAGAGGGTCTCAGACAATGGTGGCTCCCAGCACCAGCCTGGGCTGTGCTTGGCTCCCCAGCCCCTCCATGGCCTTGCTGCTCAGGCCCTCAGAGGAATGCACCCAGATGAAATTCCTTAGGGATTTGTTCCTCCTGGCAGGAAAGAGAAGAGACGAGGCCAGCTGCCCTTGCCTGTGGCCAAGGAAGTGGAGAAACCTGGTGGCCCCTCCTTGGAATGACCATGAGGTTTGTCATGCCTGTGATCCCAGTTCTCAGGCATCCCAAGTGGTGCTGCAGGAAGACCCTCTCTTTGCAGTCGGGCTGCCCTGGTGGCTTTGCCTCAGAGGGGACAACAGCCCCCAAAGGCCCCATGTGCAGCTGCTTCAGGCTCAGCAACTGTGATGCTCCAGTGTGGGTTGGAGACCATCGGTCCTGCTCTAGCACAAGAAGGGTCCAAGCGAACATAGTGAGGGAAAGCTGGTGTTTCACATCCTCTCAGGGTTATTGCAGTGTTTATACTATAGGATGAGGCACAGGAGCATGGCAGGGAGTGGTGTCATGAGACAAGGCCCTTTTTCTTCAGCCTGAAAGGGCCACGAGCTCTCAAGGGGAGCCCTGCTCCAGCTGCTGTGATGGAAACCCCCCAACAGAGAGACACGTGGCCACACAAGGGCCACGGATGCTCTCCAGCCACTGACTGCAGGCGTGAGCAAAGCCACAGGAATGTGCAAAGCCACACATGTTCACACATGTGTTCCCAGGCACGGGCTCTGCATAGGCAGCTGTCCCCATGTGTAGGGCTTGCAGGCTCAGATGTCCCTGCACAGGGTGGACACACACAGCCACATCCATGGCCTGGCCATGCACAGCAAAACACAGGCACAGATGTGCTCACTCCCTCTCCCTCTCTGGTGCCAGACATTGGAAGGAAAAGATTTTGACTACCTCAAAGGTCCCCCTGTGCAGTGCCCTTTTTTTTTTCTTCTTTTTCTTAATGTGTTTTGGAAATGGGCCTGTTTCATTTACTCCAAGTCTGCTTGTTCCCCAGGTCAGAAAACAAATTTTAAAAGGGCATAAACCAGTCAAAAAAGGCACCCACACGCCAGGCCATGCCACTCTCAGCAAATGTCCCTGCTCAGACAAGATGCAGATTTGAAGAAGAGGAAGAGAAAGAGCTGGTGCTGCCCAGGGCTCAGCTGGTGGCGATACTGTGAAGATGAATGTACAATGCACCATGTCCCTGGAGCAGCAGGGCAGAGTACTGAGGGCATTTTTGGTACCCACTGGGCTTAGGCAGCACATAACTCTTTCCTTTTCCCCTCCCCTCCCTCCTTCCAACAGGAGTGAGTTCAAAATACTTTCCAAATCGACACCTCCATAATTTATGTCAGGTACAGTGCTTTAGGCTGTACATTTATCCTGTATGCAGGGTCATCTCTCGCTCTCTATAGTGATGTCTACAGTGAGCCATCTACAGCAGACATCTCTGTGTTTTTCTTCACCTGGTCTACAGCAGACATCTCTGTGTTTTTCTTCACCTGGTGGGACCTGTACAGAGAAACTTTGTAGATTTTGGTGAATATTCCAGTTTCTAAATAAAGATTAAAAGAAGAAAAAAATCCTACAAGCCCCCACCTTGTATCATTACTAGTGAGTTTTTGCTGGGAACAAAACCTGGCAGTGGCAAAACTACTGCTTGGAATGGGCATCTGGGAACTGTAGCTGCCCTGTTCCAGTTTGGCACAGCTTCCTTGTGGAGCCTGGCATGGTAACAAGGCTGGTAGGTATTTTCTCTCTTTCATGCAGTCCTCCACCTCCATTTCAAATCCAGCCAAACTTCAGATCTTCCTGGTACCCTGCAGTGAGGAGTTTCTTGTCTTGCCCTCCGTGACAAAAGCCACCTCAGCAGGGTGGGAAACTCACTGGTTTTCTTGAACACCCTTTTCTCATGCGTGAGATCAGCACCTCCTGTCCCTGTCCCCCTCCCCACAGCAGGACCTTGCTCACTGCCCCAACCAAAGCCCCACCACAGGGTGACACAAACCCTGGCCATCAGCTTTGAACCTGCCTGGGATGAAGAGGAGGAAAGCCATGGATAAGCCTGTGAGTCGCACCTTGGTGTTCTGGCTCTGGGGGCTCAGTTTCCGGGGCTGGCAGCCAGCTTAGCTACTCCTGGTGCCCGGGCACAGAGAGGTCAGCAAAGAGGACCACGACATGCTGGAGCTGGCAGGCTGGGCCACTTGCCACCTTGGGGCAGCTTCTCAGGGGCACCAAAAATTTCACATGTGGACAAAAACCAAATGCTGAGTGGATGCACTCATGGATACTCCTGCCCTTTCCCTCTCCAATGTGACCCCCAGCTGTTCATGGGCCACGGTGGGGCTCCAATGCAGGGTGCTGGGGTGCAAGCAAATGATCCAGTCAGGATTCCAGGGTCCTGGAGTGGCAATAGTGCCCATGTGCTGGTGCGAAAGTGGGTCAGGCCCGAGGGCTCCCGCGGGACGAGTCCCGTCAGGAATAACCGCCTCAGCAAGGCGGGAAGGACGCGGCCCGCGGGCGGGTGCTGCCCCCTGGCGGCCCGACCCGCCCCACTCCGACCATTTGCTGCCGGGGCGCGCGTGCGGCTCCAAAATGGCCGATGGCAAAGGGCCGGGGCCGGTAACACACGGCACCCAGACACGACACGACTCACTACAAGCCTCCAGCCAAACCGACCCCAACCACCACTGGTTTAATTTTAGCCACAGGGCTCAATAGTGGGAATCCATGGAGAGCAAGGTGAGGTGACTCCAAGGGCAGTGCAGGGCAGGGAAAGTCCCAGCTCTGGCACTATGTGCCAGGAGAGCGAACAGTCCATGACCCCCAGCAGAATTGGGTGGGGATGGAGGTCACTAGCACAGCCTGAAATGCCAAAGGCCAGGGCATGATCTTTCAGCAGGGCACAGGCAGCTGACATTGGAACCTGCAGGTCCCTGTGCCCATGAAGGCTCTGCTTTTTGTGCCCATGTTTCCTGAAAAACAGTTGGGGTAACCATGTACTCCAAGTTACCACAGCAGGACAGCATCCTCTTTCTAGCTAGATAAACCAGCCAGTGACCACTGCCATGGGACTGCCCAGGACTGAGTCCCTTCGTCCCCAAGCTGGTGTGGGCAGTCACCCTGATCCAGCCTGACCATCTGTAGCAGGCCTGGCTTTGGATACAAGCAAGCAGCCACATACACATACCTCCGGTTTCAACGCATTTGCTTCACACTTAGGAACAAGTCAGGAGGAGACAATTTGGAATGAAGCACAAGAGAAAATGCCTGTAGGAGAGACCAACTGAACTATAGGGCCTTAGTACAAGATCTGATTTACTATGTTTAAAAAGAAAGTAAAAAAGCAATTGACTAGCAGGCACCATCACAGCATAGTTTAAAAAAAGAAAATGTGGTTGTGGTCACAGAGCTTACCTTAGCCATCATATTCCTCTCCCCTCCTTCCTGCTAACACAGCACACATACACTGCTGGAAGCTGACACAGGCTAGAGCAAAGCAGGACAGAAGCTGCTGCTGCGACACCAATGACCTTAACCAAGACAGGGAAGGCTACAGACAGCCTGTTTCTCACAGCCCAGCTTCATTTAGTGGCATGGAAGTAACACGAACCAGTTTAGGTCCTTTAATCTGTCCAAGACAGGGTGCTGAAGCACAAATGATAAAACATTCTGCATTTTTACAGCAAAAATGCTACAGAAGTTTATAGGAAAAAAAAAAAATTTGTACATGGGTAAAACATTATAAATTCAAGACAACTCACAGACAAGGGGTAAATTCCCACATCTATCACTCTTTTTTTTTTTTTTTTAAAAAGTTAATTTGAACAGGCAAGCAGTCAAATGGCTTGCTCTCTCTTCCTTGAAATGAAAATTGTATCTTCCAAGTGGCTCATGGTACTGCTTCGCTTCTTGGAATGTCCTCCGAAGGCTCCGCCAAGATCAAAGAATAAAAACCCCCGGAGTCCTTTCAGATAGTCTCAGAGAGCAGGAGAAAGGAAAGGAAAGGGGAAGTTTATTCAAACTTTATCTTCTTCCCTTGCGGCTTGTGATCTCCACCTCCTCC
This sequence comes from Atrichornis clamosus, assembly GCA_013400975.1. NCBI lineage: Eukaryota > Metazoa > Chordata > Aves > Passeriformes > Menuridae > Atrichornis > Atrichornis clamosus. The sequence continues at coordinate 178,935 of WBMZ01013604.1, forward strand.
TCTGCCTCCTCGGAAGCCACCTCCTCTACCTAGAAAGAAAATTATTGCAAGAAAGTGTTACCGGTGTAATAGATACGATATATACCATGAATATAATATATATAGACACACACACACACAAAACAGCAGTGGTGTATATATACCTGTGCCCTTCCAAATCCATCCTGGCACAAGACAATAAGTAAGTCCGCAACCAATGTTCTGTAGTAGCCCCACACCATAACCCCAAGAATGGCTTTGGGTGCGTTTTTGCACAAACCACCTCTGAACAGCAGCATTTGCTTCCTCTTACCTCCAAATCCACCTCTGCCACCACCTCTGCCACCAAATCCACCTCTTCCTCCTCGGCCACCTCCTCTGCCACCACGACCACCAAATCCACCGCCACGCTGAAAGTCACCCTTTGGCTTGGCAAAATCAAGGATCACTTTGTTTCCATCTATCTCTCCATCTTCCATGGCTTCTTTAGCTGCTTTGGCATCTTCTGCAGAGCTGAAGTCCACAAACCCAAACCTAGGAAACAGGATAGAAGAATGCCAGTCAGTCACACTCCACAAGCTGCAGCACCACCTTCAGGTTCTAGACAGAAATCCTTTCAGAAGCAAAGACCAGTACTTCTGCATCCCCCAGGACACGTCACTTGTAGGACAGCAGTGGCTAATCACAATCGATGGAGCCCCACTGTGAGTTTGCCAGTACTGAACAGTTAATCTTCTTCTCGTGCGAATCCATCGGCTGCCATGGGTTTGTTGGCAGGAAGGAGCTCATTGAGAAGAGGTGAGAAGGGAACATGTGCTGCTCTCACCAGCAGAACCAAAGCTGTGTGTTCTCTGCTCCTGCCCCATTTACCAGTTTCACAGAACCACCCACATGAGCACGAGAAACATCCTGCATTGCAGAGACCAAAGTGAGGTGCTCTGTAGCACTGAAACCATCCCAGGTGATGTTTGACATACCCTTTAGACGATCCAGTGTCTCTGTCTGTGACTATTCTTGCGCTTATAGAGCCTTCAAATGATTCTCTTAATGTCTCCTCCGTGGTGTCCTCAGAAAGGCCTCTGACAAACAACGTTTTGCTTTGCTCTATGAAAAGGGAATACATTTAGAAGTCATTCAGCCCGAGCCAAGGCAACCCTGAGCTTCACAGCATCACATTTAGCTTTCATTGCTGGCTCCCAGAACAGCTCTTAGGGATAAAGGGGTTGTTTTCAAGAACAGCTCAGGCACCTGAAGTCCATGAAAACTTTCAGGACTGTAGTTAGAGCCTGACATCAAATGATCACCATCAGCCAACCTGATACTGTCAAATAAAGTTCTCCCCAGTCCCTTTTTAAAATAGATCCTTGCATCTAATCAACAGTGGTTAACAACTATCTGTACAGACACTGCCGGATCAGCACTTGACTATCTAGAGGAATTTGACAACAGTTTCATCAGCATTTCAGATAATCAGTCATCATATCCAGCACACTTACTTATGATGCAAGTCCTTCATCAACTAGCATGGATTTTTTTTTTTAAAGCAGCCCCAAGTTTGCCTGAATGGTGCCATCCTGCCACAGCTGAAGATCAAACATGAAACACTTACGATTGAATCCGCCTCCTCCTCCTCCTCCTCCTCGTGCATTTGCGTTCCCTTTCTGCCATGATGGTGAACTGAATTCCAGTCTGATTGTTCTGCCTTCGATCTCTGTGTTGTTACAGGAGTTCAATGCCTCTCTGGCATCCTCAGTTGTGGCAAAATCTACGAATGCATACCTATGTGGAGAGGAAGATTCCAGTCAGCCTAGGAGCAACAAGGGATAGATACCTGGAGGCAAGTTATTTGCAATACCAGCCTGGGGGTCAGGAGAAAGGCACAACATACCCTTTAGGCCTCCCCTGGGCGTTCTGTGGCACCTTGATGGAAGAAGCTTTCTTAAACAGTTCTTGGAGAGTCTCTTCTGTAGCAGCATATGAGAGGTTGTTGACAATTAGGGTCTTTGACTCTCCTCCTATGGGGAAAAGTCAGTGCCGTTAAGTGCAAGTTCAGAGAAGGACAGCTCTCTTCCTCTAGTGACCAGACCCTGTCTAGGGGTATAAATAGTTGTTGCCCTCTCCTCACCTCAAGGTAAGACACAAAGCCAAGTCCAACCCTGTTTTGGTCACCTAGACCAGTTGCCCCTCCTTGTCTGAAACATGCAGTAGAACATGAAATGCATAGGATGCAGGCAAAAGGTCTCTTCCTGATATCTTTTGCCATACCCCACAAAAACTTCTGAAACAAGCAGAATTGAATCCTGAATGACTTTTGTATGCATGTTATCAGTTGGAAAAGTACCTTTCTGGTGTTCTTGCTGACTCTTCTCACCAGTGAAGTCGATGATCACGGCACGACCCTCAATCTCTGTGCCCTGCTTCTCCTCCAGAGCTTTGTTTGCCTCAGCTTCTGTTTTAAATTCAACGTAAGCCATCCTACAGCACAGAAAAGAACGTAAGCAAATACCTCCTTCTGGGAACAACAAAGTTCATGAATGAGGGAAGGACGGATGTGAAAAAAAGATACTGCAAGAAGTAGCTTCTTCAGTACACCTAAGAAGGCAGCCTTCTTCTTCAGTACACCTCCTTAAGGCAGCCAAAGGACACGTAAAGCTTATCAAAATATACCAAGAGTTAAAGGAACAGCAAATACACAACAGTCCTCTCAGCTACACACCCTCTGCTGCTCCCGTCTTTGTTCACCACTATCCGGACTTCTACTGCGTTCTCAAACACCTCCCTGAGTTCATCCTCCGTTAAGCGGTACGGCAGGTTCTTCAAAAACAGTGTTCTGGCATCTCTCTCTGCAAAGACAGAAAAGTCAGTCAGACTACCAACTAAAAATCCCTCCTCATCTACACAGCAAGGTCAGTGAGACTCAGCAAGTTGATCCAGCACAAATTAACAGCAAGCATTCACATTTTCAGAAGCTGCAAAAGCAACTATTATGAAAGTTAATGAAACTACCATTGTACTTAAGGGCAGCAAGTACAGAAAACAAGCCCTAAAGCTTCAGAAATAAACACATTTCCTCAGCCCCCTCGATGTGCACTATTTCTTGGAATCACATTTGCAGATATTCCAGTCTGAACTTGCATATCTCTCTGTCAGCATTTGAGAAACTGTTTATTACAGAGAGCCCAAACCAGGAAGATATGCCATGACACAGCAGAAGAGCAGCCATCAGTAACACACCAAGCCTACTCCAAGTCCCTATTGTGACAACTTTTCTTTGATGTGAACAGGTATTCAGTTGTGGGCTGTACCTTTCTTATTTTCTTTCATAGAGTCCTTGCTTTTTGCTTTTTCCAGTTTGACTTCCAAACCCATTAACTTCTTTCCATTCATTTGGAGAGCTTTATCCAGATCCTCAGCAGATGAGAAGTCCACATAGCCAAATCGCCTGGAAGAACAGCATCCTTAAGATCTCAGCTGATCAATCTCTACCAGCAGAGACCACAAACAGAAACCCAAAACCACAGAGCTCCCCACTGGTCAAGTTCCACTGTTAATAAAGTAAATGCCACCTACCCAAAACAGCAATAGGAAAAAGCTCTGCAGTGGCAGCTCTCCCTTCAGAGAGATGCTGCCTGACACAGCTGCTCACCAGGCCAAGTGTTAAACCCTCATCAGTACCATGGCTCTTCCATCACTACCCAGCAACCACCCCAGCACCAGCACACTTGCACCCCTCCAAACAAGTTACTGCCAATTAAAGGAAATAAGCAACTAAATTTTACTGATGAACTCACTTGGAAGAACTAATTCTGACATCTAAAACTTCAATATTCTTCTTCCCAAAGAAATCTCTGATGCCAGTCTTCAGCTCATCATATTCCTTGGTGAAGGCCAAATTTCCCACAAACAGGGAGAAAGATGACGTGGGCCCTTTAAATAAAAAGATAAAAAAGAGAGGTGTTTTTAAAGGCAGAGTTTTTTTCTCAACTGGAAGCCAGACTCCAGACAGCTTTAGCACATCAGTTTATGCTCAAGTGTCATCATACTTCAGTATTAAGTCCCTTATAATCATCATTTGTGCTGAAAACCCCACCCCTGGCATCCTGGACCTTTACAGTTACATTCCTCACACAACAGAGTCCAATCACAGTCCATCAAACAGGCATCTTTTGATGATCCCACACCACTTACCCTCTGTTTTCTTTTTCTTGGCCTCTGGTGCACTTTTGTTGGCCATTTCTTTCTTCCTCTTTCCAGGTGCTTCCTTGACAGGTTCTGTGAGAGAGAACAAACAACACTGAAAAATACAGAACTTTTCCTACACTGAAACACAGGAGAATTAATCTTTACACCAGCCATACACAAGACCTTCTCCTGTCACTCAGCAACTGCTCCCCAGCCCAAAAGACCACTACAGGACAAAATTTTTGCTCTGGCATCATTCCTGCTATTAAAGAGTTAAGGTTTCAAAAACGTTTAGACTCACTTTCATCCTCACTTTCCTCCTCAGCATCCTCTTCATCCTCCTCCTCTTCATCCTCCTCCTCGTCATCCTCCTCCTCGTCATCGTCATCTTCAGAGTCTGCCGCCTTCACTTTCACTGGTGTGGCCTTGGCTGGAGTGGGTTTCTTCACTGGAGCAGGGGCTGTGTCCATGGCTTCATCTTCTGACTCTGAAACAAGATGAACACAGTATTTTAGACAGTTCCAGATTAAACACCTTTTGAGACTAAGAAAACAAAATCCTGTGAAGCAAAAGTGTTTCTCACATCTCCTTAAGTTTTTATTATCAGGAAAAAAGTTTAATACAGTTAATTTTTAGAAAAGCTGCCTCTCTCTCTCAAGTTTTACTGTATTAAAAAACAATACCTGTTCACCAAAAGTAAGAAGCTTTACTAACAATAGGGAAATTAACACCCATTCAGCAACATGGATAACAGCAACCAGCTAAAACCAGCTGGGCACACACTGCACTATTCCCACTAAAATCCACTAAGTTATCCCCCTCCCCCAGCTCCCCGTGTTTATTAATTAAACATCTTGTACCATCATCTTCTTCATCATCATCCTCATCATCCTCTTCATCCTCATCCTCCTCCTCAGATTCCTGCTTTGCTGGCACAACTGCAGGCTTTTTGGCTGGTACTGCTGCAGGCTTTTTAGCTGCAGGCTTCACAGGCATTGGTGGTTCCTCTTCCTCATCTGCACCAACAGTACAAGTCTTTACTAGTAAAGTTTGAAGGCTGAGTGGTATGGGTAAAAAGTACTTCGAGCTTCCCAAGATTTTATCACGAAATTCAGGAAAGAATGGTCAGGAAACATGGAGATGCTTCCCAGGTTGCATATAATGCAGCTGAGCCGCAGCCCAGGTTCTCCAAACTTCACCCATTCCCCACCTCTCCTTCGTAACCAGTCTTTAATCAATGAACCCCTCTCTCACAAGCATTAAATCATACAAAGCTTTCAATTCCAATGGTACTCAGATTTAATGACTTGATTGAACCAGCTGTAGTCAATGCATATTTCAAAAGTAACCTACCAGAATCATCTTCTTCATCATCCTCCTCCTCCTCATCATCATCTTCATCATCATCTTCAACCTTCTGCGAACTCTCTTCCTTCTTGGCATTCTTTCCATTTTTTGCTCCTTTAGTTAGGACAGCAGCCTTTTTAGGTGATGGAGCAACAGCCTTTTTGGGCTGTGGAGTAGCCACAGCTTTCTTTGCAGGTGTAATTGCCTTTTTCGCAGGAGTAGCAACTTTCTTTGCCGGAGTAGCAGCCTTTTTGGCTGGAGTAACAGCAACTTTTTGTGGTTTCTTCAGAGGGATCATCTGAAAGACACATTAGCGTAAGACTCATACTGGCCCTTAGAGGGAAACACTAGCAAACAAACACACAGCAGCTGCAATCTAAAGCAGATCCTTCCAACAGTTTCTGTTAAGTTACCTTAACTGCCCATCCTGATCCATCAAAAGCTCAAACCAAGCTTTTTCATGCTTTTAAGAGACTACTTATGGAACATCAAAGCACCTCCAAATTCCCTGGTCCTGAAGTAAGACCAGTGATCTCTAATAACATTCAGTAGCTTGAAACTTTTAGACTTGCACATTATCTGTGTGTGATACATCACTTACTGCCAATTACTAGAGCAATTAATCACCCACTTGCTCATCAGCTTTAGGAGAACTTTAAGACCCCAGCACTCCTTCCAAAAGCCTAGAAGTATAGACTTAGCAGTTAAGCTAGTTTTCCCCACATTGCTTTGGCTTTATGAAATTCATATTATCCTTTAGCCACAGCAAAGCGCCAGACACCGATGTTTATTCATCTTCTGTTACAGTGTAACCTACAACCCTTTTGTAACACGTGCATCCTTTTCGACTTCATCTTTAGATCAATCACCTCTTCTCCGCTGCTTTCTTCTAGGTCAGAAGATTCCTCTTCCTCGCTTTCCTCGAACTTTTTTGGGGGAGGAGCCATTTTTTTCTGTTTCATCTGATTCTTTGGAGTCTGAAAGAGAGTGCGAGCAGCACGTTTAGCTCCGTGCACACCCCGGTCGCCTGCGAGCGCTCGTTCCACCGGACAATTGTCCCAACCACGTGGTCGCCCTCCCGCCCCCACGGCGCTCAGAGGGCCGCCCGGGGGCTGCGAGGGTTGCGCCCGCCGGTGTGCGGGGCCTTTCCGGGGGCGCGGGGGGTCCGGGGCCGCCCCGGGAGCACCGCGCGCTCCCACGTGCTCGCTGTCCCCGCGCCCCACGTGGCCGTGCCGTGACGTAGCTCCGCCCCCCCCATCCCGCGCGCGCTCGCACGCGGTGCCCTCCCGCGTCCCTCACAAACACGGACCCCCGGCTCACCCCGCCGCCCCCTGCCCTCCCGCCCCGCGCCCCCGCC
>WBMZ01013605.1:0-98632 GCA_013400975.1 Atrichornis clamosus
GCTGCCGCCCGCCGCGCCCCTGGCGCTGGCCCTGCCCGAGGACGCCCGCCCGGGCACCCGCCTGGCCACCCTGGCCCCGGCGCGCTTCGCCTCCGCCTGGTTCGAGCTGCTGTCGCCGCCCGTCGAGGAGTCGCCCGTGCGTGTGGAGCGAGAGAGCGGCGAGGTGACGCTGGGGGCGGCTCTGGACAGGGAGGCGGTGGCCGCCTGGGAGCTCGTCGTCCGCGTCCAGGAGCGCCGAGGTGGGTGTCTTAGACAAAGTCTTAGACAAAGTGGTGGTCTTGTCCCATCAGTGAGTCGGAGGACAGTTTGTCCCCAGGTGACAACAAGTACCTGAGGGTGTTTCAGCATCAGGTGTCATATGCAGTTATGTTGTGGAATGTAGTTTTGGTCTTTTAAATCTGTGAATTATTAATATTAAACCACTGGAACTGACAAGAAGCATTTTGTAGCTTAGGGAAGGTGGACTGTACAGCTGTGTGAAAATGCTTGGAGCAGCAAGGTGTTTAGTAGAATTTAACTACTTCACAAGTTAAAATTCTTACTTGTTAGTGAGTAGCAGAGGCACAGCATGTTAGATACAGCACACTTCTTACACAGAAGTGTTTGCTATTCAAATATTCCCTATAGCTCTCATCCTGTAAGTGCCTAACTTGAAGCATGCAGCTGAAGCCATTGAGTCATTATTAAAATTGAGCATGTTCGACTCACAAGCATAATGTAGAGTTTTGCAGGACTGGAGCTTTAGTTTTTAGGTAGTTCTTTAAAAAAAAAATCTGTGGAGTTCAATGTGCACCATCAAAATGGCACATTTGTGACTTAAATTGTCATCATCCACAGGCTCTTACTCAAATAGAATAGCTAATTTCATTTACTGATCACACGTATTGCTTTTCAAAATTCTTTTTTCATTTTTAATTGTCATCTTAGTTAATATTTTTCACCTATGAAACTACAGATTAATTTAAACATGTTTTTAATTTATGAGCGGTGGATATCTGTGCACATGCACCATGTCTCTTTTTTAATTTTCATGTTACTTGTGATTGTAGCAATGTTCCGAAGATTGTCCAGAATGAATATTCTGGAGAAAATCGTATCAGAAGAAATAAGTTCGTTGGCCCGGTTTCATCTTGGAAAGGTTTAAGGAAGGGTTTGGTATTATGTGACTTCTAGTGGTTGTGAAAACGATTAACTTCTCAGCAGTGCAGCTGCTCAGAGTGATTTCCCCTCGCCACAGAGCAGCGCAGGCGGGAGAGATGAAAAGCTTCCCACGCGACTTCTTTCCCTTATCTCCTCTTTTTCCTGACTGAGGGGCAGCCCATAGGAGCGAGAGGCAGTGTATTCCTTGGTGTCTGTTCAATCCCTGAGGATGCCTGCAGGGTTCTAATTAGTGCTGACAGTTTCAGTGACATGGATACTTCCCCCTGTGAAGCAGGCTACATCAGCAGCTCCTTTCACTCGGGTCCTGAGGAGCAACTCTCAGATCCTTCTCTCGTTCTCTCTGGGGCTTTGTGGTGCCTGTCGCTGTGGTGTGTTGGTGTCAGTCACTCGCTCTGGCTTTGCGCTGTGTTCCAGCTTGAGCTTTGGCTGCAAACCAAGAGCCTGACAGACCAATTTCCAAAACACAGCACTTTCTGTGTCCTACCCTCGCTACTCAGTCTTGAGCAAGGCTACCTGCCAAAGGGGATGTCATTACTCCGAGGCAGTGACAAAATCCATCGGGTCAATCTGAGTGTGCTGCTGGGATGTTCACCCACGCTGTCATGTAGCTCAGGTTTCAGCCCTTTGTTGGTGTCACAGTTCCCTCTGTCAGGATCAAGAAGATCTTGTTAGAAAAGTGGTAGCTAACCTTGCCTCTGGCTACTGCTGGTCTCACCTTTGTGATCGTTTTTTCTCTTACCTAGTCTGAATATAGAAGTCTGGGATTGCCTGGAACAAAAGTTGTCATTCTGTCATACCCAAGATTTCACTTCCAAAGCAATGCTTGCTAATGCAGTTTAAAAAAATTTGAAAAAACTTTTAACTTAATTTCAGGGATTTTTTTTCACTCTCTTGTAGTTTCACTAACTAGTTTGGAGCATTTTCCTCTAGCCTGATATATTACTGGTGGTAGTATGTAGTAGTAAGAGAATAAATCTCTAAGAAATATGTGGAACTAGGTTCTGACTCTCAGAGATTAGGTAGACAGCAATTAATTGTGGACAGTCCAAATGCCGTATTTTGGATACCAGTGATTTTAAGCTTCTTGATTTAAAGGAGACTAAATTCAAAATATACCTTTATTAATCCTATTGTTTTCATCAGTTAAAGATTAATAATTACTTGATACCTTTAAAACTCTTTCAAGTTCCAGAATGCTTACATACTCATTTTATGGGAGTTAAAATACATTTAACATAATACTTTGAAACAGATTTAGAAAGTTCTGTCTCTTTCCTTACTCGCGATCCAAACTGCAGTAATCTGAGAAAAGATAACCAAAAGGATGGGGTAGGAGAGAGAGAAAGATAGCTAGCATAACCACATGCTTTACTTAGTCTGAAATAAGGAAGATGTAGAATACTGCAAAAGGTCCAGGAGAAAACATAGTATTTACACAAGTGAGCTTTCAGGATGAATTAAAGTGTGGAGATGATGACACTGAATTTTGTTGTGGGTAAAAGTGCAAGTTCAGGCTCTTTCTCCAGTTTGTTTACTTTGCTTTTAATATTTGTGCTCACTTATTTCACGTTGTACATAACCATAAACATTCCAGTAGCTATGGTTTTCTGGTATTAGAGCTTATGATATCAGATGTTGGTTTATGTTCAAGTGTATAAAGTTGTATAAATTTCTTCAACATTTTTTTTAACTTTCCCCTAGTTCTTGCTGCCTAGTAACTGAGAATTGAAAAATTAACCAATAGTTAATTCTGTCACTAGTTTCTTCTTCAACCTAGGCAATGTTGTCAAGGATAAGAAAAGATATTTAAATGCTTTAGTGTATAAAGTCTACCTTCTTTTTCTTTATATTTTCAATGTAATTTATTGTGATTAATTTGTAATGTGCACTTCATTACCTAAAGTAGTAAAGAGTTCTTAAAAGCATTGTGCCATAAGTGGTCTTAATGCATCTCTAGGAAGAACTGATTTTTTTTTTTAATTTTTAATTTTTTTTTACTGATGGAGCATTCTCAAAATAGTAGCCAGAAGATGGATATATGGTAATAAGGTAACATTGTGCAGTGTTTCTTCCTGGTTTGTGACAGCCCCACTCTTTAGTTCATAAATGGGACTATGTAGGAGATGTCCTGTTCCTGAAAATTAACTTCAGAGGAGTAGAAGTGGTATGTAAAAAGCTGTATGTTCGTTTATTTTTTCCCATTCTGCTAAAATAGAATTTTAAATACTTTTCTGTTTACTTCCTCTCAGTTCTGTCCTGGACAGTCAGCACAGCAGTGTGTCCAGGGCTGGTGTTCTGAGCAGGTAAATATGTTCCAGATGCAGCCAGACCTGTAGCATCTCAATATGCAGATAACCTTCCACATCTTCATGAAGAGGAAGAGTTTTCTCGCTCTGAGTTGCATCTTGTTGAAGATGTGAGCTAACTGAGCTCACTCCACTTGGCTTGGCAAGTAGCTACCACTGCAACACACTCACTGCTCACTACCTGCAGTATTTCTTAGTAGACCATAGGTTTTGTGCTGGAGTTTTCCTGTGTCAGGGGAAGCTTTGAGGGGCATTTGCAGTGTGATCAACTCTTCAGCATGCAGGGTAGGGTTTTTTGGCAAAGCTGCAGCTGAGCGCTAAGATTTATGGTAGTGATGTGGACAAGTTACTGCTGTTATTATTGTCGTTACCAGTGCAGTTACATGCTGTAGTTACTTTGTGACTGGACGTATTTTGGTTATAAATGTCATGGTTTTTTTTTTTAATGTAGATGGCAAAAATATTTTTTTTAAAAAATCCTGTGAAATAAATAATTTTGTGTATTTTACTGCTACAGTAAAATTAAGTTTAATCTGTAGAAGAAACAGTGTGCTACTAGTTCTGTTTATTCATTGTGTATCTTTGTGGATATTTGATACTTTGTAGACTTAGCTTTTTAACATAGTTTTTATGTTTTCTGGAGGCAGTAACTTGTCACTAGACAGTAGCAACCGAAATTCTGGACCTACAGGGCTGAGTGCTTTTCAAAGATGTGAGTTCTGCTGTATTTGTGGGGGAGTAATAGTTTCAGGACCTGGACAAGAGAGAAGAGAGTGCCTTGATTGGCATTTCAACTTCAGGTGTGCTCTCACATGAATCCTTAAAGGAAGGTCTTAAACCAGGCAGAAGTCAGTTTTAAGAAATAGAGAAGAGGTCACAGATCAGTCATGCCTGCTGGTTTTCACAGACTGGTAGGATGTTACCTGTCAGATTAGGGCTGGCCCATTCCACGGATTGTCAGGCCTTGGAGTGCAGTAACAGGTCCTGGAGCTCCCCGGGTTTGGCCACCCGTATTCAAGGCTGGCTCTGACACCGTGCTGCTGTCTCCCCTTGGATCAGACAGGTGGGTGTCACAAGCCATGTTTGTGGCCTCTGCCCCATGTCCCAGGAGCTGTGCCCTTGCCTGGGCTCCCTGGTGCCCAGCTCGCTGCCCCAGCACTGCCCCAGCACTGCCCCTCACTGCGCGGTTGGAATAGCTCCCTGCCCCACCCGAGTCCCTCAGCACTGTGGATTTGGCTGGCGAGCACTGGACAGTTGGAAGAACCAGGTCCTGCTCCGCTTGTCTCGCTGGGTGACAGGGGGTCGCTGCCTGCCTTGCTGTCACCTTGACTCCCCGTCACCGTTCCCTGCAGAGCAGCCTGTCCTTGGCCGTTCAATTCTGCAACTTCAGCAGCAGTGTCTGTGCCTTTGGATAAGATGTTCCCTAGGTGTTGACTACCATTACAGCTTAAATCGTGGAATTATAGAATGTTAAGGGGTTGGAATGGACCTTAAAGATCATCTGGTCCCAATCACCCAGGGCCAGGGACACCTCCCACTAGACCAGTTTGCTCAGGGCTTTATCCAGCCTTGCCTTGAACACTGCCAGGCTTGGAGCATTCACAACCTCCCGGCACAAGCTGTTCCAGTGTCCCACCACCTGTACAGTAAAAGATTTCTTCCTAATATGTAACCTAAATTTCCCATCCATCAGTTTGTACCCATTACTCCTTATCTTATCACTACAGTTCCTGACAAAGAGTCTCCCTCTGACTTCTCTGTAGGCTCCTTCAGATACTGGAATGTGCTGTGAGGTTCTGCTTTGATGTTGGACAGAAAAGTCAATCTTGAGAGCTGAAAACACTCAGTTGAAATTGAAATATGGCCCAACAATCCTTACATATTTCATAATTAACAAACATTTTATCCAAAAAGAAAGAAACCAAAACACAGACTTTAAAACCCCAAACCAAAGAGAAACACCAGGAAAACCTCATACATTAGTTTGAGCCATGAAATGCTAAACAGAATTCCAGAATTTCAGGGCTTAACGTGTCTTTTGGCACATGATCCTTGAGAAGGAAACTCGTCCAGTGGACCCCACTGATCACTCAGCCCTGGGTTATGTTCATCAGTTAACCTTGCCTAGAAGGACTGATAGTTATGCTCACGTTTTCTATGGCATTTCAGGATTTTATCCCATTTAATTTATTGGGACACAATTTATTCTTGCAAAAGCATAATGCTGTTTTAAGTTTTTACCCAGTGAGCAGAAGGTAAAATTTCTGAGACTGTCACATACATTAATATTTCAACATGGGGTAGCATTTAATTTGAGAAGGAGCCATTATTATTCCATAAGTGCTTGGGGGAAGTGCATTAAAGATCCTGCCTCTCTAATCCTGCCGTCTCAAGCTCCCTTGACCTTACTTGATCCATGGGCATTAGCTTTGTAATCTCCTGTCGTTCATTTTTTCTTATCAGAGGATTCACTGAGGGTGGTGTTTGACATACCTTCTAACAGTTAACAGCAGTCACTTATATTTTGAGTATATTTGTGCTGTTTAAATCAACATAGAGAGTGGAGATACCAATTTTAGTCATATTTTCAGCCTTGAAGGAGTTCATGCTTGGAAGTCAAGGATCATCAGTTTTAATTTTATCTGAGGCCTTAGTCCATTACTAGCTGTATTGATTCTAGGGGGATCATCCCTAAGAATTAAGTAGCTTCTTCATGATGTTTTGCCTTTTACATTTCCTATTACCTCTTTTATGAATTGCAACTATGTTAACAGTTACCTGTGAAGCTGAGCTTAAGATGAAATCATAATCTATTATCCAGCAGATGGGTTTCATTAAACTGCAGTGGGTTTTGTGCAATTAAGTAAAAAACCCCTGTACATTCTACCTGCATTCAGGATGGCTACGGGTGTTTATAGGCTTGGAATGTTACTGATTTGTGGTAGAAAGGAATGTCTGAGGAGGCTGTAGAGCACCATCTTGATGTTTGATCAGTCTGAATGTTTTGTAATTATCTGCTTTCTGTTGCAAGCAGTCAGATTAAAAATATCTTTGTGAGATTGCTGTGACTTGAACACCAAAGCTGTTTAGATCTTCTGGCTGTTTATCATCTCAAACATTCTGCAAAAGGAACAAACTTTTTTTTTTTTTTCCTTTTTTTCTTGAGATCTAACTGAATTTCAGCACAAATTTGACAATTTGATAGAACTAATAAATTATAGAACATATAGGCCAGGCTGGATAGGGCTTGGAGCAACCTGGTTTAGTAGAAGGTGTCCCTGCCCATGGTAGGGAGGTTGGAATGAGATGAGCTCTAAGGTCCCTTCCAAACCAAACCATTCTGTGATTCCGTAATGATCCAGGGAAGTACAGCAGGCTCTGTTGGTGAGGCTACTGATTCTGGTGGCATTTTTATCCTTTTTTTTTTTCTTTTTTCCTTCTTGCACATGAGGGACTACAGAGAAACAAGCTGGATTTTCCCCAAGAAATTCTAAAGAAAATTTCAAGAGAGCTTTCTATCTTATGGTGGCACAGAAACTGCTACCACTTTATCCAAGTTCTCTTCTTGTAATAATGCTTTTTGGCAATCAGTAATCATTCATTAAGACACGTTTTGTTATTGAAGGATGTATGTTGTGATTATTAATTTGCAGTCATTATTTCACATCTGGGCATGCTTGGTTTCCCTGACTGCCACTCTCAGAGGAAGATTGATGTCACACTGGCGAGTCCCTGATACATGGTTATCACCTTAATGTCCTTTAATTGGCTATTTATGTTAATATCCTCTGTGCTACGGTCATTGAGCTCCTCTGATGCTTTCTTTGCTTTTGTTTTCTGGTTTGCCTTAACTTCTATTTTAAAAGCCATGTGATGGTAAGGAGCAGAGACATGCCAGACTGTCATTATTCTATCTGCAAAAGAGATGAGGCATATTAGGAGGGAACATGGGCTGTCCCCAGCTTGAGCCCATCAAAGTTATCTCTTTAGAAGGTTTATGTTTTATGAATGAGCAAACTACTGTACTTAAAAGTAGCCCATCATATACCTCAGGAATTTTCAGAAATGACAGTAGAGAAATGTTTGTGCATAATTGTCCTATTTTTTGAAGGATATACAGTAGGACTGGGTACAATAACCAGTAGCTTTTATCTCATGTTATGGTATGAAAACAGAAAAAGAGATTTCTCCTGATTGCAGCTAGAGGCTTAGGGCATTAAGATTTTTTTTCCTGAAAATGTATCTTCCCAAACTCTATGTCAGTAGGTATTTTACATAAAGACACATATTTTAGAGTGAGGTTTTAAAATAGTACAGTATGATATTTGCAAAGAGTCTTCAAAACTTCAATATCCTTTCAACTACCTCAAAAATATTTAACTTGCAGTAACCCAAAGAAAAAAACCCTTGAGTTTTCAAAAAACATTTGTCTATTTAAAGTAAGAGTCTTAGAAGTGGGAGCAACTTAAAAAAAAAACCAACCAAAACCATAAAGAAGAATACCAGCTTGAATACTTAATTTGCTGATGGATGTAGAGCAGTATGTAATAGCAATATTAACCTCAAGGCTTGCGAGACTTTTAACACTCCCATAATCTCCTTTTAAAAATAAATTGTAATGACCTGGAAATGCCAGGAGCAACTTAGCTTCTCACCCTTTATTGTTTAATCATGATAATACAATACCTCTTCCCTCAGTACATTCAAAGAATGTATAATGTTTGCCCACAATTGTAGAGACGTGTTCAGTCAACTACATATTCTCTATTGTCAGATTTTTTAAAATCAGAATGTCTGACGTTGTCAGTTTTATCAATTACACTGATGCAGAGAAGCCTACTTTTTTAATGAATATAAGGATTTTATTTTCAAGTCTCGTCTTATAGAATTATCCATTGGATTTTTGAGAGAAAAGACAGTCATATAATCCTAATGCAATCAGAAGTCCGAGAATACGTTGGATTTCACAGATTGACAGCATCTTTTATAATTTGACATGGTGAAAAGAGATGGGTTTAGAGGCAACTCTGACCTGCAGTGTTTGAAATTGCAATCAGACCGTTTCAGTGGACATGATTTTCAAGGCTTGGTTTATCCAGAATAGCCTTCAAAAGTTGCTGTTAACTGAAAGATTAAGTATTAAAGCCTTCTTCTCCTTCCTGCCACCATTGGTATAACATTATTGGTAGGTGGGGGAATATTTTTTTCTAGTTGCTGTATGAAAAGACAGGATTTATCAGTTTGCAGTCTCTCTGCAATCCAGTGAGTTTTTATAACCAGCTGGGATACCAGGTTGGAGGAACTGGTCCGTGTTACTCTATGTTAAACCCCTTTCCCAGAAAATTAATGGTGAACACCACAAAAGAGTCTTTTCAGATAAACCTGAATTCAGTAAGACTGTGAAAAACCTAAAGAGGAAAAGAACC
Source organism: Atrichornis clamosus (assembly GCA_013400975.1). Lineage (NCBI taxonomy): Eukaryota > Metazoa > Chordata > Aves > Passeriformes > Menuridae > Atrichornis > Atrichornis clamosus. The sequence continues at coordinate 8,894 of WBMZ01013605.1, forward strand.
ATTATCCCATCAAGATATTTGATTACTTTTTGTAATTTTCAGTATGTTCTTCAATTTTGACAAGTCTTTAACTTGGACTATCCCAGAGGTTCATTATTTTTAGAGGGCTTTCTCTGTTTAGTAAATTTCTCTATTTATCTTAAACTTGATATGAACGTCTTCATAGTATATGAGTATTAAGGTTTTTTTCTGATTTGATTTTTTTGTGGGTTTGTTTGTGGGGTTTTTTCAATTGTTATTGCTGTTTAGATAATTTAGAGACTCTTTTTCTAATTTTTTTAGTGACTTATTACCATTTATTTCCATTTTTTCTATGATTAAACTTCTCAGCAAGTTGCCTAATATTTTTGTTTGTTTCTTTTTCTTTTTCCCAAAGGATGAAAATTGTGGATGGTGACATATCATATATTTCCTGTAAGCAGAAGCTTGGGCCAGCTAGTGTATTACCTTACCTAAAAAAGAAGTGGTTGGATTTCAGAGTAAGGCAGTATAATAAATCCTTCTGTTTATCAGTTTTCAACCACAGATAGGCATGAAAAATAAGCAATTACAGATAGATACCTATGATGAGGTTTCAGCAGTGGATTATGAAGATCGATTTTGGTGATAGGGAATGAATTTCAGTGCTGCAGCTTTTGTCAGTAATATTAAGTTAAAAGGAAGTAATTCCAACTGGAGGGAATATCAGAGAGAAAAAAAGCAGACTTCAGGATGAGCTGCCCTAAGAAGGATTTTTGATGATACACGAATTGACTCTAATAGGGAATTAAGCAGCTAAAGTAGGAAAAACCTCTGGACTAGAGTTTATAATTTTAGTTTTAGTTTTCTGTATAAATTGAAAAGAGAGCTGTAGAGAGGGCTTAGATTTGATACTGCGAAGGACAAATAAGTGGTGTTTGCAAATACATGGAAAAAGCAATCTGCTTACAGAACCTGTTTTTATTAGTTTCCATACTGAAGAAGAATAAGAGGAAAGATACTTTCTGATTAAATAAAAAGATTATTTTACCTTTTGAAGTATTGTTTTCTATATGACATGTAAAAATACTGATTTTTTACATAAAATGTTCCAGTGTTATGTTGCTGTCATGTTTATGATCAGCAAGGGACATTTTGTGTTTTATCTCCTCTTGCTCAGTATTTGTGAGAAAGCAATTTCAATTTTTCTGTTGTCTGAAGCTAGGGAAGAAAATCTGTCAAATGCAAAATCTGTGTGTGTGCCAACAATCTAATTAGCAGACCCATTCTTTTAGTAGGATTTCTTTTGAATGGATGACATTGTGTAAGATATCTATGGTGTGCCTGGCTTGAAAGTCAAACATCTAGCATTTAATATTGAGGCAATTCTAATTGGTATTGTGTAACTCAACAGTTTGAAAATTCTTTTTGGGGAAATGAAGCCTGTGCCAGATTCCTGACTTAGGATCTCAGTAGTGGTTGGCTTGCACTGCTGAATATAGTGGCAGGTATCTCCACTGATTGTCAGGGCCTGGTATTGGGAACAGATAATTTCAGTAGAACCTCTCTGTGTGTTTGTAGGACTTAACCCAAATCCACAGAGGATTATCAGTTTTAAGCTGTTTCTGCTAAGATTTGAGTGGAATTGTAACATATTATTTCTCCCATAATGTAGCGATATTACTGCACATATACTACTAATAAACTACTATTAATCATAACTTATGAATGCAGGTGCATCGTAATGTACTGTTACTATTAATATACTGATGTACATACATGTATCTTACAGATATATTAATTATATGGGGGGTGTTGTGGTGGACAGAGGCATTGAGACACCTGAACTATAGAGAGGTGTAAGTTTCTAAAATTTTCTTCCATTTGCTGTCTTGAAGCACAAATAATTTTCATAAATAAGGGAGAACATTCATTTTATGTACCTTATTAAAAATGAGTTGAAAGTCTGGTTTAAGGTCCATTCTGTAGGCAAGCAGCTGTGTCAGTCACAAATACAAGAGACTGCATTTTGTAATGTGCATGTCATGGTAATTGCAATAAAGGAAAAACTTTGAGGTATTTGCTGAGCTAATTAGAATGTGGAGTTCTACTTAGAAAAATCATGTTCGTGAACATGTACTTTGAAATCCTTAATGCATTGTCCTGCTAGACATCCACATATTACATAGACATTATTGTCTCTGTCAGTCTCTTCATCACATTCGTTGTCCTCTGGCAAGTCCTTGTCCAGTCATGCTTCGTTGGACACCCTGATGTTGTTTCCACAAGTTGTCAGGTCACATTTGTAGGTCTCTGCAGAGAAGTACAGTCCTGTTCGGTGTTCCTGCTGTAGTTTTTGCTTTGATCTATGGTATGCAGTCAAGGGAAAACTTACGTGCATTTTCCTCCAGACTGCCTTTATCTGTGAAATCATGATGATTTATTTAGCACTTTTTCCAATGAATCGGATTGTCTGAGGTTGGTGGAAGAAGGTGATATACCAATAAAATCTGTAGGGTCATATGCAGTGGAAATGTATGCTGGTCAAGAGAGGCACTTAAAACCTGTCTCTTCCGTGACCTGCGCTGCGGTTCCTGCTGACTCTCCTAACAAAATTCTTAAGATGATTCACAGTTCAGAGGTAACCAACATTTTGCCAGAAGTTTTGGTCTTGCCAAGATGTCAAAATGGCACGGAGGTATCTTAACTGTTAAAATGCCAATATCTGGAGGAACGTGCCCAGGTCCTTTGAGGTTTTGAGCAATAAAATTTGCTAAAGCACGTGAGGATTAATCTTGGTCCTTATGCACTTTTGCACAGTCTCCTTATAAGAGTTGTTTCTCACTTACAAATAAGTTGCATGTTAATTTCCAGTGAACTACTATTGGCTAAGTGACAAAAGTGGAATTTGTATCCATATTTATTACTACTTCTTCAATAAAAATGAATGATTCTCTGATTGGTACTTATTTTTTAATAGAGGAATACATGTATGTTAGGAGCTCTATCAGGACTGGAACCAGAATGAGTGCAGGGATTGATTAGGATAGTGATTTCCAGACTCCAGAGACACAAACATCAGTAACTTTTTTACTTCTAGCAGGGTTACCAAGGTGGCATTCAAATCCTCAATAGGTCTTGCTATTATAGGGGCAGATTTTCAAAGGTTCTTAACTCAGCTCCTAATTTAGTGCTGCTACTTTAAGCCTGCCCTGGCAAACTAGGCTAATAGTGGGTATTTACCAACTTGTGGCAGCTTCCACTAGAGCTGTTCTTTAGAGAAGAGACAGGCAGCCTTGACATTAACTTCTCCCTTTTGCACTTTGTTTGGACATCTTTTAATTAAAATCTTAGGAGTGTTCAAGCAGTCACTGTTTGCGTTTGGCACTTCTCATTTAAAACTCCCCCAGGTGTGTGTTGCTGTGGTGTATTTCAACCTCAGATCAATGCCCAATGTGTTCCTCCTCTGCAGTTCCTTTGGTGTCTTGGACTGGCTGACCTGGGACTTCTGGAACGTTCTTGACACGAGACACATCTATTTGAAACACACATGGTTCTAGTTAAGTATAGCAGTGGGAAGTAATACTCATGCTGCTGCTTTTGACATACTTGTGGTTTTTTAAAGCTTTTTTCAGCTCCTTTTGGCTTTTTTTTTTTTTTTTTTTTTTGTGCTATACAGAGGTGAAAGCAAAGCAGCTGCATTCAGAGTCTGTCTAAATGCTGAAGGGAATTTATACCTGGAAAATGGAACAAGGAAAATGCAACAGCAGCGTGGGTTACAGTGCTCTCACCTCAGTGTCAGTCGTGTTGTGTAGCGAGGCAGTTTGAGCTTCTCTTTGGAAACTTCAGCTTCACGTGCACTGTTTGAAAGAACATCTGTCCAGAGAGGCTGAATTGAGCATCCTTGCACTGAGCCTCCCAACGTTTGTCTGCGGAGGTGCAATAGTACATAATGAACACACAGGTTGTCTCACAGTCAGGAAGACTGAAAGACTTGGATGTACATGGTAACGGAATTTTTCCGTGAGAATTTCAGGACACGTGTTGCATGTGTCCATGTTCTGCAGTGGTGGATTAGATATTGTAGGCACTGGTTTTTTCATACGTGCTACCTTAAACTGATTTTATATTCCCTGGAATATTAGATTCTGCGTACAGGGTGTAATTACAAAGAAATTAATTTGGATTTAACAAGTTACTATCAACACTTTTTGTTGCTCTTTAGAGAAAGAAAAAAAGGCCATGTACTCCCAGATCTAAAATTCAGATGAATTAATAAAGTTTCACAAGGTGAACTAAGAGACCTTCTGTAATTTTCTTGGGTGGATGCTGATTTTTCTAGTAAGAGAATTTTCTGTGTAAAGATAGAATATACTCATAGGTAGTGATGGATTAAGCCTCAGGAATCTAAACTAAGAAACTTGCATTTGACTTTGCTAACTGCAACACCAAGGAGTTTTCTTTACAACAATCCCCTAACTGGTGGTCCATAGATTGCAGATTCTGATATGCTGTACCAAACGTGTCGTGTGCCACCAGACAGGAACTTCTAAGTATGAAAATCTGAAGCTGCAAGAGGTGTTACTTCTGTGGGAGTGAAGGGATAACGTCAGTGAATGCACACCTCGGACACAGGGATGGATTTTAGTTAGAACATGGATGTTTTTTGGAGAGGAATGTCATGCTGCAGTTAAAGAAATAGCGAGGGAGAACAAGTACAGCAGTTCAGCCTAAGTGAACTTCCTGGAAGAATAGGAGTCCTTAGCAAGATAACACTGTCTACAAAATTAGGTATTTTGGCAGCACTTTATATTTAGAATCTTAAATACTAAGTTCTTTGTATTATTAATTAAATTTAAATTAAAACTGATAATTTTAGAGGTTCCTTTTTGTATGTTGCTTTAATTCCTGTAGAGCTGTTTTGGAAATAAATGCGTCAGTATGTTTTCATGTATGTATAAATAATAAACCAACACTGAAATCAAGTATTAAGACCATCAACCTTAAAAATTCTGACTTTACATCCATTATTAAACTTGTGGATAATGTTGTAAATGTAGACGGCTGTTTTCATCTGGGCCGTATTCCAGGCTGGGGTGCAGGGCCGTGTCGGTGCAGTTGGACTGCCTTTGGAGCCACGCAAGGTGTGAATACATCACTGTTCTGGAGCCAGAAGCATTAAATGTGGACTGCAGGAACACTCAGCTTGGCTTCTGTAACAGAACTATTTGCAAGCTCAGTGCCAGTCTGCTGGGAGCCAAACGGGCCCAAAGACTCCAGTTGTATTCACACTGTGCTCCCTGATGTCACTGATAATATTTATCAGTCAAAAAAACGTCCCCTCACTCCATCACTGCCTCATGTGTCCTTTCTGCCACCTTTTCAGCAATACCTGCCTGATATTTATTACTTGTTTAAGAGCTCTGCTATCTTCGTGGGTTGATTTAATAATGGTAGAATATATGAAATACTTCTTCCTCAATTTTTAAGGATCTTATGTGGTTGATTTTGGGAAAATGTAATAGTTCCATTCTGTGGTGGTTTGTTCTTCTGGATTGTTTTTATGGATGTAATAGTACTTAAATAGAAATGAAAACTATATTAGGATTTTAGTGAACTTTATACAAAGGCAAATCACTGGTTAGGGTAGATTGGTTAGAATTTTTGGCAGCAAATATTTTGTTTTCAAAATTTAGAGTTGCTGTAATCTTTGTGTAAACAAAATATTTAATGCTTTTTTTTTACTTCTTCAAAAAAAAAAGAAGAAAACACTTTTTGGAAAACATGTATTTAAGGTTTAAAAATTTAAGGATGTATGATTTTTCCTATGAAGAGATATTAGGAGAATGTTATACGGATGGCCCCAGTCTTGCAGTTGAGCAGTACTTGTGCTGGTTATTTCTTCCCCACATTGTGTTTGGATGCTGTTAATTCCCAAAGAACCTTAAACCTCAAGTTTTTCTGGGTTACTTGCCAACAATATTGCAGGAAACACACACTCAGCTATTGATAGGTTTCTGTTACTCTGAGTGCCGTTAAGTAACGGTCTAATTATTTCTTCCTTTTTTCTGTGATCACTAGGGAAGGATTGGTACTTGGTGCACGTGTCGCTTACTGTGACAGACGTGAATGACAACGTCCCTGAATGGGCCATGGAGCCCTTCCCCTTCCTGGCCGTGGTTTCCCCTGAGGCTGCAGGAGGTACTGAAGTGTACAAGCTGCTTGCTGTGGATGCAGATGAAGGGATCCATGGAAGTGTAGAATATTTTCTCTTGGAAGGTAAATTTTAACCTTCCCATTCCCTATGTATTAGACTTCACTATTGTGATTTTTTCTGTCTTTTATCCTCAGTTTTGTTAGTGAAAGACTTTCCCAACCTCCTGCAAAAGGTTCATAAACCTTCAGCTCTGTGTCTGAGAAAAATCAACTCAATCAATGAGAGAAGACACTAGGTGGAGGAGTAGTTTGTTGGGTGGTGAGGAGGGTTAATGTTCCTGTCCTGTGCAGGAGTCATGCTTCTGGTTCATTTGTAACAAACTTTTGAAAGTCTTGGTTGTGCAAAGCTAATACAGACTCAGTGATAATTTCTTTTTAAAAGAAACTTTAGTAATAGTTCAAAAGTGTCTGAGGAGAAGGGGAGCAGCAATACCTCTCCAAAAGTGGATTTGTTTGGCCAGGACTCCAGTAGGGTATTTTCTGGTAAGGGATATTTAGGGTCAAACAACAGCAAAGTATTAGAGGATAAAAGAAAGATGAAGAGAGACTATTTACAAGAGCATGGAATGACAGGACAAGGGGGAATGGCATCACACTGACAGAGAGTAGGGTTCAGTTGGACATTAGGCAGAACTTGTTCCCTGTGAGGCTGGGCAGGCCCTGGCACAGGGTGCCCAGAGACGCTGTGGCTGCCCCTGGGTCCCTGGAAGTGTCCAAGGCCAGGCGGGACGGGGCTTGGAGCACCCTGGGATAGTGGGAGGTGTCCCTGCCATGGCAGGGGTGGCACTGGATGGGCTGTAAGGTCCCTTCCAACCCAAACCATTCAGGGATTCAGTGATAAGGAAGAATGATGATTGTCTGGAGAAGTAAAATGCAATTTTGAAATGTAGTCATGACTGTAATGACTGATTTCTAAGTTCTAAACAAACTTTTGAGCTCTAGTGTCCACACTGATCCTAAGCCAAAGCCAGCTTGGGAATTGATACCATATTATCCTCATAATGTTCATCAAATAAAAATGTTCTGATGATGACAATTTGTGGACCTGTTCTTTTTAGGTGGTGAAGACAGATTTGAAGTTGAGAAGGACACTGGCTGGATTAAAACAACAGGTTTGCCTTTGGTGAGGGACAAGGAGTATTTGCTGACTGTACTAGCAGCAGATAAACTTGGAAGCAGAGGGTCTCCAGCCTCTGTTTCTGTAGTTGCTGGATTTCGACCACCCCAGTTCACCAACATGTCATACTTTGTGTATGTTCCTGAGAGTACTCCACAAGGAGAATCGTAAGTAACAGCTCAGAATCATGCAGTGAGGTTGTTCTGTGTTCCTGTTTTAATTTCTTGATCTCCCCAGAGCCTTGGTAATGTTTGTGAATTATAAGTAGATTCTGTGAGAAGCAATTCAGATCTCTTAACAGAAGTGATCCAGACACAGTTTGATGATGTATTTTTTTAGTTACCCTTTATAGAGAAAAGTAGTATTGCAATATTGTGGTTTCCTGCTTTTTGAAATGATATGGAAAAAAATTAGTAGATGTTGATTGTCAAACAAAATGCAGAATACAAATTAGTACTGTTACAACTTGAAGAAAGATACCCTATGTGAAAGAATGTATTAATTTTATTTGTCAGATCTGGAGAAGTGCCTTCTCCATCAAGTGAAAATTGGAAAAAAACAAGACTCTTTCCTGCCATGCAATGACAAACTGAGCAAAAATGAAAATGCTGCAGCAATTGCAATTTTATTTTTTCGTCCTTTGTCTAACCATGTCAATTGAAATATCACAGAAAATGTTAGTAACATAAGTCCACCTGAATACTCAGCCCCTTCTTTTCTAAACTGGTTTGTTTTTTTACAGCAAATATTTTGTCTTCCACTTGAATCAAGAATACTTTTGTCCAGTCAATGTGTTCCTTCTCTGGCAATTCAACTGTTATTCATATTATATTATCTGTGGTGTTCCTGTTCAGTCTGCAACATTCAGTTTTAGTGTCTAAATAACCAAGGAATGTTAAGAGAAAAAAAAAAGATTAATAGTAAATAACAAGGCTTTTCTTTAAAACCACAATAAAATTAAATTTAACAGTCATAAAAGAAATTGAATAACTGCAAAATAGTGTAATATCTAACATGTATCTGCTGTCTGGGGCTCAATAATCTTTAGAATAAAAAATAACAGAATTATTCATAACTGTTTTTTATCACTATTTAGAAATAGATTTGCACACCTTAGATGATGGTAGATTAGTCCGTTGGTCAAATGACCTGGTAATATCCAAAATAAATGACGTATTTGGTACAGTTTTTCCATCTGAAAAAGTTGGAATGTACAGAAATAAAGTGTGAAAGTTTCTGTAGTGTGTTGGCCAGAAACAGCTATGAAAATCCATTTAGAATCCTAAAGTTCTCATATTTCAATTGGACCAATTACCCATGTAAGCAGGAGAACAGAGTTGCTATCATGCACTGGATTTCTGGGTTTAGGATTTCCTAATTAGAGCCTGATTTAAGGCTGCTGCTGAGCAGAGGAGCATTACCAAACCTTTCTCTTCCTTAGCTCTGCCAGCAGTGCCAATAAGCTGTAGCTCCACGGGCAGGCTGAGCCGCGGAGGTACAAAGCCAAAGAAAGACAAAAAAGTTGTCCCTTGGGATGTTAAATGTGCCCGCAGCATGGCCTTGAGAATTTCAGTGCTGACAGGAGAGGAGGGGTGGCTGGAACATGCAGCCAGAGCAGGGAGCTAGAAGGGGGGCGGAATAATTCCTGTTGGCAGGAATGTGGTCACGCACTGGCTGAAACTGCCTGTGAGACCTCGTCATAGGAAAACACAGAAGAAAACTGAAGTGAGGTAATGACCTACAGCAACGTTTTCCACTGTTTCCGTGGTGCACCAGAGGAAAGTGAGAGGGCAGCAGCATGGAAATACAAGGGGGGAAAAGGAGTTTGCACAAAGTGAGTGGGTGTGTTTTGGCTGTAGTTGTCCCAGGATACATGTTGGTGTGTTCTCCTGGGAGATGGAATTCTTTTTCCTAAGAAGCCTGCATGTTAAGGCAAGAGACACTTGAGGAATTAGTATTTTAAATCCTTAAAGTATATTTAGTTTAAAATATCTTCTTTTACTTCATACTGTGGATGTTTTCACTTGAAGGCTTTAAACACACTGGACTTCAGTGGAAAAAAAATAGTACCAAACAAACTAAAAGTATATGTCCAGTGTAAGATGTAACACACACACTACTGGGGACTGGCTTTTATGCTTTTGCAGTTATCTATTGGAAATTTAGGATGGTGTGACGGCAGCAAACTTACTGTTCTGTTATTAAGACAAATCTTTTTCATCTTGCTTTATCTTTTAGTTTCCTGCCTGAAAACCGTCACTACCATAGAAGGAAGTTGAAGTAGGCAAATTCAGCTGCAGCCAAAATTAAATCCTCTGTTCCTGCGTTTTTAATCCTTACTGTGTTCTGCTTCCAAGAATCCTGTCTTTATCTGTTGAACCCCAAGGTGATAGAACCACTGTGTAACAAAATGCTTGAATTTGGTGTTTAGATACAGCTGTCACTGACTTCACTGAGGATACCTACAGGGCTGCAACATCATTTCTGATATGCATCGCTGTTGTCATATTTTTCAGAATGTTGTATTATGTGCTTGAGTCCTCTCTTTTTTTTCATGCAGCTTTCTTACAGTCACTGCTGTGTCATATCAAAAGAAATCCCTGAGCTACAGTTTGCTAACTAATCCTGGGGGTCTGTTCAGTATTGATCGGGCAACAGGAGAGATCAGTTTAACTCGGAGTGTGGATTATGAAGGTGACCCCCACCAGTATCTTCTTTTGGTCAGGGCAGAGGAGAACAATGAACAGTTCAGCAGTGCTGCTGAGGTAGGTGCTCCCCTCTGGCAGCCTGTGTGTATTTCCATTTTCCTTCATCCCTTCGATTTCTGTGCAGATTCACCAGGAGCTCCCATTTCCCCATGCTGGCTATTCAGCTGTCCATTTTAAAAGCCTTTCTGACTATGGGGAGATGTTGACAACTGGTTCAGGTACTCTTACAGTTCACTGAAGATGCTCTAAAGGCTGTTTCTGAGGGATCAATATACCATCCCATCACAGATCCTAGGCCTTATCTGGTAAGACATGGAAATGGGTGCAGCCAAGCCAGACATGAGGTTTTGTGTTGCTCTTAACTATAATCAAGTATGATGTACATTTGAGATTATTCCACTTCAAAACAAAGGCAGGACAGAGAATTATTTTTTTTTATATCGAGAACACAAAGTGAACTTGTAAAAAGAGAAAGTAGTAAAAATTCACTGATAGTAAAAGATGATGGTTCGTGGTGTTTTAGAAAGCTGTTTGACAGCAAAAACATTTCTAAATATAGTTACTTTAATACAGTTGTTTGAACTCATGGATTCTCTGAGCTAGGAAAAGCATGCCATATGAGTTTGTTCCTGCTGCAGGAAATAAGATAGGGAACAGGAGACAGAATTTCAGGATGAAGTAGGACACAGAGACAGGAAAGCAGTATGTCAATGTAACAAGCACTGGCTGTAGCACATCAGAGCCTGATAGTTTATGCTGACCCTTTTATGTACTACAAGATGAAGAGTGGTAAAATCTGACTCAAGAGAGGGTTATGAGATGACTTTACAAATACATTTAGCCTAAATGTTGTTTTAACCTGTACCTGCTTTACACTGGTACAACCTCAATAGCTGAGAGAGAGCAACTCTATTTTGGGCATGTCTGCTCTGTAAGGCTTGATGGAATATAGCTCTGCCTGTGGCACTGCTTTGCAGAATGCCTTAACCAGCTTCAGGCAGCCTGAAGTGTGCAGCAGGGAGCCACCATAAAGGCCAATTTACACGCTCCTTGCTATTGGGAGTGTAAACTATGCAACTGTGGACACATATTTGACATAGGAATAAAAAATTTTTAGAGACGTTAGAAGAAAAATTGTATTTCTTACTTGGTTTACCAGAATTACAGAATATTGTGAGTTGTAAGGGACCCTCAAGGATCAACTCCTGGCCCTGCACACACCATTCCCAAGAATCCCACCCTGTGCCTGACAGCCTTGTCCAAATGCTGCTTGTGCTCTGTCAGGCTTGGGGCTGTGACCACTTCCCTGGGGATCAGTTCCATTTATGTCTGATTTGTGCTGCTGTAATTGAATTCAGAAGTTGGTCTTGGAGATTTAAAATCTAAATGTAACATGTCTGGCAGCAGAGTTTTTAGTGTTAGAAAACACAGAAGTGTTGTAAGATAAGAAAATGAATAAAGGGTTCTTGGCAAGCAGATAGTCCATTTTCCTTTAAATTAGTAATAAGGAATAATCAATGGAGATGAAGGGTAAGTGGAAAACATTGCTGCAGGGTCAGGAACTTGGCAATTCCTAGTACCTTGGAATGCAATATTTCAATGGTTTGCAGCAGAAAAAGAGCAATCTAAGAAAAATGTTTTATCCTATAGCTGCTGAAGACTTCAAGGATGTTTTTGGAAAATTCTTACACATGATATTTCCAGAGCAATGAAGTCATTCCCTTGATTCACTTTGCTGGCATTCCCCTCTTGTTAACATTCCCCTCTTCTCCATTAAGGTTTTGGTTGTAATCACAGATGTGAATGATTGTGCCCCTGAATTTCATCAGTCGATTTACAGCAAAGTCGGTGTTCCTGAAACTGTTCCTATGACAACTGCACTTCTCCAAGGTTAGTACTCCTGAAACCATTTGTTACATTCAGTGTTGGGTTTTTTTATTTCACTTGCACTAGTTAGAATTCAGTTCAGAAAGCAAAATTACCTGTTCCAGCATGGGCAGCTGCAGCTCTCAGAAGGCTGTCGCTAGCGGGCCCGGACACCAACGACACGGACGGTCTTATGTAGATGATAAAACCGACTACTTTATTAATTTACAAAGGTGCTTATATACCTTAGCATGCTGGACTGACATAAGGTCATTGGTTCACTGACCAGCCACCCCCCAGAGGGATTGGCTGGACCCAGTAACTCTGACCTCATATGTTTTCTTCTTTGGTCTCATAACAAGACCATAGTTTACAATACTTATTAAATTGTTTTCCTGCAGCGTCCTTGAGAAAGCCTTGCTTTCTCACAGACACTTGTCAGGAAACTGAAATCTCTTTGCACGCAGGCCTGTAACATCCACAGAAGGCAAATGGCACCTTGTAGAATTGTGTTATTTACTACTGCTACAGCCCAAACAATTTTGGGGGACAGGGAGACAAAGAAAACAGATTTTCTTTGTAGGATTTTGAAGTAACAGAACTTTGGCAGTGGTTGGTGTTGTAGCAGTCTACATTTCTTGAAGGAAGAGAGTGATGCTGAATCAGAAGTTACGGATGCCTCCGCTCACCTTCTCTGCCTGTCTCTGAAAGTCCTGGGTTGCTGTAGGAATTCTGCTCTCTTGCATTAAAAGCCTCTTTGTGCAGTGTAACTGTTCTGTGTGAGGATGTTTGGATGCTGGACAGAAAGACTTTGCTTCTTCCCAATGAAACCAAGAACTTGAAATTGAAGTGGTGGTGCTCTGTAAAATGTAGGAGTAAAACAAATTCATGTCAACTAAAAAGTTCTACAAGGGCCTTGTATTAGTCTTTAACCCTTGCATAAACTTTCTAAATCTTGAGGGGGAAAAGGAAATCAAACTGCAGGAAAATTGCTTTTCCCTAGTAAGTAGGATTTTAAAACCTCCCACTGTTCTGCTTAGTGATTTATCCTGTGCTTGTGGTAATTTGTCAGTTACTCTGCTGGTGTCTGTGCTTTTAGCATAGATTTTTGTAGGTTATGAATAGGATCTGACAAACACATAATATGCATCAGTTGAATAATTTATGTAAATATTCCATCATTAATTACACAGCATGTGATCTGTCTGAGTGATTTTGAATCAGCAGTATAGGTCAGGTGGACATGAGAATATACGTCCCTGAGTGGGAATATATTCTGATAGTACAGGGCTCCTTAAATCCAGCAAAATCAAGATCCAGAGTCTGAATTCTCCTGGGACTTCACTTCTGGTTTTTTTAAGTGACTTATTTTTGAGTAAAGGCTGGTTCAATAAAAAGCACAGAGCATTGCACAGTTTTCTGAGTGATTTCCAGCACCACATGCCAAGGCAAGTCCTGCTACAGTGGTAGTAAATGTACTTAGCATTCCAGTTGACTAACTTTGATCTACACAATGTCTTTCTCTTCTCTTCTAATAGTGACAGCCACTGACTGTGATTCAAAAGAGAATGCCCAATTGCTGTATTACACATTGAGCCAAGACTTCAGTATTACTTCTCATGGCACTATTTTTCCAGCAACACGGTTGGACTATGAGCGGCCTAACCATCTTTATGAGTTCATCATTATGGCTGTAGATCAAGGGGAAGAGCCCAAGACTGGGACAGCAACTGTTAGGATCCATGTCTCAAATGTGAATGATGAAGCACCGGAGTTTTCTCAGACAATGTAAATACATATTCTTCAAAGTCTGTTATATTTCTCTTTTGCTGTTCATATTTTGATTGAAAAGCTGATCACAGGATGGTAACTGGCTTTGGTTCAACCAAATCTGAGAGCTGGACTGGCAAATGTGGGATGATATTTTGACTCTGAGATTCAGTTAAAAAACCCCAGTAGTATATAGACAATCTCTTTTGCCAGATCTCACAACTATATTTTTTCCAATATGTACTGAAAGATATGGTGCAGTAATTTCAGATTATACAGTTCAGGGGGACCTCTCCACCATCAAAGGAAATCAGGTAGAAAAAACAGGCAACAGAGTGTTGCCATCAGCCCTCATCCAGAGACATGGGAGAATTTTGCATTTTAATTAGGCAGTTTAAACTTAGACTCAGCAATCTGCATCCCTGGTTTATAGTTGTTAAAGAAAAATGCTTAGATGACAGAATCCTAAATGACCACTGAATTATAAAACCCACAAGATAAATGCCAGTAAGTGGAGTTCACTTAGTTTCACTTAGTCCCATGCCCTACAAACTGTGTATATATTTTTTTTGCTTCTAAAGCGTCTGTAAGCACTTTTCTTCCATAGTTGGGACTCAGAAGCATCTGGAGCAATTTTGAAAGTTCTATAAACTTGCATTGATGTTAGAGACTTAGTAATGGAATTTCCAGTCAGCTTCTGCATCAGCCTTCTACTCTCAAAAGTAGAAGTTGCTCAGAACAAAAACCAAGGCAAAGATTTCAGTGATGCTAAGCTTGGGGTTTAGCTGAACAAAACATCAAAGCTTTCTGACAGTCCTTAATTTATGTAAAGATAACCTCTGGCTTCAAAATCTTGTGCCTTCCTTTCTTTTCTAAACATTGCTTAGGAGATATGGCTTGGAAAATTTGATCTTTTGTAATTTATTATTGGACCTATATATATTTTCAAGTAATAAATACGGTTAGATTTCTCACTCTTCAGCTGATGCTTACTTTTCATTTATTTATTTACTATTTAGAGACATTGAGTATTTATCTATATCTGTTTCTAATATTTTTATCAGGAGTGAGTGATATTAAAGATGCCGTAAACATCTCTAAAAAATTGGAAGCAGAAAACATGGTTTAAAAAACCCCCAAAGCCTGTCAGCTCTTAAAGTTTACTGAAGAACATTATTAAAATTAACATTATTTTAAATTACCAAAGTTTTACAAGGAGCCTTTCTGTTCTCTGTGCAATAGCAGGGAAGCTGGTGTTGTGTGTATGTGTAGGTTGGCATTGGAATTGAATTCATCTCCTGGAATTCAAATTATCTCAAGTTTTTGGTTTACTTTGATTTTGCTTTCTCTTTCCTGTTATGAAAAAAGTCTTGAACCCAGAGGTAAATTTCAAACTGAACTTAGTTGAAATTTTCCATGAAATAGAATCAATGTGAACACATGTAAATTGGGGCCTATTGAGAGACTGTTTGCAGTTAATGTTGTGCTCTGTGGCAGGCTAATACAAATCTGGGTGATGATGTTGTCCGTCTCGCCCTTTGTTTAAACAGATTTACAGTCCAGTATAAACTCATGATTCCTCGCCAGGAGCTTTCTTTCATCACAGTTTTTCTTTATCTCAGTTATGAAATGCTTAAGGCTACCACTCTGTTTCATTTTGTCAGTTTTTACTTTCTCTTTTTTAAGAGATCTCTTCTGAACTCCTCTCTCCCTGTATTTCATGTAAAAAATTATCAGAATTACTGTTCACTTGCTTTCCAGATGCAGAGTTAAGACAGTGTCTTGAGGGTTGTGACTGAGCTAAACCAGAATAATTTACTTCTTACTTCATTGCGTATAAACTTGGGGGAAGTAATGAAGCTGTTTCTGTGAAGGCTTCATCGCAAACACACATATCTTGACAACAAAAGCTAAGGGAAAGGACTTTTACTTTAAATTTTTTGCTATTCTCAGCATATGGCCAGTGGGTCCATAAGCACTCTAACCCAGTGGTGCATATGTATTATGCTGGATGCAGCCAGCTGTAGCTCATTCTTATGGCTGAGCTTTGGGATATCTGCTCTGGACAGGTCTGTCGTGTGCTTAGTCTGACCTACACTCAATCCAGTCAGATAAAATAATAAATATTTGGGACTTTGCTAAAGCAGGGGGCTTTTCCACTCCAGAGAGCATTAAGCTTAGGCTGATAATGCCTCTTAAGAGCTTACAATGTCAGTGATGTGTCTGGACTCGAGCAGAGATTTTTGTAAAACTGACATTATGCACATATCCTCCAGATCTCACTCTCATCTTAGGCAGGCTGGTGCAAAGACTACTCTGAAAGCCTTTGGAGGGCTTGTGTCAGAAAGTGCTAGAATGAGTTCTGCTTTAACTTACCAAGTGTTTGCTTTGAGTGTGTGAATCATGAAGCTCATTTTTTTAAATTATAAAAAAAACCTCAAGTGAATTCTGCATTTAGCACAAGTCTTGTTTCCTAGCTGAGCTTCAAAGCTGTGGTACTGCTGGAAGTTGGCAGTGGAAATCTGTGGGGGTAACAACAGAAACACGTGGATGGTTGGACAGAGCATCAGTACTATCATTTCACTGCTTAGCAAAGAAGCATCTAATCACTGTAATTGTATCAGTAAATTACAAATCTCTGCAGTGCCCTTTGAATAGGCAGCTATTAGGTGTTGTAAAGCATAGTTCTCTATGTATTATATCCCGTTAAATTCATAAATGTGCTGTCATTTGGGTGTTTAACAGCTACAGGAGTTTTGTTTCTGAAGATGCAGGCCCAAACACACTGATAGCTACAGTTAATGCTGTGGATCCTGATGGAGATGGTGTGACATATGATATTCTGTCTGGGAATCAGAAAGGAAACTTTGTTATCGACCCCAAGAAAGGTAACAATTTATTAGCATTTTGCTGCTGCAGTCATAATATTGGTTCTGTTGTGAAGCACCTTGAATTTGGTCTTATTATAAAACTGAATAACATATGCTATATTTGAAGATTAATTTAAAAAAGTACAGGAAAAGAATGCGTATACTTTCTTATAATGTTAAAAAACATGGTATCATTTCCTAAAATCTGTGTATAATTGACCTCTCTCACCTGTTCAGTGTTTGCTTTCAGTCAGTAACTTAATAGAGGGCATTATTATAGATAACAGGTGGCTTAACAGTAACTTGATAGAGAATGTTATTATTGATAACAGCGTGACATTCCAAAATGTCAAACAAGTATCTGAATAACATTTAATATATGAAACTGGACATTTGGGCTTTTAGATGAGGCTTTTCCTCCTCTGTGCTTGCGTCTCTGTCCTGATTACCCTTGTGTGAGCAAACACTTCTTAGCTGAGTTTACCTGTGTTGTACTGACACAAAATGATGCATTTGTAGGTGGAATGAGACTACCACTGTTTTATTTCAGTGAAAGCAAAAGTATGTAAAATTGGAACTAGAGAAGTATATTTTTCATTTAAGGACAAAATCCTTTGTATGACCAGTGTTATTTATTTAGCCAAGAGTACTGCATGCATGAGAAAAAAAAAAAAAGTGTGGACAATATTTTGCAGTTTAAAGCATTTGTTCTGAGATACCAATTTTTACATCTTTTTAAGTTCTTTTCAGCAGTCACGTATTATTAAAACATGAAAAGAAAAATAAATTCCACCACGTTGGTGTCCTCATTAGAAAAAAAGAAATAAAATAAATGCACAAACACCAATATCTGAGTAGGTTGGCATATCCCTTTAAATTAATAGGATTTATTTGTTGTTGATTGCTTGAAAAAACAGAAGAGGATGTTTTGAGATTGAAACAGGCAAACAAATTGAAATCCCATTGAAGGATTGAGACAACTTAATTAACTTCAGTTAAACTACTTTGTATTTTGAACTGCAGTCAAAACCTGAACTTAGATTTTTGCAAGCACAAGCACTGAATATATGGAAGGAGTAAGCTGCTCTAAGTAATTTCTTCACTTTATGTCATAGAGTTCACTTAACATGAAATTTTAATTTTGATGCAATCATGGTTTTGCAATATTAATGTTAGATTCTGAAATGTTAAAAAAAATATGGTCTGCAGGTAACTTGCAAGTGTTGAATCATGATCCTGAATTTACTATGAGCTCCTTGATTTCCTTTCTGACTTAAGAATAGAGTTGCAGGTTGCAAGAATTAAATTTCTAAAGATGCTTTGGCACCTGGAGAGGAACAATAGTTTTGAAAATGTCTAATTGGTACAGCATTAGTATATCTGACACTTCTGAAAATCTTTTTTGTATGTGCTCAAAGCATCTTAACATTTGATTGATAGCATGTCTTAGGATGAGCTCCCCAGTTTTAATATAGAAAGTCATGTATAGGTACGTTTATATTTTTTTGCCAATTAATTTTATAGTCTTTGAAACTTAATTTTAGGAACGTTAGCATTTTTTCCAAAACACTTTGGGCTTTTTTTGCTGAGTAAACCAATAAAGGTTTATACAATGGCTTGCAGCAGTTTCTTTTCAGGAATGATGTCAGGGGAATAGTCTGTACCCTCTTGTAGCAGAAATGTGGAGGTAAGGTGGAGAAGTGCCAAAGATAAGTGCTGCAGCTAAAATAATACATTTTAAAGCAAATTGAGTGACACTGATGCTTTGAAAATACACTTTTGTAATGACAATTGTGATTATTCCTGATGAATAACAGACGTGATGGATGGATGATGGAGCAAAAGAATGACAGACTGCAGGATCTCAGACAGCTGTGGTCTCTTTTGTTTTTGTAGCACATCTCTCCCTGCCAGCGCCTTTGTGTCCCACCCAGCAGGGTTTGTCCTTTGGGGAGTTCTGAGAGTAGCAAAGTAGAGGTTTCAGAGACTGTGCTGAATGCTGCTGTGACTGTGCTGCAGAAGGGCAAACTTGAAGCAGTTTCAGCTGAGTTGTCCGTGGCAGCTGCAGCTTTTTTCTTCCTGCAGCAGATTGGTGAAAGCCATTAGTGCAGGGCAGCTGAGTTGTAGCTGTTGTCTCCATAGTCATACCTGCAGACACACCTGTTGTGATGTCTTAATTTTGTTTTAATATCGGACTGCAGTAAGAACACCACAGTTAAATTAGACTGCAGCAGCCTTATGGGTTATTGGTGAATAGGTGAGCCAGAATGCATTGTTGTCCTGCTTAGTAGTGAGAAGAATAATGGCAATTGGTTAACGCAGAAAAACCCCCCAACCTGTTGTTTTTACAGGGCTAGTTAGACTCCGTTCAAGCCCGTTTCCTAAGCTGCAGGGGACAGAGTATGTCCTGAATGTCACAGCCACTGATGATAACGCCTCTGGAGGGCCCCATCCTCTTACGAGTACTGCCCAGGTTGTTGTGAAAATTGATGATGTCAACAATAACAAACCTGTCTTTCAGAAGGTAACTACATGAGGCTCTGTCATTGGTGTTGGACTGTGGTCAATGTTTAACACTGTTGCCACTGCAGGTGTGCAGCCGAGGAGCTGCTCAGGAGGTGCTCTGCTTCCCTCTCTCTTTGGGTCCTGTCTTCTCCACCTTTTCCATCCCTTCCTAAGGCTTTCAGGGTTTGTTCTCCTCTTGTGGCAGAGCAGCTCCGGTGAGCACTGTCTGTTCCCTGAACCACACCTCATCTCTGGCATTTCAGAGGGTGAGGCTGAGGGACACACTTTTGGAGATCCCATGTGACATATGTGAGCAGGAATCCATAGGGATAGCTATCTATGCAGTGGGATTGTTCCAAAATACCTCTCTAAATTACATATGCTTCCTTTGATGATTGTGAGTCTAGAACTAATGAAAGAGAGAAGAATGAGTCTTTTAGCTTAGTAAAGTACTGTAAAAAATTCTTGAAATTGGTTTTGTAATGTTTATGCATATTAAAGATCTGCTGTCTAAAAATTTCAAGTGTGATGCTGATGGCTCAGATGTTGATGGGCAATGTTGCATGTTTTTCAAAGTCAGCAACTACTCATTGTCAGTCTTGGAAATTCTCAGTAACCTCTCCTGGACAAAGTTACTTTGTGTAGAAATCCCTTTTTGATCAAAGCAATTCTGTGGTTTGGGCAATGTATGCCCTCTTTTATTAGACCTTTGCTTAATATAGAAAAATATTTCCATTTGGAAATAACTTTTTCTCCAAATATTTTGATTTTTTGGAGATGCTCTGTGGCCTCGTGTTGCATGTTGTTGCTATAACCACAAAATAGCAAGTCTGTAAATTAATCGTGGTACAGATAAAACTTTAACAGCAGAGAATGGGAATGCAAGTCTGGCTAAATAATTCCTTATTTTTTTTCCCTGCTAGTATATCTTTAAATCAAATGGCAAGGGAAGTCCTTGATTTTTCTTTTTAAATTTTTTTCCTCTTCCTCCCCTCCCTTAGTGCCAGTATTATCGGGAACATGCTTCTGTCTTGGAAAACCAGCCTTCAGGGACAGTTGTACTGCAGGTTGAAGCCACTGATGCTGATGAAGGAGCCAATGGTGTAGTGAAATATGGCTTGATGCACAGAGATGGGGTCCTCCCAGCATTTAGTATTCACCCTGACACAGGTAAAGCAAATGTCAGAACTGATACTGGCATGTAGAAACCACCTTGTAACACTGATGGAAAAAAGGCTTAAATAAAATCAGACATCAGGCTTTTTCATTTAGTTTTTTTGACAGCAGGCAAAATATAAACTGTATGAACTGCATGAACAAGTATTCAATGAAACTACGTTTCATACATGTCCAGTTCTGAACTAAACCTGATGTTTTCCCTGAAATGTGGCAATTCTGCTATGTGAAGTAACTTCTGTGTTTTTGTAACTGGATTAAAAAAACCCAAACAAACATATTTTAAGTGCACATTCTCTTGCAATATTAGTAATGGCATATAAATGATTTATCCAAATGACAGTGGTCTTACAAACAGAAAAGGAACTAAGTCCTAGAAGGTCAAAACTAAGTTCAGTCTGAACTTCTGCAGGATCAAACATGAAACATTCCCTTACCTTGTACTTACTGCTCTTCAAAAGAAACATTTTTTTATAAACTCATTCTCTTAAAGTTAGTTTGGTACTTATCTCCATTTTCTAAATTTAAATTACAATTTCATTCTAATTCAAATTCTAGTTGTGTGTAGATGTAAGTGTAACTGAAGTTTGACTCTGTCTGAGCAGTACAGTGTCAGCTGTTGAAATTGTTAAACCTTGGGGTTGGATCCTTGAACCTGAAGTTCGTGTTATAGGTGTACTTATTCTATTGCATTGTATCTCAGTGTATTGACAGAAAAATAAACATCTGCATGTAAAATATGGCCAAATGCGTAGTATTTTAACTCTTTGGTATTTAATTTGTTTTCAGGAGTTCTGACAACGGTTCAGGTATTTGATCGAGAGAAACAGAGGGAATATCCCATCACTGTGACAGCAACAGATCAGGCAGCGGAACCACTCATTGGAATATGTCAGATAAATGTTGTCATCCTGGACCAAAATGACAATGACCCCAGATTTGAAAACACCCACTATGAATGTAATTGAGAGTCATTGGATAGAGTTTCGGTGCCCTGAGTGTGAGCGTACCCCATGTCTCAGATTTTTGGGTTTTTGTCTTTCCTGGCAGTAGAGTATGTGACAAGCTAGGTGATGCAGCCAGAGATGCACTTGCCTTGGTTAATTGCAGGCTGTTACTCTGTGTAATGTGTGATGTAACAAGTGCAGCCTTGGCTCGTGGGCCTTCCTTGTGGGAAAGTTCCTTGAAACAACAGCCATGTCAT
The DNA here is from genome assembly GCA_013400975.1 of Atrichornis clamosus. Taxonomy (NCBI): domain Eukaryota; kingdom Metazoa; phylum Chordata; class Aves; order Passeriformes; family Menuridae; genus Atrichornis; species Atrichornis clamosus. The sequence goes on from WBMZ01013605.1 coordinate 30,284, forward strand.
TCATACAGAGCAACTATTCCCTTATTTAAAATACAATTTTAAAAAGTATCTTATAAAAGATAAGAATTCCAGATTATGAATGGGATAATATGAAGTTCAGATGTGATCCATAGCTCTGGAGTGGGAGTGATAGCAGCCCCTTAAAATACTCAGTGTGTGTGGCCATTGTTCCAAGGAAGAGAAAGCTATACTAAAGTAATAATGTGAGGAAGTTATTTCTTTATGACTTACATGGTTCTTTAGTGGATTAATGATCAGTTTGAAATGTCCTTTCCTTACATTAGATTTCCTAAGAGAGGACACGAGAGTTGGGACCAGCTTCCTGCGTGTTGCAGCCCGGGATGATGACTACAGCTCAAATGCTGCCATCACATATTCCATAGCAAGTGATGAACCAAATTATTTGCAGATTAATCCTACTACAGGCTGGGTGTTTGTGAACCAACCCATATCTCAGGTATGGTGCTTGCTTTCCTTTTTTAGCTATTTCAGTACATCCTAGTAGGGACTGAGGTCATGAGTTTGGGTTACCCCGTCAGGTTAGAGGATCAATATGTCTGTTAAAATTAAACGTGAGTCTGAGGCTTTTAGCTGATGGGTTCATCGGCTGTGAATTGCATATGAGCAAGCCCTGCTTTCAGCTGGGAAGCAGCAGCTGACAGCACTGCCTCCCAGACTTGCTCTTCCCGTTTCCCTGGCTTTGGCATGCTAATTCCAGGGCTGGAGGGCTGAGGTCATAAGTGGGGAGCAAGAACCCAAGTGTAGGACATCCCTGTGCTCACAGGCAATGAGTTAAAACACAGACCTGGATGGAAACACATGTGAAATTTTGGTCCTCATACAGATTCCCAACTTGATATATGTTAATTGTGGTGGATTAAGCATAGCTATTCCTCAGGAAGGTGAAAGCATAATGAATAAAATTGTTGCATGTAGTTATCTAAAATTTCTCTGTTTCAGCCATTTCTAAATACTTATGTAAGTAGTTTGATATTTTCAGGGTTTTAAAGTAATTTGTTTTGAAATGAAAATATTGTTGTAGATGTCAGTCTTTAAATACCTGACAGATATTTTTAATACTGACATTTAACTTCTAAGTAACTGACACACAAAAGTTTAGTGAAGGTGTATCCTTTTAATATATTTTCTTTAATGAATCTAAGAACCCTATAGATTTAAAACCAAAATCTGTTAATAGGTAAGCTTAAGAACTCAGGGGCTTCACAAAATGGGTTTTTTGGTTCTGTTTGGTTTTAAATTTTGTGTGATATTTGCTTAGGTTTATTGCGACACATAGCAAAATTTTCCAATAATCTTCAGTAAAGCAAATAGCAGAATTTTCATGAACTTTACATCCATTTCATATTTTGAGTTCAGTTGCAGATATTTTCCTTCTCTGTAGTTTTTTTTAAGTTTGCCTTTAACTTTATGTATTAATTTATTTTGGAGCCCTGATCCAAACCTTCTGTAATGAAACGTTTTTTACTGTTCAGAAGTCATCCATAATTCGGGAGATCACTGCTACAGATGGAGGCAATAGGAGCAGTAAAGTTGAGCTTGCTGTAACTGTAACCAGTGCAGAAAACCAGCCTCCACAGTGGGAAAGAGACAGCTATGAAGTTGTTATTCCAGAGGATACTACACGGGATACCTCAATTTTGGTAAGGGGACAGACTTGTTTGTCTGTCTAGAGCTCTAAGGTTACAGAGTAACTGAACATTGTTTATTTGCTCAAATATTGCCAGATTTGTAAGAGTTTTGTGTTTTGTAGCTGAATATCTGAGAGAGTCAGTGCACAAAAGCTTTTAGAGATGTTGCTGTACTTGCAGAAGTGTTGATTACACACTATTTTTGAACTGTGCAGACAATCAAAGCAACTTCTCCCCTTGGAGATCCCCGTGTCACTTACAATCTGGAAGAGGGCCTTGTTCCAGAGACCAACATGCCGGTTCGTTTCTACCTGACTCCAAACAGACATGATGGTTCTGCTTCAATCCTGGTAGCTGAGCCACTGGACTATGAAACAACAAAGAGCTTTCTGCTGCGGGTTCGAGCACAGACCGTGGCTGCAGTTCCTCTGGCAGCGTTCACCACGGTCTATATTAATGTCACAGGTGTGTGAGCTACTCAGTGATGTCACAGTATCATTGTGCACTATTTGCTTTAAAGCTTTATGGTTTTCTCTGCCTGTGCTCTTTCATAGATGTCAATGACAACGTCCCGTTCTTCACTTCATCCATTTATGAAGCCTCGGTTACAGAGGGAGCTGATGTTGGGACATTTGTCACTCAGGTGTCTGCCACAGACCTCGACCTCGGTCAGCATGGAGAGGTAAGAAAGTGGGGACCTAGATCTGCCCTGATGAAGGGTGTGGGATAACAGTGTGAGCAGCGGCTAAACAGTCTGGAAATCTTCAGCCTAGAAAAGAGATGACTCAAAGGGAAATGCAGAATGAAATAAAGTAGTTAATTACATGCTTCTCTGTGTTGCCATGTGAAAAATGCAACTAAAACTAGCAGGTGTGAGACAGAAAACAAAAAGGAAATATTTACACAACCTGTAGTTTAGATGAAATACTTGCTGTAGAATGCTCTGATTTGGAAAATTCTACATAGACTGAAAATGAGATTGGATGAATTAATGGAAGAAAAGCTGTGTTAAAAGCTTCTGTGAGTTGTAAACCATTGGTTGTACTGCCAACTGAATCCTTACAAAATATGTATTCCTTGCCAATTTAAAAAGTTGAAAGTAGGTATATACTTAGAACAAGAGTGCAAGGTGAAGTCACAAAAACATGTGTATAATAGAGGCTAGGCTATGGTCCATGACAGCGAGCAAGTTCAAATCCAGCTCACCTGTGGCTGTTATTAGTACTGGGGATCTTCAGCTGAGTTTGAGTGCTGCAGCACAAGCACTGTGCAAATGTGTGCTTGTGAAATCAGGAACTGATTAGACGAATTTATTTCCCTTACACATCAGCAGTCAAGGAAGTTAACTGGCTTTAGACTAGATTGCTCAAGCTGCAGTTTTACCCAGCTTGCTGATCAAGTACTCGGACACAAGGCTGTTTTTCCTCTCTTTAAGTACTTGTGAACTAGACAAAAAAGGGAAAGTATGTATTAACAGCTTCTCTTTAATCCTTCAGATAACTTACTCCCTGCTACATGACAGTGGCAGAGACTACACATACTTTAGCTTGGACTCCCAGACAGGCTCCATATACACTGCCTCAGTGTTTGACAGAGAGAAGAAAGGCTCCTACCTTCTGGAAGTCAAGTCAGTGGATGGGTCTGAATCAGCTCGACCTGGAAAACATGGGAAGCCAAACTCTGGTAAGAGACACATGTCTGTGATAAGTGTGGTATTGCCTGGATTGTTTATGAAAAAAGAGAAGCTCTGAAACGTAAGATTAAATGTTAATTTCCGTCTTTTCAAGTCTGCTTGTGAAGGAGTGCTGGTTGTTTTCATTTCATGGTGGTTTTTTTACCATTTGTATGTGCAACAGTTGTGTCAGAGCTGAAAGATAAATTTTATATGATGATCAAGCAAGTTTTTTGTTCTGAAATTAAAAGAAAATTATAAGGCTTCATATTTAGAGTTTAGAGACTATTTCCTACCTAGCAAAGATGCACCTCTTATCTGTAGAATACAAATCTTTGGGCAGTGGAAGTGTTTCTCTAAGCACTGCATATGGTACTGTATTCAGTCAAAAGTAATTATGAAGTAGGAATGTTCAAGACAGAAAATCCCTTTCTCAATTGATTGACCTGCTTCAAGAAAGACTTAAAATCTTGTGGCTTCGGGACAAAAAGTTATGACTCAACACTGTACAGCTGCTGTATTAGGCATCAATTATTCATGTATTATCTGTTTAAACAAATTGGATGTGACATTCATTTGATATCCAAGTGCTTTTGAGTAATGTTGGTGTATATACGGTCGGCAACCCTAAGGGTTTGTTTCCGTATTGTCTGCGTGTTTGTCTCCGTTTAAGGCGCAGGCGGGCAGGTTAAGGAGTTGTAGCTGACAGAAGAGGCACAGCTGAGTGTGTGACCCTGGTGCCCCTTGTCCCTGCAGACACGGCCTATGTGCGAGTCTCCGTCAGCGACGTGAACGACAACCAGCCCGTCTTCGCTCAGAGCGCCTACGAGGTGAGCGTGGCTGAGGACCAGGAGCTGGGATCCACCATCCTCGCCGTCAGTGCTAACGATGAAGACGAAGGTAAAGTATTGCAGTTCCCCTCACCTAAATATTTATGGGCTGATTTCAGCACACCAAGACGCATTTGGTGGTCTTAGAAAGGGAAATGTCTTTTTAAAGACATTTTAAAACTTCTTAAAGTGTGAACTGTTTGGTCATGAGCATTAGTTCATAATGGGGCTGTGAGGCACAATCTCTTATTTCAGGAGACATGCACTAATGTGGGATGATAGGGAATAATTTCTGTGCCAGCAGATATGATTTTTTAATAGATAAGATAATTTTCTTACAAATGGGTGCCAATAAAAATGTCCTGGTTAACTAGAATGAGTTAGACTTGATTTCAATGAGATTCATTTGCTTTCCCTGTGTATAGTTGTTTTGGTTGTTTGGTTTTTTTAAATTTGAATCTAGACTTCCTAAATGCATATGATGAATTTGCGCTATATTTCTTTATCCACAAATCAGTCAGAAATTCAGCCACACATCATGTAAAAATAAATACATAATCAGTGCTCATAAAAGAGAAAGGAATCAGTACATGCTTCCATCTTTTGGCCATGGTGCATTCCTAATTCAACTTCACTGTGTGGTGAAACCCTACCTTTTTTTTTTTTTTGGTTGCACAAGTCCCAGAGGACTGTTCTCTGTGTGTTTGTCAAGTGCAAGTAAATCCTGACTGCACTGGATTCCTCACCCACTCTGCAGGAGGCTGTGGCAGATGTGGCAGAAATGTACTGAAGAAGGATTTACCTTCTTGAGGAACTTTTAGTTTGCTACTTAGGCTACCTGTAAATCTATTTTATAGTGTTGGGTAGGGAACCTGATGTGGTGGGTATATTGCACTTCATTTCTGTCCTCTTAATAAAGTAAAAGCAGAATTATTACTTCATTACAAAGACACATTTTGTAGAGACAAACTGCAGTTGGACATACCAGAGTTGAAAATACTGAGAAGCAACTTGATATAGCTGCATATTTTAAAAGACCACAAAATAATAAAAATAATACCACTGATCACTTATTGTATGATTTGTACTTCATCTCAACATCTCCTGCTTCAGTCTACTTCAAGAAATGTGTGTTTTCTGACACTGTTGGTAATTGACAGGAACAAATGCTAAATTACGGTATCAGATCACAGCTGGAAACACAGGAGGAGTGCTGGATGTAGATCCAGAAACCGGAGCCATCTTTATTACCCAGCCACTGGACTATGAAGAGACAAAAATGTATGAGATCCACTTGTTGGCCTCTGATGGGAAATGGGAAGATTATGCAGTTATCATCATCAATGTCATGAATAAAAATGACGAGGCTCCAGTTTTCTCTATCAATGAATACTATGGAAGTATAATTGAGGAACTGGATGCATTACCAGTCTTTGTACTTCAGGTACTCTATACAGTTTCTGAGTTTCAATGAAAGAGCATAGATTACTGTGGTCCAATTATGTTAACAATAACTCAGCACAGATGTATTAATGAGGTTTACTTTTACTGAGCTTTTTGGGACAAATAGGAGAAATGGACTTTTATTAAAAAAACCAATCACAAAGATAGTAAGTAGGATAAGCAGGATGAATCATTTGTTGGTCCTAAAAAGCAAATGATTGACAATTTAAAGTAGCTATCAGAATATAATATTTAAATTACCTGTATAAATATGAAAAATGTAATCTTATTTTAGTACTAAAATACCTACATTGTTATTGTAGTGCAAAGCATGTTTGCCTACTCTGGATTGTCCCTGGGTTTGCTAGTTCCTGGCATGCACATGTTAATAGCATGTCATATGCTTTTGCTTGGACTCCTGTAGACTGTAGCAGCATAGAGGATGTGATGCAATCATTGCATATTTCACACGTTCTATGTTGGTTTTTTTTTCAAAACTTTTGTAGGTTATGGCAAGTGATCCTGACAGTGGTGTGGATGAAGGAGATTTGAGATATTCCTTGCATGGGTATGGTGCAGCTGATATTTTCACAATAGATGAGAAAACAGGCAGCATCTACTCCCACAAGACGCTGGATCGGGAAGAGAGAGCACTGTGGAGATTTATTGTGTTGGCTACTGATGAAGGTGGAGGAGGACTTACAGGGTTTGCTGATGTGATTATTAATGTGTGGGATATAAATGACAACGCACCCACGTTCACATGCATGCCTGATGATTGCAACGGGAATGTCTTTGAAAACTCTCCTGCAGACACGTTGGTCATGGAAATGGGTGCAGTTGATCGTGATGATCCAAATGTAGGCCTTAATGCTGTCCTGACTTACAGGATAACAGAGAATGTGAAGAACGAGTTTGGTACTGACATGTTTAATATCCATCCCAGTACCGGTACCATCCACGTGGCGGGGGGAGTGCTAGACAGGGAGAGGACTGAAAGTTACTTCCTTACTGTGGAAGCAAGAGATGGGGGAGGGCTAACAGGAACTGGCACTGCCACTGTCTGGATTGCGGATGTCAATGATAACGTACCTAACTTCACAAAAAAGATGTGGCAGGCAACAATTCCTGAAAACAGTGCCATCGACTCAGAAGTCTTGCAAGTGTGTGCTACAGATGCAGATATTGGGGAAAATGCAGATTTAATATTCAGCATCATCGGGGGAGACCCAGATGAGAAGTTTTACGTTGAAAACAACAAAGAATGGCAATGTGGCACTATTCGACTGAAAAAAAAGTTGGATTTTGAGAATGCACGTGAAAGGCAGTTTAATCTTACTATTACTGTGGAAGATCTGGATTTTTCTAGTATTGCAGTGTGCCTGATTGAAGTTGAAGACTCTAATGACCACAGCCCAGCTTTCCTTTCCCAGTTTATTCAGACAAACCCTTTATTTGAAGACGTGCCTATAGGTACTACAGTAGCCACAGTGAGAGCTACAGACAAGGATTCTGATCTGAACGGGAAGATTACATATTCTATAAAGTCAGATTCGGATCCTATGAGACAGTTTGTGGTTGACCAATATGGTCATGTGGTTGTGGCAAGTGCGCTGGACCGTGAGGTCATTCCAAAATACAGTTTAATTGTACAAGCTTCAGACCAAGGGACACCTGCCCGCACTGGAACTGTTACAGTTTTGATTAACTTGCTTGATATTAATGACAATGGACCGAGGTTTGAGGCACCATACATGCCCGTTGTATGGGAAAACATATTGAAACCTGAAGTAGTGTATATGAACCACACATCAAAGCTGCTTCATGCATTTGATCCAGACAGTGAGGAAAATGGGCCACCCTTTACCTTTTCATTGCCACCAGATTATCAGAATTCTTTGGATTTTTCTCTTATTGACAACAGAAATAGCACAGCAACTCTAAGAGCTTTGAGGTCCTTTGACAGAGAAAAGCAGAAGGTGTTTCACCTGCCGATAGTTATAACAGACAGTGGGATCCCAGCCATGAGCTCCACAAACACCCTGACCATAACAGTTGGTGATGAGAACGACAACTGCCATGAGCCTGGCCATAAGGAGGTCTATGTGTACAGTCACAAAGGTAAGTGCTTTCTGGTTATTGTATCAGATTCTGCATGTTATATCACATTCATGAATATAGCAGACTTTTACACATAATTTCTCTCTTGCAGCCTGTTAATCTATTTCTTGAATGGTTTACATACTTCAAAACTGCAATTTCAATTCTGTTAAGTACTAAAGTGGAATAAGTGAAATATACTTGCAAAACTCAGACCTTAGTATGTAAAGGATTATCTACCAAAAAACTGTTAGCTGTAAACAAGTATATATTGCACTTGCAGAAAAAGCAGTATTTTTATGAACCAGTAAAATCTATTTTCCATCTATGAATTTTCACCTACACATTAATCTACAGAAGGTATTTTGCAATGAGTTAGATTTGCTGAATTTGTTATGCCTTAACTAGAAAAAGGTGTGACCAGATCATATTGTAGAAACGAGAGAATGAAGTTTCTAGAGTGGATTGGCTCCAGATTTTAACCTTAAAAATCTCCCATATTGCTGAAACTTGGCTGTGGAATTCAAAGGTCTCTTTCCCTGGACTTGCTCCTTTTGCTGTTTTAGAAGACTTGATTGGATGTCCCACTTCTGTGACAGACCACAAGGGTCTGAAAAAAGGACCAAGACTTGGCCCTGCTTGGTATCTTCCTGCCCATTTCCTTTTCTCAGTCATGTCCTTCTCTCCCAGCTGTACCCAAGATCCTCTCCCTCTTTTGCTGGATTATATTTGTGTGCTGTTTAAAATAATAAAGCAGCAATGAAACATTTGGAATTAACTCCTGATATGGTGATTTTTAATTTTCTTGTGTCTGAGAGTTTTAGAGAGAGTTGTATTTATGTATTATTCTGGTGGTGTTTTGTGCTGTTTCCTCTTTTCTTCTTTCATGTGACATCTCCAGTGTACTCACATTGCCAGAACTGGCAGAAATCATATGACAGGCTATGCATTGTTTTAAGAATCTTGGATCATAACCATCACTAAATTGAGCAGGAATCTGAGAATAATAAATGCAGTAATGAATGTGACAGAATACAGAGCACACTGAAAAGCAAAAATTAAATGCAGATTTATTATGATGTCTCTCAACAGGAAAATGGTCAACAACAGTGCTTGGGGAAGTGTTTGCACCAGATCAAGATGACTGGGACAATAAAACATTTCTCTTTGAAGGAAAATCGCTCAAGTGAGGATTGTATTTCTGTCAAAATGAGTAATATTTATGTTTCTGTAATTATATTGCTCACCATGTATTTCTCTATGTTCAGGATGTATATAAAGCCAGGGTTATTGAGTGTATTAAGGAATGTACCTTCTGAGGGCTCTTTTTCTTTTTCTCTTGGATAACTAGGTATTAAGAAATTAATGCGTGGAATATTTTTTCCAAGACAATGCAGGATCACACCATGATGTTGATTTTTAGTCAGATGTCATCATTAATTTACTTAAAAATGTGTCTTCTGTAAGATCCAGTTTAAAAATAGGCAGAGTTTCTAATGCTTGCTCTCGGATGTTAGGGGTTGATGGAATACAAATCCCAAATTTAAAAGCACAGAATGGAATCATTTCATGAAAAGTGGAAGGGAATTTGGTGCTCTCCTTTGATGGCTAAATTTACAATTGCATGTGAAAACCATGATTCAGATTAGTGGAGTTTTTTCCTGTTAATTGAAATGTTGAATTGGATACTTAATTCCTACTTAGACATCATTTGTTCATATGAAGTGAGATGGTTTATGGCATAACTATATGCTGTTTGAAAGGGAAAAAATGGATGTGAAAGAGAATGTGAATTTTGGTCTTTGCTGTGACTAAAAGTTTAAAAGATTTATGTAGCCCAAAATTAAAGACTGAATTTCTATCCATCAGCAGCCCGTGGGCCTGTTTCCACATTAAGAGGTTACTGTTCCTTAATAATGGTCATGGACTATTTCCATAATTGCTGATTACTGGCCCTTTGAGGTGTCAAATGAAGATGCTGACAGAGATTTCATACAGACTTATCATGTTCCAGATAGAGATGTGAAAATCTGGCATGATTTGTGTGGGTTTGTCGCTTTTGATGACTGACCTCAGGGACTTGTCCACGAGGACTATGCTGAACCACGTGCTTCAACTGCACACTGCTTTTGTGCAAATTTGGGAAGGTCTGAGTGACAGAAACAGCTTTTTATAAGCTCTGCAGGCTGTCATTTCTGAGTTAAGGTGGTTCAGGTGCCTTTCTGAAGTTGTTGGTTAATTGCCTATAACTTTCACAGTAGCATTTAAGGCCTTCTGAATGAAGTTAATGAACAAAGTAAGTCATCAATTTTGATTTGTTAAGGTTTCCTAATTGAAGGTTTTTGTCTAGATCTTTCAGATTAAATCAGAGGACTGGGTCTTTGCTGATGGTGGATAACACTCCTCAGGGAATATACGACTTAAAAATTAGAGTTTCTGATGGAGTTTGTCCTGATGTTATATCTACAGTACAAATCCATGTCAAAGAGCTGGAAAATGAAGCCATACAAAACTCAGCCACTGTGCGTCTCTCAGGTTGGTTTTATTTGCTGGTGAGAGTTTAGATCAGCTGCTTCTTTAACTGAGTGATTATGTGGTAAAGGTATTATTATATTAATACTTGATTTGCTTATCACTTTAGGGCACCTTCTGGTATGTTTCCATATTGTTAAATGAGAAATAAATTGAGAAATTAACCTTTGATCTCCCAGTATTTCATGTTTATCTGTTTTTGAATCCCTCACCCAGATGTCACAGCAGAGGAGTTCATAAGGAGAGATGAACACGGCAAAACAAGACATGGCGAGTTCAGGGAGTTCCTTGCAAAAATGTTACCTGCTAAGCTTAGTGATGTCATTGTCTTCAGTGTGATGAGCAGGGATGGAAAACAGACGGATGTGAGATTTGCAGTCCATGCTGGTTTGGCCTACTACAGACCTGAGAAACTGCATGCTGAGATGGCAGCTTTTAAAACTGAGGTTTGTTCTCTGGGGTTGTTGTGTGCCTGTGGAACTCACCCAAACACTGTTTGCAGGGTGTATGTGCCATACCTCAGTGGAAAAGTATTCTGGATCTACAGATAAGGTTTTTATTGCTTCACTCAGGACAAAAACACTTGTCAAACAAGCGCTTGATTCAAGCTTTCTCCCTTCTGTTTAGTCCCATAGATACAGGTATTGTATGGTTGTACTGACTTCTGGTTCAATGAATATAATCACTAGAGAGCTGCAGAAAGATGGGTCTCCATTCCTGTCATGGCACAGATGCCTGAGTTTTCTCCAGTCAGTGTTTCATTGTGTAATCCCCAAATCCCCAAATCATCAGTGTTTAGAAAGGATTCTTGTGTTTAGAACCTTAGAGTGGAGGCTTGATGCCACCCTTATGGAAATTTTACAGTACAAAAAGGTGGCACTTCATAGAAAAAGGAATATGCAGGTTACAGGAACAGTTACAACAAAGAAGTGAGATGGAGACAACCAATTCTGTCTGCATTTATTTCACCAAAGGACACCTTTAAATACAAAGTGACATGCTCCCTCAACTTTTTTTCCATGATAGGGGTAAAATATTTTTTGGATGGAGACGTTTTCTCCCCCTTGCTGTTGTTCCCTAAGTGTCCTGCTGTCTTATCAGGTCCTGCATGCCCTCTAGCTCAGTTACACAGCCACAGTCCGTGGCTCACTTGGATTTTTCTGTAGTCCTGCACAAAGGCAGAGTGCCACAGCTTGGCTTTTCACTTGCCCTGGACAAGGCAGCACTTCCTGGCCTTTTGTTTGTGCTGTGGGGCCAATTCGGGTTTAATACTTGGTACATCATAGGGAGGGTTTTTCCCAAAGAGAAGTCAGCACTTCCCATTTGTGTGAATGTGGTGGAGTCTGCCTGACTCTGGGAACCAAACAGGGCTGTCTTAACTTACCACTTGCCTCCATCTTGGTGTATCTTAAATAGCTGTGTGGATTATGAGACTCTTCAGAGTGACCAAGCAGGAAATGCCAGAGACAGAGAGTATTCATGAAGGGTAACGACTGCTTCTTTTGCATATTTATTGAATTACTGCAACAACGATATGGAAAACTGCATAGATTTCAAATATTCTCTGCCATAATATATGACATGTGAATTCATCAAAGTGGTAACAAGGGGGTTGCTTCACGTGGTTTAATGAAAAAATATGTTTTTATTAATTATATACCACCTTTCAATATTTAATGAATAGCTCTAGTGAGTAATCACCAATAGTTTACAGAAAACCAATCATAGCTGGAGAATTCCTCCAGTAGTTTTTGTATGTGTGTAACTATAAATATAGAAAATAAGTAATTAGCGCTGGAATTATTCATTGAATTGCTACATAAATAATATGTTTGCATTACCTCCTGGGGGTATAGTTTTACAACAGCAATTTTTATTTAGCAGAAAAATAATCCATCCTAATACTTTAAAGGAGCCAAGGCTGTTTATATACAGTTTTTCTATAACAGTTTCACATAGATGTCTAAATATGCATTATAGTCTCCACTAATGGATAAATGTGGGCAGCAGACACAGAACTGCATTGACAGGATGCATCATGGCATTATAAAGTATACTTTGTATCCCCTTTGGGGATATGGTCATCAATACATGTTATGATATTTGAGAATATATGGACAATGGATTATAAAGGTCAAAGTTCTTACAAAGGCAAACTGAGATGACTGTACAAGTGAGAAAAAACAGAAGCCCTTTAGTATTTATGTATTTGTTTGGATCTTTTCAAAGCTTATTTTTAAGATATTTGCCATATATTTTACCATCTGGAAAAAACTCCCATATTAAATATATAAAGATCAAGTGTTAGTTTTACCTTTGCACACCTCAGTGTGTACCACTGTGAGAGTGGTGAGGTCTCTTGCATTCAGGTTTGGGCACTAAATACACATCACTTCAGCATATTTGAATCACCAAATACACGTCAAATTCTGAAACTTTAGAAAAGGCACCTGTGCAAAATCCCCACCTAAGTAGAAGGAACAAACTTTGTGATAACTTAGTCTGGTGCGAAGGCTGGAGGACAAAAAGCCAGGACTAATGACAGCCTGTTCCTGCCTCAGGCACACTGTGAGCAGCTCTCTTCCCTCCCAAGTGCCCTCTGCCAGTGCTTCCTTGCTCTGTTTGGATTGGAAGTTGTGAGCTGCAGAGTCCCTATTTCTACATTATCAGATCTGTGTTTACTGTGAGGCTCTTTTTATTTGGACTTTAATTATTTCATTTGGGCTTTCAGGTGCAACCCCAATTAATGATAAAAACAGTGAACTAGCAAAGAGTAATATACCATAAAATACAGTATTCAGTGTGCTGAATTGACTGTGTTTTATTTCAGACAGTTTGACATTAAATGTAAATTTATGGGGCACAAATCATTAGACTGAATCCGAGTTGCTACAGAGTTGTCTTGTCAGGTCACTGTCTGTGAACATGATTACTGAAAGCAGCTCAACTCTGCATTTTCCTGTGTCTGTATCATTCTGTATGCGAGAATGTAAGAAATAATATCTGGGTGTTACTGCCAAGGAAGGATTTATCCTGGCTTGAGCTGAAACACGCCTGTTGCTGTCAGGGTGCAGAGAGCTGTGATGCTGAAGGTGCAGCTCGGAAGGTGGAGTGTCACTGCTCTGAGCTTTGGTCCTTGGAAGTAATGTTAGTAGACCGGTACAGATTTCACATGTTCACAGTCAATCATGTCAGTGATCATGTCAGGAAATGCTGCTGCTGCAATTTTTTAAATCAAATTTTTCCTGTACTTTAAAAATCATTTTGCTTGCCTGTGTAATCAGGGACGTTACTAAGTAATGCTCAAGAAACCAAACCATGGTATTGAGTCTCTGATAGGTTAGATTTCTCAGAATTTAAGTAAAAGCCTTCATTAGGACGGGAGCGGTGACGTGTTAAACTGTATTTTCTCTTAGATCCAGGCAGCTTTACAACTGAACATCTCCCAGATCGATGTAGACGAATGCAGGAGTGCCAACTGCAGTGAGGGCTGTACAAACCACCTGAGCGTGGGCGACATTCCCACGGTGATGGACACCGGGAGCGTGTCCTTTGTGTCGCTCACCACCACCCTCCACGTGGTCTGCACCTGCTCCGCCCGGGACCGGCTCCACCAGCCCTGCTCCTCCTACCCTCGGAGCCCCTGCCTCAACGGGGGGATATGTGTTGACACTCTCAATGGCTACAGGTGAGGAACCCTGTCTTGCACGATACCTTTCCCCTTCTATTTTTTAAAGTGTCGAGTGCTGCTTACAAGATACAGGTCGAAAATAATAATAATAAATGTACTCCTGACTGAAGGAGAAACAAAAAAACCCACAAGTGCACTGGGGTGTAAACCTAAGGACAACAGGGGCTTTCCTGGTGACCCCTAATGGTGCTGTAGTCTGAAAAATAGTGCGTGAGTAACAAAGACAGTCCTGGGAAAAAGACAGTGGTATAATTAACACGTGTCATTTTTTAAGAGCACCTAATTCAGTATGAAGGCATGTGTACCTTGGGTTTTTTTCTCTTTTCCAGGAGAGTAATAATAAAGGTGAATATCAGTGGTAGCAGCGGGATGTAGGAGTGAAATGTAGTTCAAACAATGGGTAGTAAGGAGCCTAAAAAGCATTAGATAGTAAACTTGCTTTATTACAGCATCACCTGGCATGCAGCAGTATTCCCTTAGTGAAATTGTATCAGTTGATTCCCTCTAGGAATTAACCTCCCCGAGTCTTCTACATAATAAATTGATGTTTGGTGTTCTGTGTTACTTATTTAGGGAAATAATTCATTGTCCTCAAAAACATGGTCTCAAAAATACTTTTTTTTTTTTTTGAGGGAGATAGTATAAGGAATAAAAATACTTTTTACTCTTTGGGAATTTTAATAATTGCCGTGCATCCGTGAGATCCTGCTAAATAAATTCTTTGTTCCACTGATTTTTTCACTGTTATTTAAGTACTGCTATTGTTGCACGTAAAACAAAAAAAAGTTGAACGTTGGGGAATTTTGACTATTTCTTTTGGTTGTGGTCTTTCAGATGTCTTTGTCCTGCTTCCTTTCATGGACCAGACTGCCAGCAGACTAAGCACAGTTTCCATGGAAATGGTTATGCATGGTTTCATCCCATCAGACCTTGTTTTGAAAGCTCCCTCTCTCTAGAGTTTATTACTGTGGTTCCAGATGGACTTTTACTATACAGTGGTCCTTTATCAAATCCAGAACCTGGGAGTACAGAAAACTTCATTGCAATAGGTACTTCTGCAAAAGTCTGTGGAAAAATGAAATGTCTTTTGGGAATGGGTTGCCTGTGACCAGTGTAATAATTAGACTATGAATTCTGTCTTGCCATTTAATGAGGTAACTTATTTTATGGTTGAAAAATATTTTGAAGCATTTCCTAATAAATCTTTCTCCTTTTATGCCTATTTTTGTAGCCTGCACTTACGGCTTTAGGTCCATCACAGAGTTGTAGAAATGAAAGGGAAAGCCAAACAGATTGATATATAAAAAAAATTAATCTACCTAGAGAAACTGTAGTGCTATAGAAGAACTCAGGTACTTTTGAAGATAGGTATTACATGAGTAGTGCAGTCTTAGTCTCATGTCATTCTTACCTAGTTTGGTGAGAAAAAAAATCTACTTAAACTGCTTTCAGTCTTGGGGCAATTGTCCACTTTTATTTGAACAGGCAATGATTTGATGGATGAATCTTGCCCCTGTGGCAGGATTCACACACAAGTAGATCTCAATGCTTTATTCTGACACGTATTTAAAAAGTTATTGCTGCTTATTTTTTGTGAATTAACATACAAGATGCCCAGTATGATTGGCATTTTACATTTTTCTGATTAATTGAAAGGTAATGTGAATTATTGGTTGAATATTGTTAATAATTTGCCTCTTTTTTTGCCTTGCTTTTCACTTACTTGTAAATTTGAGTAGAAGGTGGAAGGGAAAAAACCTGCATGTATTAATTGTTTTAGAGCATCATAAAATAGCAGATTGCTTCTCAGGAATTAGCTTCAGTGTTTTGACAGAGAAGTAGCATAATCTAAAGTATAAAAATAAATAATGTACTGAATGAGTATATCTGCTTAATAGAAGACACACAGTATAATTCCAGTGATTTCTGTACTGAACCCCCTGTGTGTGACTGGCAATAACCATTAAATCAGTACAGTCACCAACTGCTGGCATGACCAAAATGGAAAGATTCTTGTAGCTGAATTTAATTTCTTGTTCATGTTGTATCAGAACTCTCTAATGGGATTCCTGTGCTGAAGATGAGCCATGGCTCAGGTTTTGTGGTGCTGCAGTTTCCAAGTCATCTGAATGTAGCAGACAAGAAGTGGCATCGACTGGAAGTCAGGACCAATGGTCAGGTCAGTTACTTGATTTTTTTTTTTTTCCCCCTCACGTCAGGCTATTAATATTTCCAATAGCATTTTCCTGTGCAGAGACAGGAGGGTAGAAAGAACAGAGTGGGTAATTACAGACATTGTTTTAATTGTGCTTGTAGATTTGATCAGTAATAGAAATTTTGGGAAGACCACATTGTCTGTTCCAAATCCACTGATGTTTTAATCCATATTCTGCAGTCAGAGGAATCTCTTTGCCTTTTTGAGCTCTGAGGCAGTAGCATGTAGAATAGAAACACATGTAGAACGTGCATAAAAGCTTACTTGTAATTTGCACCAGCAATGTGGACATTTGGACACTGAAATCAATTACCTATGCACAAAAAAGCAGGTAATTATTTATTTGCAAATACAGTTACAGGTCTTGTGTAAGTGGTTAAGCTACTTTGAAGTATAAATAAAATGCAGAGCTAAGTGCCTTCTTTTGCTAAATAGTTCCATTTTGGCTTTACTGGTTATTGCAAGATGGAAAACAAAACAGGGAAAAAACCCAAGCCATTTTTCTGGATGGTGTGCAAGAAGAAAAAGATCAAAACTCGACATAGCATGTTTATTGAATGTTAAAGCCACTGTTACCTGAGCAATGCTGTGTTTTGGCGCAGGATGTGCGGTTCACTCTGGACCAGTGCAGTGCAGCTGTGGTGTCAGAGATAGAAGGAGTTGGCAGATGGCTGTCCACTGAAGATCGGACAAACTGTGAAGTCTTTGGGTCTGTTCCACGAAGAGCAAGGTACATTCCTGGAGATTCCCTGAGAGACAGTCATTCTAAGGCCTGTGCACATTTTACCTATGACGTTGAAGCCAAGTTATTAATGATAGGAGCATAAAAACGTTTCCTTTTCTCTGGTCCTTCTAGGCCAAGCCTAGACCTTAAAGCACTAAACAAATTTCAAGGAACCAGTCTTCCTCTGAGTGGTGTTGCAGCACTAAGTGACAAGCCCAGAACACTGTGTGGCTGTTACTGGAGCTTTTGTGGGTCCTGTGTATCATCGTGCACCCACAGAATTTCTCTCTGTGTTTATCAAATCACTGTGAGCCTGCTCTTGAAAACCTCATGAATTTAGGCCAGTTGACTTTGGGGTCCTGGGTCCAGGTTGTGCCCCACAGTGCAGGGTGGACAAGGGCACAGAGCTGGACACAGAGGAGAGCAATGGCTGTGATCCACTTGCCTTGAGAGTGAGAACCAAGAGTGAAGGAATTGAGGTCAGTTAACAGAAAGGAGAACTGAGGAGAGATAGGATAACTCTGTGTATATAAAAGAATGGTACAAAGAGGATTTAGACAATCTCTTCTGTAGGGCCTAAAGTTACAGTGAGGAATATTCAGGTTATATTTTAGGGAAACCTTTGTACTAAGACGCTTGAGCTGTGGAATAGATAGTCCCAGGAAGCATTCTGATGATCATTGGGATTAAGCCTTGTCCACAGCTCCATGGAGCTCTCCCAGTCATGAAAGGAGCACAAAAAAAGTGAAAAGTATAAGAACAAATGAAAACAAAAAGACTGAATTGATAACTCAGGGAAAGAGAAACAATGAGGACTAAAATACTTGGAGTTCTTTGGCTTGGAGAGACAACTGGTAGATATTGCAGAGCCTGGACATGTTTACCTTACCTTTTAGACCACATGAATCCAAATTTTAGGTTTCTGACCTTACCATACACAGACCAGTCTGTGTTGTAATATTCCTACAGCATAGGATGACTGTGCACACACAGAGCACTTGAAGGAGAATACGGTGTCTAGAATATCACAACTGTTTCTGACCTGAACACAAGCATACCCAAAATGTAATAGTGTCCCACAGTTAACCTTCCAATAGATTTCACTGCCATGTATAAAAGAAATACCCTTCATTTGAAAGTGCCAGCATCTGCTGCCTGACTATTTCAGGGAAAGAAGATAAAGTAGTTGCATTCTATTGTTATTTCTAAAAGCCTGCGTCATTTGGAAATGCATTGTATTTATTTATTTATCTGCCTATGCTTGAAGGTAGATGCACACCTATTTTTATTATTTATATGATTTTTAAAGGTATTTGAATGTGAACCATGTTCTCCAGCTGGGTGGTGTAAAAGAATCATTGCCATATTCCTACCCACAATTGCTACACAAACATTTTTCTGGTTGTTTGCGCAATTTCATCTTGGATACTCAGGTAAGAGCAGAGTAGCATTTGCTTTAGCACAGGACTAAACTTCTTTATTTAATTTTTTTGGTGATTTATATTATATTATATATGAAAGTTCTGCTTCCATGAATGTATTCAATCCCCACATACATAAGTGTAAAATACAAAAAAATTCTGGATTTTTCTTTGATAATTAAAATAACCACCTTGAAAAGTTATTTCTCAATTACAAGCAGATGCATTAATGAGCCAGGAACTGTGTGTTTGTTTATCCCCTGCTTCATGCAGCTGTTTTCCAAGCTTCTTTGTGCATTCAGGGATCTTTTGAATGGCAATTGTATAACGGTATATTTATGCCAGCTGTCTGCTTTGTTAGGAAGTATTAGGGCTTTTTTGCTTTCATAGTCAGTTGAGTTTATTCAAAGGCAAAATATGCTCTTGATAAAATCAGTTGAAGTCTGAATGTCAAAAAGCAAACTTAGCAACTTAAGCAGATGAGGAACAGACAGTGGTGCAGCTATTTCTGTTTAAAAATGTTAATTGAATAATATTTTTGTTTTATGAATTTTCTCTTGAAGGTATATGACCTTCAGTCTCCCGCAGAGTCCCTGAACAGCTTCCCTGGCTGCACACTGACGGATGGGAGCTGTGAGACCATGGGATCTTCTTCCTGTGGTATCCATGGGAGGTGCCTTGGAGACTGGGGCTCGTTTGCGTGTCACTGTTTGCCGGGCTACTACGGTTATCGATGTGACAAAGGTGAAGCCTGGTTTTGTGTTTCATGACTGATGGGCTGCTACATTTTACAGTACAGGAAACTTCAAATATTTGCAGGTCATGATTGCTGAGGTGGTGTCTGATGCTTACTTTGTGTATAGCCATGTTTCAGTGTAGTTGCCTGTGATTGTTAACAATTTCTTTTCTAAGTCCCATTGAGAAATTACTTTCTTGGTACAGGATCATTTCTTTAATCCTAAGGGTGTTTGTGCAATGACTGTATAATGACATGACTGCATGACAAAAAATTGTGAAAAAAATTAATTGATTTTATTACAGTTGTTTGATTTGCATCTGTTTACACCTTTAGAAATACGTAATAACCTAAAACTTAAATGTGAGTTTGCCAATACCAATTTCTGTGCAGAATTAGAACCACACAACTGAAATTAGAAATCACTGCTCTGTTGGTGTCAAGAAGAGACTCTGCTGACTTAAGGATCTGTGCTTTGGGAATAGTAGGATCTTTAGATCTCATGGAGCCAAAGTTTGCAGCAGAAAGACAACTGTAAAATAGCAGGTTGTGAAATTTCGTTGTGGTACGTAATATTTGGTCAGCAGTCTGTCTTGGTCAGAGGTGCTGCTTTTCTGCTGTCATCCCACGTGAGCATTATAAGGAGGAGCATTAGGAGGTTCAAGTTAGATGGGAGAACACCTCTTTAGAGAAGAAAATGAAGTGTGAGAGTAACTGGAGAAGCTGTGGAAATAAAGGGGCATGTCCCAAAAGACAGGTTATCTCATGAATCCGTGCTGTGCATTCCAATTGTTTCCTTTCACTTTCACCTCCTATTATGACACTAAGGGAAATAATAACAATAATAATAATAATAACGATCCTGTTTTCACGAAAGGGTTGAAAGGTTTTTCTCCCTGCAGCTGCCAAGGAGCACAGGTTTGAGGCCGGCAGCCACATCCGCTACCAGCTCCCCGTGCGGGTGTCTGCCCGCAGGACGCTCTTCGAGGCCCTGGTGCGGACCCGGCAGCCCGACAGTGTCATCACCACCATGCTGTCCCGGGGCAGGGACGAGCACATCACCCTGCAGGTGAGGGAGGCACCCCACCAGAGACAGCCCGAGGTCAGTGCCAGAGACAGCCCACAGAAACAGTAGCTTAAGAGATGGAAATAGGACAAAAAACCTTATGCTGAGCACCAGAGCTTTGGAATCTGTGTTATGGACACACACAGATCTGATCCTTTGCTCGAGACCCCTCAGCTGTGGTATCCCACTGGATTTCAATGCCAGTTGCAGTGAAATAGGGTGTCTCTACAGAACAGGATGAATAGGGTATGTAACTGGTGTCCTATTGAACCATGTGGCCAACGCTGTGTGGTTCAGACTCTGCCAAGCAAGGTGCCTGTAGCAGTTCTAATGATGCCAGGGTCTCAAATGACAACCTTCTCATTTTACACACACCACTGAACGAGTCACCTCTTCAGCTAGGTTGGTTTGAGCTGGCTGTGATACACCAGACTCTCTATTTGAAGAACCCCATAAATCTGTGCAAGAGAGATCAGGGTAAAATTACTCCGAGTGACTTAGCAGTATACTCTCAGTAGTATCTGCCAGTATTTAGGTTGTCTTGTTCAGTAGCACCTAAAGTAATTTTATATTACTTTATATTACCTAAATCTGCAGTGTAAACATACCTAAATTTAAGCAAATGCTCTAGGATTGAAGTTAAGGTCAATACAAAATGCCAAGAAATGACTGTTCTTTTCTTTCTTGCTATTTGTTAATTATCCACAAGGTCGTTCAGGGACTCTTAGTGGTTTCATACAATCTGGGTGATGGAGACTATTCTGTAAGCCTTCCCTCCTACCACATTGATAATGGTGAATGGCATCACATCACACTGGAGAGAAATGAAAATGAATTTACTCTTCGCCTTTATGAAGGAGGTGGGAAGAGGGAGATTACGAAAGCAGCAGGAACTTACAAAGAGATTGTGATTGACCCCAGCAGCTTGGTCCTTGGAAACACCTACCCATTCAATCAAAACAGGAGCTTTCAAGGTAGGAATTCTTGATCTCACTGTTCATAATATGGACCTGTAAAAATGAAGGTTACGTGGGCATATTGCAGGAAGCTTTTTTGTTTACGTAGAGCCCAGAGTACACAGATTTTCTGTGTGACACTTTGCATCAGGTTCTGAGCAGGAGAAGGTACAGCAGGAAATTGCCTGTTGGCTGCTGGACTTGGAACGATGATGATCACCTCTTGACTTGGCTGCAGAGTGTTTGTACCTGGAGATCCGAAGTGTCTCCCAGGTGGACTGTGGATGGCTCCCTGCCTTGGATGCACAGAGCTGGCTCTGTGCGTGGTTCTGTCCAGTCCATTTGGCTGCTCTCCTTCCCTCCCAAACACATGCTGAGAGGAGTATTTCTATTTCGTATGTGCATTGCACAGCACCCACCAAACCCTGGTGTATTACCTCTGGATTTTACTGGATTTTACACTCAGTCAAAGCATTAGCTAAAACTAGAGATGATTTATTGAATTAGAGCAAAAAAATCTGATTTTTTTAACTGAGTGGATGAGCTCACAGTGTCTGTTTAAAAACAAATCAGTTTTCAGCCTGGAAATTGAGTAGTTCCACAAAGGAGAAATAGAGAGGAGTTGGGATATCCATGACAGCTCTTTGCTCTGTGCTCAGCTGGCAGCTTGGCCTTGGCCTAAACACAGTGTAAGTAAAGAACAGCAGCACAGCTTTTATTGACAGGGAAGACACATCACTGCTGGGTTAAACCTGCCCAGTGTCTGTGGGTCACCTCTCTCCCATGCCCTTCACCTCTTTAACCAGCTCCTAGTAAATCCATTCAAAACAAGCTGGTAATGCTTTCAGCAGGCAAAAGTACTTCAGTGAATAACACAAAAGTTATGCCAGGAGAAAAATTACATAGAACAATAATTTAGAGCATAAGTGTATCACAAATTATTTAGAAAAAAGATTGTTTTCGATTGCTTTACTAGAAGTATTCCAATAAATAAAGTTTATTATGTGAACTAGGGAGCATATTTTGAATTTTTTATTTATGAGAGTAATAGTATTTGTTTTTAAGTAAATAAAAAAGTCAAATGGTTGCATGAAGATCATTTTAATTAATACAATTAATGTTGCTGCTAAGTAGCTGAAACTTTAAGGACTTCAAAGTCATAAAATGTACTTAATTAATCAAAGTATATATTTTCATGCTGAGGCATCTTGTGCATACAAAATTAATGCCACATATCTTCAGAACAAAGTTTGTCTGTGATTGAAGGTTCTTTCACCATTATTTGTGGTTTGCTTTTCACACTATAAAGTTAAGCTGTAAGTTTCAATTTAAAATCAACCAAACACAATTTTTACTGGTACACTGAAGAATAGAACAGATTATCCTCACGGAACAGATTTTCTGCAGTATTTGGACTTTTCTATGGAAATCATAGTGGAGAGGTATGTGTTCCACTGACTTTAATTCAGACAAACAGGGACCCTGTCCTGGTTTAATCCCAGCCAACCCCCAGCCCCTTGCAGTCCCCCACCAGTGGGATCAGGGAGGGAATCAGGAGGGTAAAAGCTGGAAAACTCGTGGGTTGAGATAAAGACAGTTTAACAGGGAAAACAAAAGCCATGCAAGTAAGCACAGCAAAACATGGAATGAAATCCCTGCTTCCCATGGGCAGGCAGGTGTTCAGCACCTTCAGGAGAGCAGGGCCACATCCCATGGAATGGTGACTTGGGAAGACAAACACATTCACTCCAAACATTTCCCCTTCCTCCTTTTTCCCCCACTGCATATACTGAGCATGATGTCAGGAGGTCTGGAATATCCCTGTGGTCAGCTGGGGTCACCTGTCCTGGCTGTGTCTCCTCCCAGCCTCCCAGGCACCCCTGGCCCCCTCCCCATGGAGGCCATACAAGAAGCAGGACAGGCCTTGGCTCTGTGTGAGCCCTGCTCAGCAGTAACAGAAACACCCCCATAACATCAACCCCGTTCAGCACAGACCCAAAACACAGCCCCACACCAGCCCCTGGGATGAAAATTAGCTCTGCCCCACCCAAAACCAGCACTGGCCTGCAGCAGCACTTGATTCTTGTGAAAAACACTGAGAATCTTGATGAAAACTTTAGCAAATTCATTCAAAAAATAAAGTGCAGTGCTATGAAAGTTTAAGTAAATTCAGTCCTGGATTTAAATTTTGATAGCCTGGGTCCTTTGTTAAACATAAACTGCCAAATCTTACAGCTGCTTCAAATGATTCTTGCTGAATGGCGTTTAAAACTGTCTTTGTGCCTTGCTGCAGGATGTATGAAGGATGTCAGATTTAACAACTACAGAATCCCTCTGGACACTCATGGGAAGGAGCTGGTGTCAG
Organism: Atrichornis clamosus; assembly: GCA_013400975.1. Taxonomy (NCBI): domain Eukaryota; kingdom Metazoa; phylum Chordata; class Aves; order Passeriformes; family Menuridae; genus Atrichornis; species Atrichornis clamosus. The sequence goes on from WBMZ01013605.1 coordinate 53,684, forward strand.
TATTGAGTGCCCAAGGCATCAAAGAAGGCTGTTCTTCGGAGGCCTGTAGGAATAACCCTTGTAACCAGGAATTTATTTGTATTGATTTGTGGATGATGCACGAATGCAGGTAATTGGTGGAAATAGAAGCATAAACTCCTCCAGAATGAGGTGGGAGAGGGTGAGTGTTGAAGTGTGCAGCTTGAAGGCTGCCACTGGCAATCTCATCAGATCCCTGGAACCACAGTGGAGCACAAAGCTGGACACCTGCACAGGCAGCAGGTTACTCTGTTCTTACAGGCACCACCCTCAGCTGATGTAGATTAGCCTGGCTCCAGGGATTCTGGAGCAATTTCAGCTGCCTGTCTAATGGAAAACGTTTGAAGAACAGCAGCAAAGCCAGAGTGTAAATCCTGGTTCCAGGACAAGAGGGTATGTGAGCTGGAGCAGGACAGGTCCCTGGCTGTGTTGCGAAGCTCGTGCTGTGCAGTGTCGCTGTGCTTTTCTTGCTAGGTTCTGATTTCGTACACTGCCCCAGGCTGTCACTTCTGCTCCCTCCCAGGCCCCTCGAGCTGCTTTAGAAACATCACACCACTAAGCTCAGATTCTTGTGTGGTACTGGTGTGAGGACAACACTAATTCCAGTTGGTTGTACTGTGCTAATACACACTTGACTTACACACACATGAATGTTTACACACACTCCTGACTGCCACTGTCCACACAAGTGGAGTTTTCTAACTTTGAAAACACAAAGAGTATATCATAGCTTGTCCTGCCTAGCCAGATCTGCAGACCCTAATCCAGGTGGTTTTCACAGGAATAACCTTGCAGAATCCAGTGGAACTGGAACCCAAGTTCTGAAAGCCCTAGATGTAGGGGTTGGAAGTTGAGGAGCTCATTATGTGGCTGCTTCAGGAAGGGCTACAATCTGTAATTATTTCATGTCACTTACTCCCAGTAGCTACTTCAGAAACTGCATGTAGCGTCACCATCTGTTTTAGCATCTTCAGTGCCGCCTTTCACAGCTGCTCTTCTCCAAGCCTCACGGTCCCGTTTTGCCTTGGTCCTTGCAGCTGCCCCGCGGGACACATGATCCTGGAGAACGCCTCGGGCCGGCAGTGCGTGTACACGGCGTGTGCCGAGCGGCCCTGCAACTACGGCACCTGCGTGTCCCTGTCCCCCACCGCCTTCCAGTGCCACTGCCCCGACGGCTACACCGGCCGCCACTGCGAGGTCACGCTGGCCATCTTCCACAAGGACACGGGGCTGAGCTTCACCTCCCTCTTCGCCATCTGCGTTTGCTTCCTGGCGCTCTTAGGTAGTTACGGCAACTACGTCTTGTATTACCTGTGGTGACCTCACGTGTCCATCTGTCCTGAGCGCTGCTCGGCTCATCCTCCTGCTGGAAAACTCTGTTTCCTGAGGGAGACTTGACTCTGCCTTCATTTCTTTGCCGTGGTCCCATCACTGATTTCTCATCCCTCTGTGCATCCATCGCTATGTGAATCAACATTTGTGAGCTTTGGAAAGTCTCCGCAGTTTTATTTTCTGCACACTTTCACCTCGTTGCTGAGGAACTGTTCAGGTGCATAATTGGAAGCAAATGCCGTTGAACAGCAAGAGTGGAAATTGCTCCCAGATAAGCATGGTTTAAAATACTGCTGAGCTTGAAATGGATTTTTCAGTGTAGGAGAAACTTCCTGTCCAATAGGAACACACACAGTCAGGCAGGAGCCGACTCTGCATCTTGCCAGTTGTGTCCCAGCTCCTAAACAGCTGCTTTTGGCTTCCTCACCCATTTTGAGGCATAGGCATTGGATCTTGAAGAGGAAAACCAGAAGGATCTTACTAGTGAGGAAGGATTTCACCTTGGAATCTTTCCTGTTTATTCAAATATCATGAAAGTTTGCCTGAGTAAAGACACAGGATTTTTCTCCTGGCTTTTAGTGTTAATGCAGTTTTGTTCAGAAGTTGTAATAAGAGTATGAAAATACCATCATTTTCCCCAACTCTGCTAGATACTATGTTTGCCATGCAAATATGAGCAGCAAATTTGTGGGAAGCTAAGTGGTATGACAGCTTTTGGAATCCCAGGTTAGCTGAGGCTGGTAATAGATCATTGTGTTGGAGGAGTGCAGGGCAGGGACCTCTGTGTACCCCAGTTCCAGTCCCAAGGTCACTTAGATGCTGCTCCACAGAACTGCTGCCATGTAGAGATTCTGTAAGAGATTCCAGTTTCTTTAATTCACTGCACTGGTAATTTGTGATATTCAATGGTTTTTGGTCTTTGAGCTTTTATCATTTTTATAGGGTTGGTAACACAGTGATATACAAGTTTCTATTTATATAATGTTCAGTATCTGATGTTGAATCTTGTTTGTGTAAAATGCACCTCAGCATTTAAGAGAAATGTTTAAATTAATCAATGCTAAGGCAAAATGTGCCTGATTTTTTTTTTCTAGTAAAACATCTAAAAGTCATTTCCCCTTTTGTCTTGTGTCTTCTTGTGTTTCATTTGTGTGCAACTGTTTGTTACTTCAGTTCTCCCCCTCTGTAATGCATTTTGTGTGACAAAGTTTAGCTCCACACAGGACAGAGACAGGTCAGAGACACCACTGGGGTTGTTCAGGTCTTTAACAACTTCGAGCTGCAAAATGCTCTTTAATGGCTTTTCTTCTGTGTTTGGTGTTCACTACACTGAGAAGTGCAAGTCCCCAGACGTTTGCTGAGAAGCCCAGCTTGCAGCCATGCTGGCCCTGCTGTGCACTGGGTTTTACTGGAGTCTGCATCACCTCTGCTCTGCTCCTGTGTCCCCACAGCTCTGCTCAGTGCCGGGTTCCTGTGGGCTCACTGGAAGGCGCGCAAGGGTCTGCACGGAGGCGTCTACCACGGATCTGCTCACCCTGAGGACCTGGAGGACATCAGGGAAAACATCCTCAACTACAATGAAGAAGGGGGTGGGGAGCAAGATGAAGTAAGGATCACTGTTACGTTACAATTAACAGGGGACTGGTGGCTCAGTGTGCTAAGGAAAATATATTTCATGCTTTGTCCTCAGCCTTTGTTCTGCTGATTCAGTCCTGCAACTGGCAGATGAATTATGTGGAAGGCTCTGTACACGAGGGTGCATGTTTCCTAAGCAGAGATAAGTGCCTATCCATTTTTAATTTGTCTTGAAGCAAGTGATCCTGTGTGCGTGTTGAGAGGAGCCTGGAGGGCAAGTTTAGCAGCAGGGAACTGCCAGCTGCTGGGTTTGGTTTCGGGGCTCAGGAGACGCTGAGGTTCTCAGGGCTCATTACTGCTGTAGCTCCAAGGGCTTGGAAGAGCCCGGCGTGACTGTTCCTCATGGACAGGCTCTTCCAGGGACTGCTCCCGGCAGCAGGTGTTCACACCTCACTTGTGAGGAAGAGGAAGTGCTGAATTCGCTCCTCTGAGGCCCTGGGGCATGCGGTGGGTGTGGAAGAACCTCTCTGCATTTTTGTGTTTTGGAGATAAACACACCAGTGAACACAAGCTGTTTATGCTTAGAGTAGAGCAGACTGTACACAGAGCAGGTACTATTAACGCTCCTGCTGGCTGTTCCAAGGTTTTCACGTGCCAGTTGAAGGTGGAGCTTTGAAAGAAAACTGCAGATATTATAGACAAGTACTCTAAATAGATTATTTTCTGACCCACAGGTGTTTGCTATGTTTATAAAAGGTAAGAAAATTCATTGCCAACTGTTTATTTCATGGATTCAAAGGGTGGTGTGACTCTGCAAAGGTAATAATAGTCATGGCACCAGTGTGATGGGCCAAAAAAAAAGCCAGTGATTTCAAAATATAGTAAATTTGACCTGTCCAAAAATCTCAAGTATCTTCAAGAATTTTTAGTTATAAAATATAGAGTGTTTTACAAGGCGACCTGAGAAAATATTCTAACTTGTACAGTATCCTTATTTTCTTGGTGAATTAGTGGGAACGTAATAAAGACAGACATTTCCCATGTGATAACACAGACAGCTATAAATCCCGTTTTCCTTAATCAGATTAACTTCCTCTGCAATATTTCGCAATTTTACACCCAGAAGGTCTCTTTGAGGAAATCTGCAGTTACTGTATAACATGTTTAATTACTTTGGGAGAGTTCTTAAAATACACTCCTTATTTTAAGCACTGGAATCAAATTAGTGACTTGATGATCTTCATCTGAGGCTGTTACTCTGCCTGAAGAAACAGTGCTTGGAATGAAGCCTCGCTGGGTTCTGTGTACTCTTCCTAAATTATTCAGATTTTACAGTTGCTGAGGTTGCAGCTAAAACTTTTTAAGCTAAAACCTAATTGTTTGTCTAGATTAAAAAAACAAACAAACCAACCCCCAAAATATCCAGAATTACAACACCTTAATTGTGTTCTGACGTTACCTTAACAAAAGAATCATGAGGGCACTTGGACAAGAGAGTTTTGTTTTCATAACATTAGTGGAGGGTGGGGCTGTGGGCAAAAGAGATTGTCTTATGAAGGACTTCTGCATCTGAAATAGATAAAAGTATCCCTCAGAGAAATCAGGAGTTCATAAAAATTGCAGGAGGTCACAACATTGTTGAGTACACACTGAACTCAACACCAGATGTTGTTAATGGCCAGGTCTGGACCCAGGGGCAGGGGTTGAGTTGGGTTCGTAGATGGGCAGCGAGGAAGAGTTTATTATCAGGAGAAATGTCATTTCAATGAACAGTTAATAGCAGTGAAGGATGATTTTAGCATCACCCAGTTCAGTGGGGCTGGACTGAGCCTGCACTTAGGGCGTGCCTAAGGCAGGGATCTGGGCTGTAGGTCTGTGTTCACCAGAACACTCCTCAGTCTCTGGATGAGTGGGAATAAGCAGCTCCTGTCCCAAACCCCCCTCTTGCCACTTACATGGCTCGATTGCAGGTGGGGGGTTTTAAGTCGTTCTCTCTCCAGGTGAAATTCAGTGAAGCTCAGAGATTACCTGCGGTCATCTCTTACAACATGGTTATGCACAATTCCATGTGCAGGAGTACAAAAGGAGTTTTTTGGGAAGTGCTGATTCCACAGCTCTGCCACCGATGGCTCCTATTCCCATGAACAGTATTAGCAATACAAATAATCACTTGCTTGCTTTAATGACCTCTGCCTCCCACTGCCTGTCAGCATTCTTCTTTGGCCTGTAAATCAGTGCAAGGACCCAACCTTTGGGGTGTAGAGAGGGGAAGGATGATGTGGGACAGGACTTCACTTCTTTCTTGCAGGTGGCACAAAAATTCTGATCAGTGAATCAGCCATTAACTGTTGGCTTTGGCAGTTTAGTGCCTGAGGCTGTGGCACAATTCCCAGGCAGCATTTACTGTGGCTGTGCTGGGAGGGAATTAGTGACTTTTTTGGGACTGGGTAGCTCTACTTGGCTTTTACAATTGTGCCACTTCTGTGAAATGTAACTAGCTATTATTCCAGAGACTGATAAAATTTTACCAGAAATCACAGTAGATTTTTGACCTACTACTGCAGAAGGATTTCTTTAATGTGCTGTTTGTGAATATCCTTTCTCAGCTCTTCTGCCGGGCTTGGTATCAGTGTTCAGTGATGATAAGACACTCAGATCTGAATTTCAGGGCAAAAGTTGGTGCATTTCTGTCATATTTGTTTAACTTTTGGTATGAAATCGGGCTTGATTCTGGCGCTGAGCACAGCAGTGCAGACTGCAGAGGTGTTCGCTCATGGGTTTGGGTTTTCTCAGGTGCATTGCAGGTGGCAGAGTCGGTGGGACACCCAACCCTTCAGGTGTTCACACTGGACAGACTGGCTCGGGATGACTCCTTCTTTAACCCCACTAGAACACGAACTTTTGGCACCTGTAGAGAACACTAATCTGCTGTGCCCGGTTTCTCCCTGCAGGACGCCTACAACATGGCAGAGCTGCAGGTCTCCATCCAAGGCAGCCCCGCCTACTCCCTCCACAAGAGGAAAGCAAGCCCACCCCAGCGGCGGGGCCTCGCCGGTGCTGCCTCCCCCGGCCGGCGGGGCCAGCCCGGGGCAGCGGGGCTGGCCGGGGCCGCTGTCCCCAGCGCGGATTTCGGCCGGTTCCTGTCGGGGGTGCTGCGGGAGGCCGAGCGCCGCGCCCCGGCCGCGCCCCCGGACTCGCTGCGGGTGTTCTGCACCGAGGGCGCCGGCTCCAGCGCCGGCAGCCTGAGCTCCCTGAGCTCCGCGGGGCTGGCGGAGCCGGGCTGCGAGCGCATCCACGAGTGGGGACCTAAGTTTGAGAAACTGAGGGAACTCTACTCACAGAGAGACGCCGGGGACCTCTAGGTCCCCAGGGCTGCTGTTTTCAATTCTGGAAGCAAAGGTGAGGCACAGTTTATGCTGCTCCTGCTCTGTATTGCCCCCACCCCGCCTTTTTTCCTTGTGGCAACCGGGATTCAGATTCCCACTAAGGAGGCACACTTGGCAGCTAGTTGAAAAATGAGAAGGAGCTAATCTCGGGTTATCCTGGGCATTTGCATCTTGGGATATAAACTTACTGGGGAAAATAAAGCGAGAATTTGGGGCACTTAGTCACTCACCTGCAGTGGTTAAGAAGCACAGGTATTTTGTTGTCACTGAAGTAATGCAGGAGGGATCCGGTGCACACAGCCTGAGGTGTGCTGGAGCCCCAGGGAAGCAATGCTGGGTGTGCAGTTTCCACTGGTGCTTTAACAGTTTATTTGAAGAAAAAAAGCACATTGTCTTTTCCTTGTGCAAATCAAGTCCACGTTGTACTATATCCCTCTTGTTTCCCACACTGGGCCCAGTGACAGCCCTGCTCCCTGAACACACTGCAGGTGGGAGTCCATGGATCCAGGTAAAGGAATGAAGCGGAGGGATGGTGAACTGGAACTTCAGCTATAACGTGATGAAATCCCTTTATGCTGCCATACAAGTGCAGAAACTGGATTAAGGCACAACACATGAAGTCAGGGGCTTACGAGTACATAATTTTCCTAAGGAAAAGGCCAGGTTTTCTGCCTCAAAGGGGGCTGGTTAGGAGTTTCAGTAGCAATGACCACAGTTCACCACAATCTCTCATTCCCAATGAGCTACTAAACTGAGCCTAAACCAGCCTGAACTGTGTCATTTGCATCTACAATCATGTCCTGCACGTTTTGCTAAACCTCCTTTGATAGAAGCACTTCAGAAATTAGGTTTGAGAGGCTGAGACTGACTGTTCTCCAGAAGCACTGACTAGCCACAGTGGTAGCCATGTAATGCTGTGCCACAAGGAGCTGACTGGGGGGATACAAATGCACTTCCAGTGAAGACAAAACCCCACATCCCTTGGATATTGTCAGACTGCCCTGTATTTAGGCTGTCAGAAGACTGAAGGTCTTTCCTGTATCCAGAAAAGAACTTCACCCACTACTGGGACTTCTAAAAATAAGATCCTGTGATATACAAAACCTTGAGGACAGAGAAACACAGAGAAAAACTAAGAGCAGTACTAAGGGGTGGAATTATGCTCTAAATTATCAGTCCCTTTTTCAGACCATTTAATGTCCAGCTACTATGCTGAATTTTTCTTAAATGTGACAATATTTGGAAGAGAGAAGGTGCCACAAAATTTTTTTTTTAATTTAAATTGAGACCACTTGTACAGATAAATGGAGTACAGTGCAGCAACCCCAAAATCTTAAGCTGTGCTGTTTCTCTATGTATTAGATGTAAATTATATCTATTATAATATGTAAACTATATGTAATATGTACATTATATATTATCAGCTAATAATATGAATATAGCCTAGTTTCTATTAATTTGTTTCATTAAAACAAAGCATGAAACAATGTATTGTAAAGGACATTAAAACTGCTTTGCTCACAGTTGCATCAGTAGCTTGTTTGGGGAGGTCTGGCTTTTATTTGTATCCATATATTAAAACCCATGACTGGGTGAATGCTGTCTCAGGGCAGCTCAGTTTGCATGTTCCCCAGAGGAGAAACGTTCACACAGGACCTTGTTTTCACCTGCATTTGTGACTCACTCTGGGAAGTCTTGAGTGCACCACTGAGCACTCGTTACACTCTGCAGAGGGTGGGCATTTCCCTCTGGAAAAGCTAAATCCCATTTTTACCTACACCCAATGGTTTTGGTTCACAGACAGCACAGAGTCTGTGACTTTGTAATTTTACTGACACATTTGCCTGTGATGAGACCTTGGCTGAAGCATCTTGCAGTGCTCACAAGTCCAGGGTGCCAGCTCCTGGATTGCACGACCTCAGCAGTCACAAACAGCATATGGAAAATGAACTAAATATCTATTATGCACAAAAATCTATTCCTTCCCTGAACAGCAATAGTTTTGTCTACACACCTCGTGTTCTTCCCATCCCTATGGACACGATGTTGCTTTGGCTGGTTTTAATTTAATTTAGCCTGTAAGCTCCTTGGGGCAAAGACTGTCTTTGTTTGCCTGTGAAGTGTCCTGCCTGTCTCAGGCACCGCATAAACAATAAACCAGCCTTCTGTCCAGGGAGTCTGTGCCTTGTTTGTGTCTCAGGTTGACTAAAGTGTGGACTCTGTTGAATTATTGCCCTCTCAGTTTTGATCAGACACTTCCACAGATGGGGCTCACGGGTGCTGTGCTGCCTGAAATGCTGCTGCTGGTGGGATCAAGATCCAGTTACACGCTCAAGGGACACGTCCCCACCTCGGGCTTTTCCCACAGACCACCTCACTCTCAGAGCCTGGACATGGAGGGCTCAGTCCCAGCTGTCAAAACTCTTCCTCCATCCCTGAGGACCTGGACTGGTCCCGGGGTGAGAGTGACAGCCAGCCCCAGCACAACTGTGTCTCCTGGTGCCCGTGGGTGACAGGCATGGCTCACACAGAGCAGCCACAGAGCTGCTGAGGCTCAGATGCTCAGTGCTCTTCCCAAATGTTGCTGCTTCTTCCCCCAGTACAGATGTGGCCCTAATTTGTAACCAAACATTAATAGCAACATCCCCTCAGCCTCTGAGCTGCCTCTGTACTCACAGTCAGCCCCACCTTGTAGAGAACATACAGAATAAAACGAAAGGGCAGGAAACATTTCCAAACTGCTCCAGGAACTTGTGTGGATACAATCTCAGTAATAGGACACACTCATTTGCAGCTGTCATGCCCTATTAAAGCCTACTCTTCCTCTTTCCAGAGATTACTAATTAGTTCACTTAATTTATCTGTTTGAATTTGCATGCTGCTCTTTTAATTACTGTGCAGTTGCTGAAATCATATCCTCACTTGTTCTGCATTTACACAGACACACACAAATATTTCAGTGCCTCTACAAAAAGGTTTATCCCAGCACAGCACTGCCATGGCTCACAGGGAGAACAGCTGGCTTTCCACGGAAAGCTGTGCCATGGGTCGGGGGGAAGGAAAAATATTGAATAAAAAACCCCATCAAGTCCCTAGGTAGTGGGATTTTCAGTAATCTACTACTTTTATTAATCTTCTTCCATGTTCTTTACGGACTTTAAACATGTAGTAAGAACATTTTATTTAGTATAAAATATTTGTAGAGGTCTGAAATTTAAATAATCATGTGGATATTAGTATTTAATCTGTCTGCCTGTCAACTACATTAATCTTTGTGGTTTTCCCCTGTTAAAATAACATTCCAAGTACATAACATGGAGCCAGCCATAGGAAAGCTGACTGTCCTTAGGTCTGACCCACTGACCAGCAGGTTTAGAAGGGAAAACATGGCTGTTAGGAGCAGGATTAGGTGAGCAGAAGAAAGTTGAGCCATTTTCTTAATTACAGAAATGCCAAAACCCACGGCTGTCTCCTGGGGATTTAAAGGAGGATGTTCTCTGGAGCCCAGAATCCCCTCTATGCAGCACACCACGTGTGGATCACATCCCATCAATTAAATTAATCTTACAGCAGCCCAGTCTGTACCTAATTAACGCTGGTGACAAACTCTCCCAAGCCCCCTTGGGCCAGTCCAACACGCGGGAAGCTGTGACTGCCCTGGGGAACCACAGGGGAGGCAAACACATCCCACTCCTCCTGCCACAAGAGTCCCACATCAGGACATCCTGCTGCACACACAGCCCTTCAAATGTTCTTCACTCCTAAAGAATGCACCTTTCTGTTCATTTAAAATACCAAATTTAAGCTACAGTGTGGAAACAGGTAGGTCCCTGTTGGTCAAAGCATTTAATATATGATTTTATATATATATACACACACACACATATATACACAGTTAATCTATATTAAAAAATAAGTAAATAATTATATTTATTTAAATGGAGAAACCGCCTCAGTCTACTGACCTTGCTGGAGTTAACCTGCATTGGGTGATGCCTGGTAAAAATCATGGCTGATACCTGTAGTTTGTAACAAAGGAAGTGCAGCAAGCTGTTAAAACACAAAGGTGATTCCAAAAGTCAGTGATAAACACAATGTAATGAGCTTGAGAAGTCAAAGCTTCCTGCTTTCTCCATATGCACTGAAACAAATCTGATTCCCTAACCAGGCCTTTCTCAGTCCATCCCAACATAAAAACAAGCAAAACAAGGTGATTTTCAAATTACACAATTTATTTAGTATACAATAGTCATTACATCTCTTTACAACAACATATTATAAAATAACTATGTTAGATCTCACCATCAGAACACTGAAACGAGAAATGAAAATACACTTATGCATCTCAAGGGCTTTTCTCTCCTAAAAACATTCTGGCTCCTTGATAGCATTTTGTCTCTGCAATCCAAATAAAAGTAATTCATACTACAACCCCACCGATAATTTGCAGCATAAAAGTCCTCGTGGGCCCCAAGGAACACGTAACAAGTCCTGTCCCTGCCACTCCCACTGCTGGGTATCAGTAAGACGTGGGACCTCTGCGCGTGGGAGGTGCAGCCCTTCTGCCCCAGCCCTCACAGCTGCTCTGCCCTCCGGGCCTTGTGCAGCTCCTCCATTGCCCAGGGGCAGGGAGGAGCTGCTCCCTCTGAGCTGGAACTGCCTTTGTTCCCTGGCACTCTGGGATTTTCTGTTTTAAGGAGGTTGGCGTCCGAATGCTGCTACAGTCCCTGGAATATCCCTTAGTGTTAAACCTTTCTGATAACCTCTCATAATCTTTCTGTTTAAAAAACCCCAAACAAACCAATTTGCACTTGGTAGTTTCTATGAAAAGGTTAAATTTCTCCTTTGGCAATATTAGAGACTGCATTTTTGAAACAAGTCTATTTAAAAATAATTATTGTTACAGTCAGGACTACTTAGTCTCAGCTGCTACCTGCAAGTAAATTCTGAAGACAAGAGGGTATCCTGGGAATCCCTCACCTCCACCAAAGGAAAGTTATTGCACTTTTCCAGAAAGATCCAACTGCATTTTAGAACGAGCCAGTACAGCCCAGACATACTTTACCTTTCGTGTGCTTGTTTTCAATTACTGAAGGCACTCACTGAGGGATTCACTGACCCGGGCTTGCAGCAAGAACAACCATGCATCATTACAGACCTAATTAAAGTTTTAATACTGATTAAAATGTTTTATTATTGTATTATGTTAAACTGCAGTGGTCTCCAACCTCATTAAGGGATACAGGCTAGGAATTACTCAGGAGTTTCAGCTGCTCAGTGCAACAACCCAGCTCCTGTCAGTGTGTGATTTAACACAGCCTGGCTACAGCACAGCCCTCAGTGCCAGGCAGAAAGGCAGAGGGATGTTCAACATTGCTTAATGAGTATTTACTGAATATAAAATTGTTTGAGCATGTGACATAACCATCTCCATCTCTTCAGTAATTTACCTTGGTACAACTGAAAGGGAAAACACCTAAATCATCTGGAATTGGAGCCCAGCTCAGTTGTGAAAGCTAATCTCATTACACATCTTGATTAAATTAAATGTGGAGTTTGCTATCTGTAGCACTTTAAGTTTCCCATCATTAGAAATTAATTGCAGTGGTAATTACTGTAACTGAGTTATTTGCACAGGCCACAAACACTCTTATAGGTGTTCAAATGTTAATTCAACCTGGGCCTAGAGGCACTTGATTATTACAATTCTGTTTTTCATAAGAAACAAATGATCCTAGTGGATGTCTAACTCAAGCTGAAGAATACTGTGAGACTTCCAGATTTAATTTCTAATTTCAATCTAAAACCAAAGCAGTGCTAAAAACACAGCAAAAGCCATGTGGTACCTTCGTAACATTTAGAAATCCAAAACAGTTCACGAAGTTCTGGCTGGTAAAAAGACAAAGGGTACAAACAAATCACAAAATTCTCAGCATTGAGGCCTGGCTTCACTTAATCTTCCAAGTCATTTTAAAATACTGGTAGTCTCTGTTTTAGGATAAAGAGTAAGGACACAATGATTTCGTGCTAAAATTTAGAGCTTTGTGTCTGAAACAATACAAAGCAAAGCTCTACTATCTGAACATATTTGAAATACCAAAGTTCCCCGCTTAGTTAGAGATGAATTTTTCTGTTGTTTAATTTTGATATCCTACTGGGATTCATGTGGGGAGAAAAAGCATCCCCTGTAGTTCAGAAAGTATATACAGTAAAGTGTTGTGAGGATCCACACTGAGAAATTCGGGTTTTTGTTTGTTCTGAGCATTTTACAAGGATACAAACATGCAACATGTATCAAGCATGCTCCAGCCTTTATTCTCACTAGAAATACCTAACACTCCATCATTAAACACTTAATGTTATAAACCAGTTTGTTTCTGATCACTAAAAACGCTGGACCAAAGATTAAAGTTTTTTTCTTCAAACTTGTTTTCTGAATCTGCACTCACTGATTCTGCAATCACACTCACAAGCTTGGAAACTCATATCCACATACATTCCCAAAGAATTTAAAAAAGAGGCACTGAAAGAGCACAAGGATCTGTCAAAGAGGATCAGACTGTGACAAAGCTTCATTTTGTGACTATTTTCAGGATTCACAAAGATAATGCATACCCAGGACAGGAGCAGCATGGGCTGATTTCACTGAATTTCTATCATTTGAGAGGAAAAATCTGAACTGCTGAGCAGATTCACAGGCTGGCACTCACCAGTGCTCCCACAGGCTGCTGCCTTTGTCTGTCTTCCAATCAGTTAAAATGGGAAAACAATTGTCTCCTAAGTAGTCAGAGGGTCAGAATTCATAATCAAAATGGTCCCTGCTAGAATTTGTTTCTGAAACTATGAAAATTTTGGCAACATCAAGAATGTTATCAAAACTAAACTGTCTAAAAAAAAATAAGAAATCACAGTAATTAAACAAGAAACCATAGATGTAAAATGTCTTACAAATGTAACCTGTTTGTAAACTTCATCTGCATTTCCTAAAGTGGGTCCTAGCAGTGAAACATTGAACTTGAAGCCGTGGTTGGAAACGTTATTTATGCTTGGCAAGTTTGTAAACATGGAATGTTTTGTTTTGAAACACCCTGGTGAAGTGCATGGTGTAAGAAGGAAGGTTTTTTTTAATTTCCTCACAGAAGCGAGGATACAATGAAGGTTTCAGATCAGGTTCATTCTCTCCCAAACCATCCATGATCTGCAATGAAAAGGAACAGGTGTGTGAAATACCTTTAGCCAATTCACAGTTACAGGCAGTAACAAGTTCAAAACAACCTCAACAATTCACTGGGTCATGCTGGCCAGGTTTGTTCACAGTATGGAACAAGTGGGAGGAAGAAAACAGCTTTAAACCAGTAAGACTTAACAGTATCATCTCTATATGGATAAGGCTGTTTTCTCAGAGGTCCATATCTGCTTTGGCCTGTGCAGTCTGCACTGGCTCCACCTCAGCCCCAGAAATCCCTGAGAACTCCCCTGACACAGAGCAGTAACACAACCCCACTGCTCCTGAGGGAACTGAAGCTCTGAAGTGATTTACATCTGGCAGGGAACAACAATCGTGTGCTGCTAACCTGGAGCTCATCAGGAAGTGATTATTTATTCTGCCCAGGCTGAACTCCCCCATTTTTATTCTCAAATACCATTAAAAGCAAGCAGTGTTCAATTTGGCCACTTCAACAATGTCTAAAAGCTCCAGTGGGTTTTCCTTCCCACAGTGCGAACACCCTGCGCCACCTCAAATCGTAGCTGTATTTCAGAGGGAACTGCAGCAAAATGTACTTTGTTTCTAGATCCTGTCTCTCACACTTACATGGCCATTGGCCACATCCAGCAAGTCTCGCAAGCGGCAGCCTCTGCTGTGCCTCCTCTCGTAGCAAATGCTGTCCTCCAGGATCACGTAGTCCGTGCCGAAGGACCGCAGGATTCCGTGCACGTCACCGGGAGAGCGCTTGGCGTAGATCTGGTAAATCTGGGGAACGAGAACGCTAAGCTCTAACACACGTGACATCACCACTATTGCTTTGTTTGCTCTGCCATGACTCCTTTATCTTGAGCCAGAGAAAGAACTGAGACTGAGAAACCACGTGATTTGAATTAAATATTACAGGACGCTCTAGAAATGCCTTATTCAGTAGCTACTTGGAGTTTTTGTGTGTGATGCCGTGATGCTGCTGACTACAGCACTGGATGGTGCTGTCAGACTTGAGAATGTCTAAATTACAGGAAAGGGTAGGTGAAAACAGTCTCCCCTGCTTTGTGTGGAGTTTCTCAGAGTGGTTTCTATATAAAACGTTGGTCTGGGAACTAAAGGGAGTATCAGGAAATGCTTCATGTGGGTTTAACAGCCCAAGGATCCTCTGATGCCACAGTAGCTAAACCAGTCCCTTGGGACCAGCTGAGTACCCAGGCACAGAGCTGTTCAGACACACACAAGCTGCCAGAAGTGAGTCAGGAGATTCCCAAAGTAGCTAAACCCTGGGCCTTTATCTGTCAGTAAATCACCTCCATGAGTAAAGCACATGTTGCCACTTGCAATGTGCCATTTCTTTTCTGGAGTGGAGCCACTGACATGGGCAAGAATCATTTAAACAATCAGAATCCTCTTACCTGCTTTGTTCTCTCCCTCAGGTTCTTATCCTCATAGTGGGGATGGTTGGTTAAGGTCCGGCCAGTGCACAGTTTGACTCCTGCCAACAGCTGCATGCTCCCAGCAAACACTGCTGTGTTTGGAGTGTTTGACCTAAACAAACGTTGATAAGTCTGAGGAAGTCTCTGCAGGGGCATTTTTGCAATGCTTGTGAGAGATCAGAAGGAAAAAAAAGACTGCAAAAATATTTTTCTGCCTTCCCTCTATTCAGGGAGCAAACTGTTCAAGCAACTGTTTTCTTCAAATATGAAGTGGAGAAATTATGACAATACTCAACTGCAAATAAAAAATTTACTAAGCACTATGAAGAAATTTAAGGAAAACATGATCCTGAAAATTTCAAACTATTTCCATAGTTCATCTATTTCTCAGGTTCATAAAGCCCTTGAATATTTATAGGTTTCTATATTGTAATCCTTTTAATATTTCAAGAAACTTTTTGTGACTTAGGTTTATGTCTGATATATAAGGTACTTCGTATAAAATGAATTATTAAATCTGAATGGTAAAACTTTCTGTTCCTGTCCTGGCATTCACCATTCACTTGGAATGAAAACTTTGCTACATGAGACATTAATCTTCCTATTCTGATAGGAAGGGAGGGAACTGTGGGAGGGACAGCTATGAAAAAAGACATCCCCAGTTACAAAAAGCTAGGGCAGGAGGATGCAGAAAGATGCCAGATAGAAATGCTGTCACTTATTGGTACTGCAGCCTTTGAGATTTTAATATGCCAGTGTCTAGAATTATTTCTAAATAGCAGTCTTGGTATCTCAGGGTTACTTAAATACCCATAAAGAAAAAATTACTTTTGTTCATCTTCCCCCCCAGCAAGTTTGCAATCTAAAATATTTGTAAAGCCACAACAGAAGGGCACAGCAAAGAGAAAAAGTAAAAATGCCAGGCAATAGATACTCCTATAATCAGGCTAATTAAAACTGGCCATAGTATGCTGAAGTGTCTTCTAGTGCTTAGTAGGCACACAACCACGGAAGGGTCTATGAAGACTAAAACAACAGAAAGAAGCACACATTAAATTGAGTAAAATGAAATTAGAATGTGAATAGGTGCCTAACATCCCCATACGTGCACTAAAGTACTCCAATAATTGTGACATTTTGGGGTGCACTTCAGGGAGCCTTTGGAAACTCCAGCTACACAGTCAGTCTTCTTTAAGCTCCATGATCAGCTTGAAAATGTTGAGAGACGAGTATTAAATTTTACTATCGCCTTTCAAGAGATTATGCTTAGCAAATGAATTAATAATTGCAAACCCTTCCTAAAAAATCTTGCACTGGTACATTAATCTCATCTAGTATTTTTAATAGTCCAGTATTTTTAATAGTCCAGTTTACTGATAGACTAGGTTTTTCAGCACTTTATAAATCCAGTTTCATTTTAAAGTCAAAATATTTAATCTCTTAAGAAATTATTTATTACTTAAAATATTCAAAGCCACAAGTGTCATGATGTGCATGTTTCATTAAAAGAAATTAATTCCTTTTAGAATTTAGTACTATGCAAATGGAATGGCCCTGACAGGCTGTCAGCCAGGACTCATCCCTGGATCTGCAGGGAAGCACAAGTCTGTAGGACTAAGCTGCAAAGGACATGGGCTGGACTCACAGAGGGAATGGGTAGAGCTTAGACATCCTAATGGAAACGATGATTCTCAAAGAATGTACAACATGTTTCTGTGTTTATGCCTTCTTCTAGTGTGGTAAGTAGGTTTCTGTGTTTGTTCACTATTAGATAAAATTTCAAAACCTGACTGGCCTTACCAAGGCAACCTTGCACTTCTGATTGCAGATTTGCATTATGAGGGGCTCTTTGGCAGCTCAAACTTTCTTAAACCCACTCACACAGCCCCTCCCAACAAGTACCAAAGGCAAAACCTCAATCAAAAAAGCAAATAAACAAAAAGCCAAACCAACCTGCAGCCTCTTTTCTTTAAAAAGAAAGCTAAAGGAAATGGCGATAGTGGCCTTTACCCATAACCTCCTGGTAAAAATGCTTGTCAAAAATGTACTCACAGAAGATGCTGAGTTGGAAGGAACCCCAAAGATAATTCATGCAGCTCCTGTCCCCGCACAGACACCCCAACAATCCCACTCTGTGCCTGGGAGTGTTGTCCAAAGGCTCCTGGAGCTCTGGCAGCCTTGGGGCCGGGACTATTCCCTGGGGAGCCTGGTCAGTGCCCAGCACCCTCTGGGGGAAGAACCTTTCCTGATCTCCAGCCTGGCCCTGCCCTGGCCCAGCTCCAGCCGTTCCCCCGGGGATTGTCCCTGGTCCAAGGGAACAGAGATGGGAGCTGACCCTCGGGATGAGCTGCAGCCCCCAGGGAGCTCTGACCTCAGCAGACAGACCACGTAGAAGCTTCAGGGTTCTATTCCTCCCCTTTCCAAAAGCACCCACTCCTGCCCAGAAGGGGTGAAATACAGCTGAGTGCATTCTTCATTTACCAGATATAAAAA
Organism: Atrichornis clamosus; assembly: GCA_013400975.1. Classification (NCBI taxonomy): domain Eukaryota; kingdom Metazoa; phylum Chordata; class Aves; order Passeriformes; family Menuridae; genus Atrichornis; species Atrichornis clamosus. The sequence continues at coordinate 71,119 of WBMZ01013605.1, forward strand.
GTTTTGCCAACACTTCCTCCTCTCCCTATACCTTACAGACAATCCAGTGACCCTCGCCTGCTTTTCAAACAACCACTTTGGTCCTGGGTGGAGTTTAAAATCCCGTCTTCCACGTGCAGGCAGGTATTTCCCTGAGACTCAGATTGACACGTTTGAAGCCCTAGGAAATTATAGTCCTTCAGGCACATCACTGTCCGTATTTTCCTGGGCCAGCTCAGACATTCCCAGAGCAGCAGGAGCTCCTGGAAGCTCCTGCTTCCTCCACTGGCAGTGCCTGGAGCACAAGCCTGGCGCTGGATTTCAGTGCCCTGGGCAGAGAGCTGGGAGGTGACACCGGCGAGGTGGCACTGAGCCCCATGCAGGGCCTGCCCTCCCCAGGTCCATCCCCAAGAGCTCTTGTGGGTGGCCACTGCCGAGCACTGGAGAGGCAGGCGCACTCAGGAGCATTTCCCAGGGACAGGATGATTCCTGCATTCCATGGAAGCTCCTGCCCATGCTCCTGCCTGAGCCAGGCACTGCCCGCAGCGCTCTGCACCCAGGGCACCTCTGGTGCTGCAAACCACTGAATGACACTTCTCTATTACACAAAAGTGAAGCAATTTTTACAACTGTCTCAGCAAATGATGTATAAAATGAAAGGATAATTTGTTTTTATAGCTCTCTGCCAAGCTCCATACCACACTGCCCAACCTGCAAACAATTTATTCTCTGGGAAATGTCACTAAATAATGACAAGGACTTACGGGTCAAACTGATTTACATTATATAATTTAAATGCCATTCCAAGCAGACCTGATGGCATTTTGAACAAATAATCTCATTTGTTTTTGAAGCTCTAAGCTTTCAACAAGTTAATTACAGCTGAGCTAATGGGTAAACTAAGCACTATATTATTTCGTACGAAGCTTTTCTTTACCTTACACATAAGAATTTAGAGAATTATATAAATACTAAAGAGCAACTCATTAAAAATAAAAGGATTTTCCAGGAAGTACTTGCACAGACTATGAAAGTGGTAGTAATTCTTTTTCTTAAACTGCTAAAGAATTATTCTGAGCTAGTTTTAAGGAAGCACTAAGGAAGACATGGCCAACATTGCAATTACAGGTTAATCATTAGAAATAAAATGGCTATTTCTATTAAAAGTCCTCCACAGTTGAACTCTATAGTTGGCTTTCAAAGCCATAAAATCTGACAAGTCTTAGATTATTCCTTTACTAGTGCCTGAGTATGATACAAATCTACAAAGCAAAAGGATTTGAGAAAAGGAGATTCTGAAGAATATGCCATGATAGATTTTTCTTTTTCTTTAAAAGAAAATCTTTTTATTTGCAGAATGCAATATTAAAATATCACAGGTTCAGCTGCAGATGATAGGCAGTAAAGCATATTCAGTCACACTGTCTTGGTTCTTTTTTTTTCCTCTGGTTTGGAAAGACTGAAAATTGCAAAAATGGAAAACGACAGCCACAAGGAAAGAGCAATAAGATGCATTTTTGCTAGTCCCAGCCTCAATTTTACGCATGCAGATTTTGCTCACATAAAGGAAAGCACCTACACCATTGGTATAAACCTGCTTCTCAGGCACTCTCAAATTCATGCCCGAAATTTACTGACAAGTCAGTCAATGACAAAGGATAAACCCAAGAATTTAAGAACAATAATTAAAAAAAAGAAGAAAAAGTGTAATATTGCCTTTAAAGTCTGGAAAATGTGTTGATTTCGGTGTGATTACCCTCGAAAGTCAGGCATGCAAGTAAGAGAGAAGAGTTAAAATTTTAAACTGGCTTGAAATTAAAATGTAGCCATTAATATAAATTATTATAAATCACTAAATGAAAGAACCACCACTGAAACATGGGTGTTTCATTTGCATAACCTTAGAAGCTTTTTAGAAATTTGTGGTGTTTCCACTAATACACAAATTTGCCTGCTTGTCCCCACACCTGGCTCATGCACAGCTGACATCCAACAATGCTCTGCCAAATCTCAGTCTCAGCTGACTTTTCCATGGCTTTGGCTGTTTTCCAAGATTTCTAAGAAGTTTTCCTGTGAGTTTTGGCAACTGCTTATGAAATATTCCACAATTCTAGACAGATTTCCCCTTTAAAGGCAGAAGACATTGCTTCTTTAACACTTACCAGAAGTAAACAGAGTAGGGAAGTTCACGCTATTGATTTGCTCATTCTACTGATATTCTTCCCCATCTCACAAATGAGCATGTTGTTCCTGTTGTCTTAGGGAGAAAGACCAAAACTAAGAATTTTAATGTACCTCCCAGCTGGGAACAGAGCTGTGAACTATCCCTGGCGCACTGGCAGGACCTTCTGGACTTTTTTTTTAAAAGATAAGAAAATGAGGTGGTGGGTAGGACAGAGCAGAAGACTGGGATATGCAAGATCATTATGTAAAAAATTGTGCTCTGCAACTGTACAGATATAAACCAGTAGATCTTCCTGAAAATGCTGTGGCAATTTTAGTGAGGGGAAGAGTAAGAAATGCATCTGCAGACACTTCACAGGGCACAGACTAATAGTTGGCCATTATTCAGATTGTATATTTGGACAAGTTAATATGCATTTAGAGCTAAGCAGACAGAAGGGCTTTCTTGTTGTGGAGAGATTGCAAGACAGATGAGTTATTCCTAATTCACTACTATACATGACGAATTAGAGCTTTTCATACTGAGTTTTAATAATGGATGATTAGTTCCTGACACCAGCCTTGACAGGCCATTAACTACAGCACAACTCTCAAGTGTTAGTTATAGTAAAATAGTTCTCTTACACATCAAAACTTAAGAAAATCTGTCCCACTTAGAGAAACTTACCATAAATTTTGTTGACTGGTATTTAAAGCATAGATAATTAACTCTTCTTTACAGGAATAATATTTCTAAATACAATAAATTCTAAGTGAAAAAACTCCCTGTGTAATTGTCTGCCATGACTTGAAATGAAGAGATGACAAGCACCAGTTTAGCATTCACAGCACTAAGAACACATGAAAAATTATTCTCATTGGAGCCAGTCAAATCCAGTTCATGGCTGGAATAACTCCGCATGCATATTTTATGTATAAATCTATATATAACTCTATATATTGTACACAGGAGACCTGAACTATCAGACATTTACCATCTTTTAATAAAACAGTAGTGCTAAATGGAACTGGCTGGTAAACATTAGTCACAAAAACATGTCAATAAGGCTGCAAAGATTCTAAATGATGGAAAAAATAATGGCCTGCTTTCAAAATAAGTCAGTGAAGGCTCGTAATATATTTTACTTCTAAGTTGCTCCTTCTAGTTTATGGATTAAAGAAACACAACATTATGGAGTGTAAATATGTTGCTATGGGGAGAACAGGCTGGGTGACTGGTTTCACTGAAGTTCATTGCACATGAAGGAAATACTCCAAGGAAATACTTCAAACAGTTCAATATTTAATGTCGTATACTCAGATTTACTTTCAGAAAGTTTTCCTCCATAACATGAAACCGATTTTCTTTTTCTAAAATCACTGCCAGAGTTTCAGATAAATACAAGTCCCAGGAATCTCCCTGGTCAGAACTTAACCTGGAAGTTTTTAGTGGTTATTCGTATGTTAATAGAGAACATACTCCTCAAGTTCACCGCCCTCCAGAGAACATCCTACCTGGCTTTTGTCTCAGCATCTCCTGCATGCAGTATTCCAAACTGTTTCCACCTAAAAAATACCTTCCTATGCTCTGTGAGAAAGCAGAAGTGATGAGGTGGGGTTGGAATAATTAACTCACACTCCTGAAAGACTTTACACCTATGCTTAGCTGTGACAAGTTCAATTAAAAATAATGTGCTCACAGTTTAGAACACATGCTGGGATTAATTCTAACAAGCATGAACAATTTAGACTGTTTTAAAGTCCAAGAAACAGACCGCAGAGTACAAATATTCCAGCCCTACATCCAAGCTTTTTAACATTACAGAGCTGAGAAGGACACTAGGTTAGAGGGGAAAATAAAATGATTTCACTGTAAAGGTCTATGAATGTGAAGACATAGCTATAGTAAGTACAATGAGAGAAGCTTGACAACTCCAAATTTTCCTCTTTTGGCTGGAAAAACTGTGTGCGCTTATGGAAGCAGAGGGATCAGCTGTGCCCTGCTGCACGTGGAACGCAGCAGGGATACTGAACCAGAGCACGGAGCTGTTCTCCACAGCTGCTCATATCCAACCTCCTGCTAACCCACCCATCCCAACCATCCCCGCGGGTCACCAGAGTCCACTGATGAGCTGTGACAAATAAGGAGAACACTATAACTAAGAACATTACATCTACACAAATAGCATTTAACTTAAATAGAGAAAAAATCCTCTTACTTAATCCAGTTCATCAGCTCCACAGTGTCTGGGTCATAGAACTCTCTCAGCTCTGATAATTCATCCATTATTCCTGGCCAGAACTAAAATGGAAACAAAATAGAACAAACTGAAGACAGAATGAACAAAACAGGTTCTGGCTGCTGAAATGTGTAATTTCCTCTTAGCTGACAAGTAATCTTGCCCAGCTCATGCGTAAGCTGCAAGACACAAGTGTATCTTCCCTTCTTGAGAACGGGAGGTGGCTGTCATTGCAAGATGAACACAGTTTCAGAGTTTGAGATCTGCAGCTCCTGCCAGATGCCCAGCAGCATCAGAATTGCCCTTTGTCAATGATGACAAGAGAAGGAAAGGCCCCAGGAATTAAAACTAAGTTTGGAAAGGAAGTGTAAAACTAAATTAAAAAAAGGTAGAAAATCTGTATCAAAAGTAAAGATCATCAGATGTGCTGTGGATGCCATTAATGATATTTCAGAAGTTTGAATTAAAAGAGAACCACTGAAGGCAAAAATAAAAGTGTGACAACAGCAACAACCAAGAGACTATCAGGGCAAAAGCATTTCAAAATTTACTGCAGACAAAGAACACATAAATGAAATCTGGAGGAGAGAAAAAAGGATTGGAACTGATCCTGAAAAGCTTAACTCTCCCCCCAGAAAAGCTAAGAGAACAATGATTGATTTAAGGGTTTATTGTTTAAACTAGTGAATATTCTAGGGCAGAAGGGAGCAATTAAGGAAGATAATGACAATGCTAATGACAGATTGCTGTGCGTCAGTCTTTACTACAGAGGATGTTACAGTGAAACCTACTCCAAACCTGCTTTCTTTAGATAATAAGGATTGCTGGTTTGAAAATTGAAATGCTACAGGAAAAGGTCTTAAGAAAACCCACCTGATAATCTAAAAAGCCATAAATCATCCAATTTATATAATACTGATCCAAGAGTTCAGATGGAATTTGAATGTGGTGATGCTGAGCCCCTTAGCAAACACATGCATTCTTTCACTAAAACTGCAGTTACATGGCAGGACTGGGGGCAGGAGATATAATTGGGCCAATTAAGACACTTAGTAGTTTAACTGCTTACTTGATACATTTGTTCAGGTACTCCTGTCATCTATCAGACAGAGCTATGGCAGCATCACAACTTTTGGGAAGCTTTGGGAAGTAGAGAATGTAACAGACAGATTTCTGCTCTTCAGAAGCTCTCGAGAGATTAGTATGTAAATCCAGCTCTTGTGAAATGAGACTGTAGAGTCTCATAATGAATCAAAGTGTTCTCTTTTCATTACTAAACTGCCCTGGATAGCTAAACATTCTGGTAGCTTGGAGTCCTTCACGGTGGAGACAGAAGGAAATGGGCTCTGCTTTGCTCCTTGGTCAGTGCAACCTGCCTTGTAACCTCCCGAGAACCCAAGGGCACGGCTCCCTGCTGAGTGCAGGGGATATTCCATGGCATTCACTCTAGAGGGTTTTTAAGTCACAATAACACAGTATGCAATTTTTGAGTGAGTACAGGTAGTTTTCACTGGAGAAAAGTTTTGGTAATGGGGCTTGCTATTACTGAATTTAAAAACTTCCAGGTAACACTACATTTGATTAGTAAAGCCAAGAGAAAACTAAGGAACTTCAGGAGTTCCAAATACAACAGAATAAGAATGACAAAATAGATAAAAAGCAAAGCACACAAAAATATGGACCACCAACACTGACAGAATTTTATCTTGTAAATGAAGTGTATGTCAGAGTGATAAAAAGTGTCCGGTGACACCAGGAAAGGATAAAAAGAACAGATGGAGCACATCAGAGATGTAACAAACTGCTCAGAAGAGTAGGGGGATGTAAAAGAAGTTTCCAACTTGTAACATGCTTGTCTCTAGGGCAAAGTCTTCAAGAAAAGAAACCTGTTGTCAAGAGGCTTAAATGAGCACTGAACTGAGCTGTTCAGACTGCTCAGATCACGGGTATATGCTGTAAAATGTGCTGCAATAAATGTCCATGTTTGGAGCAAAAGGACTTGGCCGCGATGAAGATAAAAACACAGTTGGAGAAATTATATGAATGGATAGTTTACTAGCAAACAGAAATCAAGATTGTTTGGCAAACCCAGGAATTAGAATGCTGAAGCTTGGAAGCCAACCTTGACTACCAACAATATACTCAAGAATAACTGACATACAAACACAAACTGATGAGTATTATTGCAAAGTTAAATAAAATGAACACAGATAAAGATGGAATCTACCCACAAAGTATATGAAGTAAAACATAAATAATACTTGGTACTGTATTATGTATGTGTTGTGTTACCTGCAGCACATTAAAAATGCATGGAAATACTTCAGATGTTTGCACTCTATTAATGAAGAACACATGTAAACAGAAATACAGATGTCTCAGAGGTCTCAAAACACCCTGTGCCGGAAATCTGAAAGATAGCTAACATTGTAGCTGCATCTGTATCTCAATAAATTATTGTTCAAGTGATGGATTTGGGGCTGTAGTAACCACATGCCTCAAAAGAGGCTTTCATTAGCTTATTCAGGATTAGGTTAATAATCCCATAAAAGTCCTATTTTGAGGAACTGCACTGAAGAATAGTTCTTCTGACAAATGTAACCACAACAGGGAATGAAACACAAAATTGTTTCCTACAAATTCAAGAGAACTGGCCACAATGACCAGTTAACTTTGTGGTGTATAGGCAAACTGCTCCTGATAAATTGTTTCTGGAAAGGAGAAAGACAAATAGGTCTCTGTTGCAAAAATCTTCCACTGTTTGTAAAATTTTAGAGAGAGAATATAAAAACAGGGAACCTGGGACCAGAGATCAGGATATTCTGTGATTCTCTCAGGCTTCTCACCAACTCTTACAGCTCTGCAGAAAAGACCCACAAAGAGATCCACACCTCTGGCAGCTGAACTGCAAGAACTGACTTAGGACAAAAAAACAACTGAGAGGTGATGAATTTCTGATTCCCACTTAGAACTCTGAAAAATAGTACTTTTAATGTCAGTAAAAATTATTTCCTCTATTTAGAAGAAACACAAAAATTATGCTTTTCAGGAAGACTGAGCACAACTAATGACTGCTCTAAAGCCTATGAATTGGTGGTTTCTGTTGACTTCAGAATGGAATCTGACAGGATTTAAGAACTTTACATCTGCTCATGAAGAGTGGGAGGAAAATTATTCCTAGTGATCTGTCACATTAGACTATCAGAATGTCATGCTCTTGGTATCCCCCATGTCAAAAGAAATGGCATTATTTCTGTCATATTCAGAGATGATGAAAATGGTAAATGACTTCCCTAACCAGCACATCACTTGACAAAAAAAAGTCCTAAAAAGTCCTCTAACAGAATAATAACACAATTTAAGTGCAAAACAGTATTTTTTGACTTTTTGTTTCACTTTTAAAGGGAGAAACACATTACTGCAGTGAACTCTATTAGCAGCTTTCTTAACTGCTTCACTACCACCTTTTTAATTGTAATAATGAAATCAATTTTGTGTTTCTCTGAAGGGAGTTATTTAACAGAAACATTCTCATCTCTGCCTAGTTACTGAAGAAACATCTTCTCCATCAAAGTAGCATCTGAATTTCTGTCTTTTTGAACACAGATTAAAAGAATGGTTTGCCCATTAAATCAATGTTCTAAATCTCACTGCTATGACAGACTGATAATCTTGTACACCTTATTGATTTAAGCATGTTTTATGTATTTACATTTAAATGTCTGACAACAACAGAGTAGACAACACAGGTACTTGACCATTCAACAATTCTATACTTTAAAACATATGAGATGAGGTACAGCAGTATAGAATATTGTGATTATTTCCGCTCCTACAATAAATCATTACACAATCTGCATATTATCCACCACTTAGTTAAACCCAAAACAGACAATTCCCATACAATTATGTATTTAAATAACACCTGCTGACTGACACATACAATCAGATAAACATTTGTATTTATGACCAACTACTTTGGATCAAATGAGTCCAACTGATCCTTTACACACAATTTCACGGGCACAAAGATCCTTCCTTGCTCTTCAGGTAGTCTATCCCCATTTTTAAAATGCCTTAAAAATCTGGTACTTAGTTACTAATAAAACAACATCCTTCTAGGAGAAAAGGAAAATTCTATGCAACTAAAAAATGCCAAAACATTCAGAAAAAATTTCTTACCTTATATGAAATGTACAGTAATGTAATTATTGGTATAGAATACTTAATCACCTGCGTCTAAGAGAAATTGCAAAAAAAAAAAATAATTGGTTATTCTGATGATACATTTAATAGACTTAATTTTTAATGCATTGATGTCTGAAATATTTAACATGTAGGGAAGTTTAGAGATTGAATTTTAAGACCATATTCTGATTTTCTTTTCAAGTAAAACCCTAATTACAGACCCATCACAAATGATGGATTTATATCTATGTATTTAAATCTACATTCTACAAAGTGGAAAACACTGTGATTCAATATAATTGACTGCAAGGGTCTCCTCAGACTGCTGATGATTTCTTAATATGGTGACTTTTTTAGCAAAATTGTGGTTATTTTTCATAGCCACATCTATATTGCCATCTAGTGTATTCCAATGGAACTGTTTAACATAGAAACCACTAGAAAATAGATTTTACTTACTAAATTTATACAAATGTACAGCAGAGTACCTGTAGTTAAGAGAACTACAAACAATAGTCATCTCTGAGCCTTGATTTGGTTTAGATATGGACCAAAACCCACTGGAAGAAATGCTGTAAGTACAGTGCTAACCCTCTGGGATGTGTAGAGATGGACACACTTCAGGACAAGCTTCCAAACTTCTGTACTGCACAGGCCAAAGGATGCAAATACACACATGTGGGATGTCCAGAGGTACTTCATTCTGGAAAAACACAAGTTTTTCATGATCATCTGGAGCTCTGCCAAGCTGCTTGATGAGAGCAGTTAATGTCTAGAGAAATTCTGAACACATTCTTGGATTTTCAGGACTCTGAAGTAACTGAGTACGACACTGACTCTGCACTTTGTTATGTGCTCTTGAGAACATCTCTATTCCCAAATTTCCATTCTTTATGGCAAAATTTTGGGAAATGCCTCAGTCTACAAGTAGAAACCACGGAGAGAAACAAGATTCATGATGCTATCAGTTAGTGGTCAGCATTTTACGCTCTTTCAAAAACATGCTCGATCACCCAAACAAGCCCTTTAATTTTAAAAAATATACCTCATTGTGCTTAATGCCAGACATCCAAAAAGAACTGTGTGAACTAAGTTGTAAGCAGCATCAGGCTTCAGTGCTATTGTGCATTCGTCCATTTTTTCCATTAACCGGGCTTGATTTGAACCACTAATTGAAGAAACAAACAGTATCATATTAAGTTCTGCAACATATTTCATATACTTATCTGCATTTTAAAAAGCATTGAATCTTTCTGATGCTAGAAAGCAATACCATTGTTATCTGCTCACAATCTTCTTTGTATCTATAACACAATTAAGCCTGATACCACCAACTTGATGCAGCATCAGGTATTTCTTTTCACGTGTTGATTTCTGGAAATACAATGGGTTTAAATGAGCTGGATTAGAATGAGATAAAATTGTTTACAGCAAGGCAAGCTTGTTTTTACTGCAGCTACTCCCATGTTCACAGGGCTTTTGATGAGAGTGAAGAATTTAACTGTGATTTGTGGGGTTGTGCTGGTCTGTCTGGATGCTAATAAAGCCATAGATTGGAAGTAAAGTTAGAGAAAATGAGCCCTGAAAGGAGTGGTTATTGCCTGAGGTGGCTCCTCTTGTGAATGTATATGGAAGCTGCTTCAATGTGTGGGGTTCTCCTCTGTTTTTTTCAGGTGGGGGATAAGTGAGGTAACTGGACAGCATTAAAAATTAGGGAGAGGTTTGGGATTACTTTTAGGGTTACAGAAAATAAAAGCTGTAGAGTCGTTCCTTTGTTTTTTAAAACTGATTGATGCAGTAAGTTTTTTAAGAGGCCAATGGCATAGTACCAAAATGATTTACAGACGACTGAGAATTGATAATTACTATTGTAATTTGTAATTGTCATAACATAGTTTCAGAATGTCTTAGATACTCTCCCTATCTCTTCCTTTTATCCTGTCTTCCCTAAAATCTATGACAGTGGCATTAATTAGTTGATACTCCTTGAATTTTTGCTTAATCAAGTTTTCTGTCAGCGCTTCTAACTTTAGTCCAAGTTGTACATGTAAAACTGAGAGGTCTCTAATGAACCATTTACTCTTTTTTTTTAATAGCAGTTCTGTCTGATTTTCTTCCAGTGTTTGTTAAATACCTCAGAATCCTACATATTATCTCTGGGAACTGCCAGCAGTGATGCACAGTTGCAGTCTATTGCTCCTGCTCCTTCACACAGATCACAAAGTTCAGCACAGATTATTCCAGCTCATTTCCGGGCAGTTTGAGGATAACACCAGGGAAATCTGTGACTTGGAGTGCTTAGCACAGGGAAAATGGGATGAACTAAAGAAACTAACACGGTTTTCTATAAAGACATCCTTCCCCTGCTTCCCTTCATCCCAAAACAACCCAACCAACATCACATATACAGCAAAACCTCAACAGCAAAGAGCTTGAATAAATCTAGGGAAGGAGGTTTCTTTGTTTACATTTTTAGCTGCGATAGGAAGTTAGTTATTCTGCCTGATCTACTGTACATCCTACTCCTCAGCAGCCATGCAAAGCAATCCTGTATATGCTGCTGTATTCAACTGTCACTTCCTCACCAGGTGAAGAAAATTGATAAAAATGTGAATTATCTTAAAACTGTATTTACCTGAGATTCCGAAAGGCAACGATTACAGCTGCTACTGTGAGAAGGAAGAGAACAAATCCGTAGACATAAAAAAGTAACGTCTCCGAGAGTCTTGTGAAAGTATTTAATGGGAGTAACCCAAAAGCTTCTTCACAAAGATACAGGTTAGCATCAAAATCTCTGAAAAAAAAGAATAATCCTTGTCCATCATGTATTTCATAACTTGATGTCAAAACGGATCAAAGTTTTCTTTTATCCCAAGAAGTTATAAAATTGTGCAGATGATTATAAGGCCAAATATGACATAAACATGAGGCAAAACTCCATTACTTATTACATAGGTTTTAAATAAGAACAACCTGAAGGCTTCAATTAAAGAAGTCAAACAAAAAAGCAACATTGACCTAAATCATACCTTGTTGCCCCAAATCCAAATTTTGCTTTCAGGAATTTGAATATATGTTCATCTGACTCAAGATTAAGAATTTTCTATGAAGTGGGGAAAGAGAAAGAAAATTATATTTTAAGCACCAAAAATGCCACACAGTAAACAGTTTTTTTCAGCATTTAAACAAAACTGAAGCAACACAGGCTTACTGAGCTGGGTGCTTTGCATGCAAAGAAGCACTCAGTTTTAACTGCATTCATTGAAAAGAAAATTCAATTAAAAACTTTGCAAATGCTCAGTAGTATCACAATGCAGTATAAATCTACTGCTAAAAACTGTTAAAAATTACAGGTGAGCTTCAAGTTAACACCAATTATTTGGTGTTAATTCATGAAGTTTTCAAATCCATATATTAACAAGATTAGCAAAACGATCTTTAATTTCTAAAATGCAGTCTCTGAGATGCAGAGAAATCTCCCTACAATTTTTATTTAATGATGTAGATGGTTAACAAAGAGCTTTTCACATAATGCAATTTGCAACTTTCAATATTAAAAATTATTTGCTTACCTTTATGAATTTATTGATTAGGAGAGTCAAGCACAAGACTAGTAAAACATGGAGGATAAGTTTCCCAAGCCTATTAAGCAAGCCACCCTTTTTTAGGTTTTTCTACAAAGAAAATATTAGTATTTCAGTACTTTTTTGTATGTATTTGAAACACAAGCATCACAGGCTGTTTGAAACAGCTGGTCTGCTAGTCCTAACCAGCAAAAAATTTGTGTTCATGTAAGCAAAAAAGTACACAGAACCAAACACACAGAATAAAGATATATTTCTTGTACAGAACGGAAGGGACGACCTCATAAAAGCTTTGATCTGGCAGTTTTGGAAGCAGCCAAACATCAGTCCTTTGGCAGTGGCCCTATTATGCTTACAGAACTTATTCCCTTGGTTTCTATAATATTGTATGCCTTTTGAAATACCTACTCATTACTCCTCCCACCTAAACATGGCAAAGGTGTCCTCTGGCTCTGTCAGCTGACGGGATTTTGAGCAATTTTCCAGTTAAAAGCTCCAGATACAGATGAGCTGCTCACAGGCAACTGGGAGGAGGTGCAGACATTGTCTAACTATAAAAAACACAGTCCTGATTTTAGGTGGTCAGAAGTGGGAGACAACAGGAATGGCCCTGTAAATTCACACACTGTGGTGGTCAGAGGCTGCCACCAAGGCCAGTATCAGAAAATAGAGAACTGTAACTACAGTAAAAAAACCCCTAGTCTTTGAAAGAAACAATGGATTTCAGGAAGCTGAATTCCACATGTACCTAGTTGTTACAGATTATTTTGTTGGAGGCAGATCCATAAAATCACGTCAAGTCCTGCTGAAACAGGTGTAAAGTCCATTTACACAATTTTTTTTGCAGGATCCAAACTGCAGCCTGCACAATCATAAATGTTAATAGCAGTCATGGAATTATGGTGTTGATGTGCTTGGTTATGCTGCACTTACTGTAATGGAATTCATTATTTGATCAGGCAATGTTTTTGTTGCTTTATGCTATAGTAATTCCTCTAATTAGTATTAGTAAATGAAAATTATAATGCATATAAATTACTCATTTACACACACAAACATATATATATATATATATATATATATAAATTCTCTTTTTTTTTTATTACAANTATATATATATATATATAAATGCTCTTTATTTAGCATTACAAAAATATTTTGGTACCTACCTGGATTGTTCTTGCTATCAGGACAGAAACATTAAAACTTATAAGTAATGATCCAAGAATCATAGAATTAAAGAACTGTAGGGCACAGACTAGCAGTAATCCAGAAATCTGAATGATATAGAGCCATGTAACCTGTAACAATAATGAGATTTTTATGTCTACAAAACTTTACAGTCATAGCTGCTTTTCTCTGAATATGTTTTACAATTTATTTCAACATCAATTATTTTTTGAAAGAATGTACCATTTAGATATCTACTCTCCATGCTATCTTCTTAAAAAAGAACAAAAACAAAAAAACACTTTCCAAACAAGATTAGGAAAATAATATAAAAGGAGGTGTTTAATGAAAGCTTTCAGGTGCTCCATAACCAAAGAGCACACACATAATGGATTTTTACAGTTTATACAGGTTCAGCTATTCAGCATATTTTTGATAAGTCTATCCAATTAGAAACACAGCTCTTCTGGCAGCTCACCCTTGGTCCAAACCCTCTTTTTGGTTTTTCCATGGGTTTCTGCCCTACTTCTTGTTATGTCTACAAGACCTGGTGGAAAACAATGAGTCCCTGCTGAAGAATTTTGTTTCTTGGACAGAGACAAAACATGCAGCAAACATCACCTATTGTTCTAAATGTGAGAGAAGCAAAAAAGTGAGACAGTGTGAGATACTATATAGCTACATATTATAAGCTACAAAGGTACAAATATAGGAAAAATACTAAAAAATCTCTAGGCATCATGGCTATGCTAAATTTGTGATATCAGATCAACTGTTGGATGGTGTTTAAAAGTGTCAAATAGTGTCTAACAGAAGTAGTCAAAAATTAAATAGAAGTGAATTACATAAAGTGAAACAATCAGCTGAAAAGAAATCAGAAGTGGGGTTGTTTTGATCACTCATCTTTACATTTGTGGTATATAGACTGTGATTATGTAAAAGCACAACACACACTGTATAATCTGTATTACTGTTAGGAAAATATCTTCAAAACTGTTGGCTTCATGAAGGTAAAGAAACAAAAATTGGTTATTTCCTAACATAAAGTTACCTTTGCTGTGGGAAGCATGTCCAAGCAGTCCAGTATGAATAATGCCAATGCTTGTATGAGCATCATAAACTGGTTAAACTGCCAAGCCAGGCTAAAGAGAAATGTTGCTATGAATACAGCCAGAAGTGTGAGTCTCTGGAAGGAGGGAATAAAGTCCTATTTAACTTTATAGTTTCCTTCATTAAAATGCAAACAATCAAGCAAAAAGGAACCCCGACAAAATCAACCAAAATCCACCTTAATTTGATTTTATTTTAAACCCACTTTTAGAACACTGAGTTTTCTAACTGCAATAACATCTTGGAGGATAACAAACATTTTTTAGAGTTACAAATTCTTGATTTATGCCTGTGTTTTATCACTTTAATACCACATGCAAGAAAACAGTGAGATCTCAAATAATTTCAGCTCATAGATGAACAAGCAGTATGTGTTTCACTACGCTATAAATAGCAGTTAATGATCAAATTGAGGAGTATTAACTTAAAAACTGTTTGCCAAAGAAAATGTATCACCCATTTGCTTTAATTCCTGCAGAACAGGACAGTCTTCTGTTACTAAATTGATTGTGTCATACTTGTCAGAAATACTCACTTCTTGAACAGGCTGTAAATGAGTTCTGAGTAGGTACGTGATGGCTGCTATCTGAACAGCAAAGAATGGTAGTGCCCAGTTCTCTCTTAAAGGAATGGTGAATTCTACCCTTGTAGTATCTACTCTGTACAAAACAAAGAGTGTCACAAATTTAAAATAAAGAAAACACTTGGTGACAGCTTGCAATGACAGGCATCTCTGTGGTATTTTAACTCCTTATTTCTAAAAACAGAGGCTCTACAATCCAGTTTCTTCAACAGGCTCTGAAAAAAACCACTATGAAGGTTCTGCAAGCTATCCATTGTTTCCGTATCTCAAATGTTGTACTTCAGCTTCACTTACTGACAAAAAATGTACTATGGATTAAATTTCACTCATGAAGCACAGCTTGCATAATTTAAATATTAAAAAATCAAACCCCAAACTAAAAAAGCTCCCAAAATCCGTCTTCTGGATTTTCACACCACAGGTAATTTTACTTCATTTTTGATTTGCAAATGCACATTTCAGGATATAAACAGAATATAATTGGTTTCTTCACTGTGATCCCAAAGTCCTGAATTTGAACACAGCTAAATTGGTTATGAGCTCCTCTTTTTCCTGGTGTAGAGAAAATGTTTGCTAAAAAGGAAAGTAAGCAACATATTTGAGACATGCTTAGCTGAATGAAAAAAAAGGGGCTAAATGGAGTTACTCAGTAACCTCAGATGTACTTCATCTGGACAGAAAGTCTTTATCCAAATCAATTCCATGTACTTATTCTATTTGCATAAAGGAGAACAAGCTGTCATTGTACATGAATTATTAGAAAGAGGGACCAATTTGCTCCCAATATTCTGTAAATGGAAAAGATGACCTCATGAAAGAAACGTGTGAAATACTGTACATTGCACGTGGGTTTTAATTACTTTCCTATTTGGGGAAAGAAATGTTTTGCCACTATACACCTGTAATTATTCTGTAGTGGATGTGCTTGCAGATAAACTCCTTTAGAGCTGCTCATTAACATATCAAACATTTCTGGTAGAACTGACACTGTACTTTTATTTTCTTGATTAATTTACAAATAACAGCCCTATGTCACCAATCTTAACTTCAAGCCAGCATCTTATTTCTGGCATAAAGCCAGTTCTGAAGTTATTATCTCCAAATTGATAATTCTTCAAGTGATAAAGCACTAGAACAGCTCAATTACCATCTTTTTTCTCTGAGGCTTAGTGCAGGAGATGTCTACAGGAATAGGGGAAGAGAGAAGCTGAACTTCTGATGAGCTGAGGTTGTTGAAGGAATCCCTGGAGGCTGGGTGTGGGGCACTGAGGAGACACCTGAAGGGCTTACATGCAGATGTCTTTAACACCTAAGAGATCCTAGGCTGGAGAAGACAGGGTACAACATCTGGAGCTCCAGACACATCTGAAAGATGTAGTCCACTTTCAGAGGCCAATTTAAGACAAAATTTTCTACTCAAACTTCATGAATCTTTAAAAACCCAGTCTGATACGTCAGCTGATTTCTGATTATTTTCTAATTATTTTGTGCTATTTAAACATTTTTTCCACTCTCTGGCTAATCAGAGCGAGGCCTTATAGCTTCACGTTTTGTCCCATTAATCATTCAGTTAAAAGTTTAATGCCTTACCTTTGAAATGAGACACACTTTTAGAAATACTGAGTGTTTAATCTCACTTACCTGTTTGTAATATACCAGCAAGCTGCCAACACCCCTGAAAGCCATGTTCCACTAAGAAGCCAGCTTGTTACATACAGAGCAATGACATACACTGCCTGAAGTCCAAACAAAGTGTAGATATAAAAATAAACAGGCTCTAGGTATTGCTGTAAAACACAAGAATACTGATGTTGACATTAAAACACTCATGGGGGGGATTATACTTAGTATGAATTAGGTTTTGCTTTTACAAATTAAAAAGGTATCAGGAATATTTCTAATTAGAAAATATCTACAAAGGGGAGCTATGATTCACTGCGCAATCTCCATAATGCACTTACAATCTAAAGCCATAAATAAATGCCTACCTGAATTGGAAGAATCCTATACAGAATGCTGAGAAACACCTCCTGGTAAACATTCATTCTTTCAAGTATGTTAATTGTCCTCACAGATTCAGTTTTATTGTCATATACTAAACCATGTAAACCTTAATGATAAAGAGAAATTGAAATAGGAGATTGTCATTTTCCCCCTCCATCTTCATTTGAACAGTGAATAACTTTTTCAAAGGTATTTTAGGATCTCTCATCAGAAACTGCAAACTGAGTCAATGATTCAGAATACATTACCTCTGAATCAACATGACCTTCTGAGGTCTTCAGCTTCCCTGCTTCAAATGTGACTCACAGTGCTAATTCAAGTACTATATATTTAGTAGTGTATAAAGCATTTATTTTTATACTTCCATCCCCAGCATAGAATCTGTGGTACATACTGGATGTTGAGAACTGTTCTTGGCACTACTTTGTTCACAGGTGAAGTTAATATTGACAAATGTGCAGTATAAGCCAAATTGCTAGGGAGCAACAGTTAAATATCTAGATAACATGAGACTGTCACAGAGAGCCCCATCACTGTGTATGATTTCCTTGGAAGCTGCTCCTTCTGTCACTTACTGTCCAGGAATACAGCAAAAAAACATTGCCCCCATAGCTCATAGTTCAAATTAAACAAGAGAAGAATAAAAATGAAAGTAATAAACTGAATCAACCAGCAAGCTGAAACCTTAACAGATATGAAAGTTGTCCCTCAAAGTGATTGCCTTCATCAGCAAGTGAAGGTGTGGCACAAAAACCAGTGTATCATTGTGAAATTTATGATGTCCATAACTTAGTGGCTCCCTGGCATATGAACAGAATAAATCTGTCTCCAGTTCAATTGTTACTCTATATTTCATAGTTATGGTATGCCTTGTTCTCAACTATATTTGAAAAAAAAACCCCAGCCAAACCTAAAAATAGCTGGCAAAACTTACTTTACAGTTTACAATACCTTGCTGTATGGAAGCAGCCTGAATCATCTGCTTGTAGTAGGAATAATAAAGTCCACATTCCGTTCTGAATGAAATTTCTCTTTCGACCTCCTGCAAGTGAAAGTTCAACAGTAAATTCACTTTCCATTTGCTTTTCACAGTCATCCAAAGCTGCCTTCAACTCCACTTCTTGCTGCACCATAGAAACCAACCTCCACAGAGGCTCAAGTCTTTGGGTTTTGGATTCCATGCAACTTAGTTCAACTGAAGGTAAAATCCATGAACAAATTATGGTAGGAGGCAAATGGCTGAGGTGTCAATGCCTCTCTTAACTGGGGAAATGTACTTGCTTTTTGTGATTCTGATACGCTGCTTGGAAAGATTTTGGATACCTCACCATTTTTAAATAATATTAAATGCTTAGATGGCAGCAGTGGCCCACAGCTGGACTGAAAAGCTGAGCATCCTTGCTTTGTGCATTTAACCTTTTCTTCCAGATGCAGTTATCCCATTGTGTTCCACGGCTTTGCCAGCTCGAGGCTCCATTAATTCAGTGTGCTCTACTGGGGCTGCACCACAATGCCATGGATATTTCAGCTGGCAGGGGATGCTGCTGCCCACTTGTTCAACACTGGTTCTTCAGGAGGCCAGCTGTCATCGCTCTCATTCTTAAATTACAGGTGAAAGGAAAAGGGACTCTTTACTTGGCTTCAAGTCTAGGTGAACTTACTATTTTTAATTTTAAAATATTCAAATTATTTAAACTAGGTACACTTCCAACTATGCCTTTTTCTTGGCTGATATTGCAGCAGATGGGATTTAGTGAGATCTGAAAGTTCTTTGCTTCGGAATTCACTTCCTTTTGTTATCTCATTAGTTGTGAAGACCTAATAAAATTTAACAAATCCACAGCCTTGGGCAACCACTTTTAAACAAAGGAAGACTGCATGAACAACCAGTCTGAAGAGAACTAACAGGCATCTTACATAGAATTGTTCTATTATTAGTGATCTTTTTAGCAGTTTGTATAAAAGCATCCCAGCAAATACATCTCATAAGCAGTAAATTAGGAAGGGTCTGTATCACCTAGAAAAAGTTTCTATTGAGATTTGAAAATCCAATGAAATCCCTGTATGTGGCATAGGCAAGTCATTAAGAAATTTATGTGAGATTTCTAAAAACAACCTTATTAATTCATCTTTCTTCACAAAAGAATATTACTGAAATAACAAAATGTTACTTTTTCAGAGCCTTTATGGATGCCATTCTGGCTGATGCAAGCTTGCACAAAATTCCAAGACTTTCAGCCTTCTTATATAGTCCCAACTCTTTTGCTGGAGCAGAATCAATTCTATTTCAAAGCTAACATAAAGCTATATAAAAAATCATGTTCCTCTTCTCTACTGCCCAGTATAGGATCTTATCTCAAAACACGTGTTTTATTGAAGTCAACTGTTGACAAACCAATATTAGTTCTGGTCTGAGAAAAGCCAACAGATAAAACCACAAGTGATCCAATCTAAGTTCACAATTAAACTCTCATACCAAAAGCCACACACCTAGCAAAATGAGGTTTTTCTAATTTTCTAGAACAAGCCCTGGTTTCAAATTCATCACTACAGAAAAGTTTTTTAATACCAAAAAGTGTCTGACTCTTAAGTGCTCATTAAAAAAAAAAAAAAAAAGGAAGTTAACATTTGGAATTTATTAAGGGGGAGAGAGCAGTCACAGAGGGGGATCTAATTAGCAAAAATGCATTCGAACATGATTAATCTGTAATCCTGGCACCAGCTGTATTCAACCAAATGCTATACTTTATGAGACAAACACTAGTGAGTTTTACATCTGTTTCATGCTAAGATAACATCTGTTTTATTCACTCAAAATACTTCTCCAGTTCTACAGCAATTTATACTTTTCCTAGCATTGCACGTCAATAAAAACATACAGACTTATGGGTAAGCATTTTAAGAGCACATGCTTATCTGTCTGTATATTAACTTTGTGAGGTTTTAACAAAGAAGTTATCACTGTTCCAAGGGGAAAAAACCCCACTGTCCTCTGGGATACACAGAGTTGCATATTATTTCAATTTATGCAATTGAATCCTAATAATATTAAGCATTCACAATCAAATACAAAGGACTTTCTCTCAAGGGCAGTGCAAAATTCTGGAGGTCAGGATTCCTCAGCCTCCTTAAGCAAGTCCTTCAGAATGCTGAGCAAGCAGCCAAAGTGAGTTCAGTTTTTCTATAAATAATGAGCATAAATAAAGCTCCAATTACTTTTCCTTTTTTGACACAGCTAAAACAAAATTTGTGTAACCGAAACTATTTATTAGTTTTTCTATTTAAGACCAGGAAGATTGGAAAACCTTCCCAACTGTACAATTGTACAACACAGACAGCTGCTGTCAATGCTCCTGGGTGAGAACAAGCCTCCAGCAAACCTATTTAATCCTTGGACATGGGCTCCCGGCTGGGTAACCCCAGGCCCCTCTGTGTGAGTGCCACATTCCCACTCAGACCAGACTTATGAGCCAGAGTAAAAGTATCTGTAACAACCCAACAGGTACTTCTGTGGAACATTCCTGCCAAAGTCCTGGACTGCCCTCCTCCCCCTCATGCCTCAGCATTCACTCTGAACCGCTCTAATTATCTGTTTCCCCGCTTTTTTTCGCAAAATCATTGAATCGTTTGGGTTGGAAGGGATCCTAAAGTTCATCTCACTCCACCTCCTGCCATGGGCAGGGACACCTTCCACTATCCCAGGCTGCTCCAAGCCCTATCCAGCCTGGCCTTGGACACTTCCAGGGATCCAGGGGCAGCCACAGCTTCTCTGGGCAACCATCTTTGTTTTGTATTCAAAATGTAAAAAGGGAAACTACCAGCACTTCAGAATCAAAGTCCCAGGTTTCTTATTCTGCATGTCTGAAAGACTTCCAATTTTATATTTTTATTCCTGACTTCTTGCAAACAGCAATTTTATCACAGGAAAGTTCTAAATGCTTACTCAGAAGGGGTGAAGAACAAATGAATGCTCTGAAATGTATCTGTTTTTCTTACAGCATAAATTTGCTATGTGGCCTCGGCTCATTCCTGTTCAAGGTTTCTTCAGAATTTGCATTTGAACAAGCAATGCAAAGGCTGACAGCAGAGGTGACCCCCATTTCGTTATTTTCATAGCAGATTCTGTTCCCAAAAGATGCTACACTGGAGGGGCAGCCACTAAACTGCTACTGAAAATCACTGAAAATAGACAAGCCATTTCAGATGTGTTATGCCAGAACATTTACAGAAAACTGAGAAAGGATTTTTGGATAAGAAATCTGTTTTGACTTTCACCATCACAAACAGATATGTTTGTTGGTTTAATGTATATGAGAAGGGATTTGAACGTTTTCCTTCAAAATTATTTGGTCAAAATAAGTGATTACAACCTGTGATCCCTGCTGGAATGGGACACAAACACAGCTTTGACTACGTGACATGGTATGCCACATTCTTTTCTGGGTTTTGACATTCTTTCAGGAAATCTTAAAATAAAAAAAAGAAGCAATCGAGTACCTCCTTCATAGCATAAACAACTCTTTAAGATGTGCATTTTTAGTTTTCTGGTAAGAAAACAATTGTACATCTTTCTCCTGTGACCATGGCAAATTGATAACAGCAGGCATATTTACTAGCAAACAAGAACAAGACTCACACACAGAGCAGCAGCTGAAATCAATGCACTGTTGAAAGCCAGATTCAAAATACAGCAAAACAGTTTAACAACGACCAAACAGTTTTTCTAGTTGGGTGAACCATTGCTGGAAGACACCCAAAACTGAACTGGCTTTCAATGAATTGCAATTGAAATTACAAAAAGGCTGCAAGTTCTGACTTCAATTACTTAGCAGTTAAGAATCATAACTTTGCATAATGAACTTTTTTTACTTTCAATTTTTAGGGTTGAGTACAATTGGCAAACTGCATAATTTTTTAAGTATGCAACTGTGGTGTTCACGTACCAGTAGGATCTTCAGAACAAAAGTTCCACCGTTTGGACCTAAATGGTGCACGTACAAACATCTGTCTAGTGTAAAAGTGTCAGAGAAACACTGCAGACCTTCTTCTATTGCTGCACAAATAGGAAAGTATCTTCATGTGAAAGAAAAGATGACAAAGCAAGTCTCCCATTACATTTCACATATTAATTGTATTAATTTCATATATTAATATTTCATATATTAATTTAGTTGCCACACAGACCCTTCTGGCCATGAATTCTTATCATCCGACTAATTGTAGCTTATTGGATGAGAGGAATAAGATTCAGGGGGGTAACACATTGTTATATAATTTTGGTACCAGATTTCAGTAAGGCAAATCCTCAAATATGTATTGTTTACAGCCAATTCAGAGTGACTGAAGTCACTAATTTAAAATATATGGAAATAGAACTGGTTTAGAATTTTTCTTTCTATGTTGCAGAGCAGTGGTGATGCACTACTATGTTTCACAGGCTTGGGAGTTAATAGAACATTGGATGTGCATTAGGAGAGCATCCATTTGTTCTATGTTACGTTTAATGAAAATATAATGAAATGAAATCACCTCTGCATTTCACTAAGTAAAGCATGCAGTAATTATGGGCCAAGGATTAGACTACAGTCCTCCCTTCTCAGAATTTGGGCTGGGGTATAAACTAAAATAAAACTTACATTTTTTTCAAACTTTTAGAAAGTTAATACTCGCAAAAATATATGCTTCTGCCAAACTATAAAAGGTTAGAGGGAAAAAGAGCAATTTTTCCACTTATTTTCCATGTAATTTTTGAGGGTCTTCTCTTTATTAGTATGTGCTGTAATTACAGAACTAGATAATTCAGAACTGCTGGAAAACATGTACATACCCCTAGAGAGCCAACACTTTTCATTCCTACACAGAGGCACAGAGATGTCTCTATCTTGCTTTACAGATGTTGGGATGAGCCTTCCTGTCTCAGCTATGCAGGGCATTGCACAGGCTCTTCACACGTAGCCTCCTCTTCCCATACTACTCACGAACCAGTATTTTGTTTAAAATTAGCACTGTAGCCACATGGATTCTCTGGTGGAGTTCATGTCCCACTGAAGAAGGGACACTGGGAGACCAGAGAGTACCTGCACCTCTTTCTCCTTTGGCCTGCTGGGAGATGAACTTAATGCTTTTTAGAATCTTTCCATCAAACTGGCTGAAATTGCTCTTGTTCCAATGTTCCTTGTTACCAATCTACTCCAGGGGATGAAATGAAAGCTACAGTGACAACAGAGTCCAGACCAAAAGTAACTAGAGGGTTTTATTTCAGTTTTGATATCAAATGGCAGTCTAGTGTACTTAAAATGAAAACAGTAATTATCAAATAAAATGAGCATTTCATCCATTGAGGGATAACTTAATTACAACTATAGACTTGCTTATCTCAGTGAACTTTGTGCTCCTCTGCATCAACTTGACAGAATAAAAAAGCTGTATCCATTATGTTCATATGTTGCCACAAGCCTGTACCTGCTTGTAATTCAAAATATACACCTTGAAATTATTCAATCCTTGCTTTTGGAAGGAAAAGGCAAATCCAAGGTGCACCTTTGATATATTGCATACAATCTATCTATATAATCAAGAAAGATAAGGATGGGTACAAAACAGTATTATATGTATAATACAACAGCAGTTGTTTCAGTAAATGGAAACTATTTTTATTAAGGGAATATAAATGTTTCTGGGACACAAGAAGTGTGTAGCACAGGAAAGAGATATTGCAATGCAAGTATTCCAGTTAAATAAATGTACTCTTTGAACAACAGAATACACAGACCTAGCAGAATGAATTTTAGGCATTTGAAAGGAAAATGACTCACCTGTTCTTTTCTCTGGTTAAATTTAGCTATGGGTACAGCTGCATTATTTTCCCTGCAATGATTCTAGGAAAAAAATAGTCAGTCCTGGATCTCGGGAATGGTTGGGTTTACGTTGGTGCATGGCTGAAATATGCTTTGGGGTTTGCACATTTAGGATAACATTATGTAAAACTAGTATTCAATAGTAAGAGACTGTCCCTAAACTGTATTACAATATCACAGTATAAATACAATTAAAGAACTGTGTGCCAGGATTTTGCATATTGCTTATTGAATTTTTTTTTTTAAATTTGGATTGCTTTGGGTAAAGATGATTATAGAGCACCATGTAGTAAAATGCTGAAATTCTACTGTAGATAAAGATCGATGATTGGAAGAACCACAGCTACAACTCAGACAGGAGCTCTCCAGCAATATTTTTAGAGAAAAATTGGGGACAGGTATTTATAGAGCTGATGAAGTATGGTAGGAAGGGAAGCACAGCTTTTTTTAAATTGCATTTTTAAAAATGAAATATCCTGGTTTTGAGCAAGTTACAAGACAAATACATAAACAAATGAAATTTCAACTAAAGCTCATATTAATACTCTACAAAAGCACTCATGAAATTGGAAAGGAAAATGACTGTTACCTTGATATTGGAAAACCACAGGTCATTTTCATGCAGTGTAGCCACATAAACAGAAGTAAGAAGTCCAAGGGAGATGGCAACAATTCCACCAACAATTATTGAGAGCATGTTCCACAGCCTTCCACCTGTTTGATCTTGGAAGAAAAGTATTTCAGTCTGTAACTGAAACACATAACTGAACCTACAGGAATTTTGGAAAGTCATTTATACACTGCCTATGCTAGTACAGTTTACATTCTTCAGGTAACAGAACACCTGGTTTTAACACATCTTTATGGAGATGTGTTTTTATTTTCTCATATAGCAAAATCAGAGCATTTTATTTACATGCAAAAGAAACAAAGTGTGCTTTAACTGGTATACTCATAATTTAAGAACACCATGATCCATTGGATCAATGCCATAACTAATTTGTAAACTTAAATTGAAATATTCTCCAGAACTTTTTTAATTCAAGCAACACAGGATGACTGATCACAAAGTAAGACATTCACATCTACCTAACAGGTCTTAAAACAGCTGCCTTTTTGGGGGGGTTTGCTTGGTTTTTGTAAAAAAACCCCACTGATGGTTCAGAAGGCTCACTAAATACCCACAAAGAGACTGAACAGCAGCCAAAGCAGCCTTTGATAATGGTGTCATGCTTTGAATTGCAGATGGCCTCCTGCTGACATCGGAGTAAGATCAGGGATGGGGCGACAGGAAAGAAAGGATGTGTTTCTAGGTAGCTCCAGCCCTTTACTGTACACTTACATTCCTGGGGTTTTAGTCTGTTGGGTTTTTTGTTTGGTTTTTTAATGTCGATATAAGGTTTGATATGGATCAGTGATCTGGAATGACACCTTTGAAATGGCTATTTTATACTGTGTGTGACAACTACGCAAGGGGTTCCAACTACGAGATTCCATGGAACTGAGGGCTGGGCTGCATGAGAGCCAGGATCACTCTCCCTCTTTGTATATAGCCTAAGTATATTTGTGTGGAAACAACAATGTAACTTTCCTTTCATCTGCCCGAATGCAGAGAAACATTTAGAATTTGGATCAAAACATGCCTTAAAGTAAGTGAATTTAAAAATCCCCCCAAAATCAACAAACTATGTCAGCTCTAAAGCTGTAATTCTGTACAAAAATGTTGTCTGAATTTCATTACTTAAACAGATCCTGGAATCAAGACACTTAATGTCTCCTTTTAAATTTACCTAACTAATGTCCTATAAATTAAAAAGCAAAAATTTGCAGTTAAGTTCAGATTTTATGTGCAACCTGCTTATATTTAAGTACATCTCTCCAGTTGTCTTCAAGTCCTTTTATGTTACCACTGATTTGAACTGGAATTCTTTTACAAACCTATGATGGCTACATAAGATCTGATAGTGTGACACTGACAATAAATTGAAAAAAATTGTACTCACCAATTTAAATTAGGACTTTAAAACAGAGATAAGATTGATATGCAGCAATCTGCAGACCCCCAATCTTCCATCCAATTAATTTTGGTGATATTCAAGAATGAAAATGCACTTGGCACATACCTAGTCCCAACCTGTGCTTAGGACAGATATCAAAAACTAAACACTACTAAAAAGTCCTACTGTTACAACTGTTTTCATTACCCACCAGAGGGAATCTTCCCATCAGGCTTCACATTTGTCTCCTCCGAAGGCTGATCCTCAGCTGCTTCTGTGCCTTTTCCAACCCTTCTCTGTCTTACGGTTGTCATGATGTCAGTCACTTTAATTCATTATTCTTCAGCCTGACTCCTAAATGGACACACACAAGCAATGCATCTTCTTTCCCAAACAGTCATTTGATATTGGATGAAATATGTGAAAATAAAACCGCATCTTATTGACACCACAGACTCTGACTTACAGAACTCTACTGTAGCCAAACTCTATCTTACCAAAATGCAAGGTTTTTAAAAAAAATCTCTACCACTCAGAGAGCAAATGAAAGTATAGAAAACATTATCTTACATTTCTAAAGACTTATGTTCACAATTTTACATACTCTTGAACAGGTTTTCAGAATGATTCATTGTTTTGACTACACTCACACTGGTTTTTAGCCCTTGACTCAAAATGCACACCAGGCTCACTTTTTAAGAAAAGTCTAAGCCCCTTCAAAGAAAAATTAATTGTTTCAGTGTATTTTAGTTGGGCACCTAAAATACAAAGCCAGTTACTTAAATCCTGGCTTTCAGGAAATCCCAAAAAGGAGGCCAAAAGATGCAAAAATGATGCCAGAGAACACGTGTTATAAAAAACTAGAGACAGCACTAAAAAAACACTTGATGTTTTATACTACTAAAGCACTATAGAATTTGAGAACATCACTAGAAAGACAAAAAGCACAGCCAGTCATTGCCCTGTCAACTCCCAGGTGCTCTCTGAGCATGGTCCATACATAAAACTGCTCCAACCTGCTACTCCACCCCTGGACATCGATGGCATCCCACCCTGAAAGCAACCATCTGCCCCATTCCCAGCGACCAACAGCTGGCACTTGTGCTACCACTGGTGCAACTGGCTGGTACTGGCAGTACTGGAGGGAACACGCCTCAACCACACAACTTTGCTCAAAGCTTTTGCAGCGAATTAGCTCCGTCCCTTCCTCGCACACCTGGGAAAACACACGGGGGAACTCTGCGAGCTTACGGTTTGAAAGAGCTGTTTTGCATCACACCTGGTAATTAAATCACAAAGGCAAGATGCTCATCCCCACCCCGCTCCCTGCGTGCGGTGCCAGCGCTCCTCACGCCTGTGCCGCAGGGCTCGGCTCTGCGCGGCGGGCAGGTCCCGCAGCCGAGTAGGGGCAGTGGAAGGGGCAGGGTAAGGCCAGGGCCAGGGCCAGGGGCAGGGTAGGGGCAGGGGCAGGAACAAGGTAGGGGTGGGGCAGGGACAAGGATGGGACAGGGACAGGGATGGGACAGGGGCGGGGCAGGGCAGGGCAGGAGCAGGGACAGGGACAGGGACAGGGCCGGGGCCGGGGCTCCCCGCGGCCTGCGCGGCCCGACGGCGCCTCCCGCCCGCCCGCCTCCCCCGG